>OX463787.1:20894720-21426798 GCA_949825025.1 Siphlonurus alternatus | reverse complement strand
TATATTTATATACTACTCACATGTAATTACTACACTGTATCCAAATGATACAAACGCTACCACTTGTGACTATTGTTAAAATTATTTACTGATATTTCACGGTCACTCTGCTGTAAGGTTCCCTTCCCAGCAGATAGTACGTGCAGGTTGATAATTTCCATGATCCGTATTGTACACTGCATGAGAACCACATGTCAGCACTTTGTGCATAAGGCGAGAGAACCGGATGACGTTACTTGATCACTCGGGTGCTAGCCGCGGGCGCGTGAGCGTCTTGCGCGGTGGCCACGCAGGCCGCCGCATACACCTGTAGTAAATAGACAATAAACTCTAAGTATTAGCAGTATTTACGAGTCTCAGTTAAGAATTTTCCTCCACCTTTAGGAACAGATAAATCAATTAAATACGTAAGAAAAGAGTCTTACAAGTGGTGTCAGAAACGGGATACTGATTTTCTATTAATCAGAAACGAACTCAAGTCTGTTCCTAAAAAGGAGGATAAAATTAAATAACTGTTTTATAAATTTCAAGTGAGTAAAAGTGAAGTTTTTTTATTATTAACTAAGAGGTAATAATTTGCTGCGTGTTGGAACAAAATACGACGTGTTACATAAAAGGAAAAGATTCGACGGTCAAGAAATCAAGAAGCTGCATCAACGCTCATCATTTCGAGAGTCAAAATTAGCCTGCGCAGAAGACAACCCACATCGAGAGGGCTTGCTGAGTCTTCGAGCCAAGGATGTTCGAAACCCGGATGAGTAACCTGGGGATGTCTGCAGCTGAGAGGAGCCGTGCAGAAAGCCTTGCAGAGATCGCGCGACAGCCGTAGCAGCTAAACGCCATGTTGATCCACGTCGGATGAAAGCAAAAGAGGTAGGCTATGACCCAAAGTTTAACTGAAGTCAATTTGTAATTGCATGTGGCAAATATGTTCATTCAATGAGTGTTTTAAATCAATAATAAATTTCGCAAATATAAAGTTAACAAGATTTTTTATATTTTTTCAGCTAGAATTTTACATTTTTCTTTTGAATAATAAAATATACTTAATTTTTTTTTTCTCTCCCAACAAAAATGGGAGAACACAATAAACAACTAAAAAAAAAAAAAAAAGTGATAAGATTGCAATACATATTTTTGTGCAAACTAAAAAAAAAAAAAAAAAAAAATATAAATAATGACAATAAACGAGTTGAACGAACATATTATAATTGTAAAAAAGAAGTTTCCCTGTTATTTAAATTTAAAAATATTTCATTATTATGATAATGGCTGATATAAGATATTGAATGACGATCGTATGTAAATATTTTATAAGCAAGTGATTTTATTATCGATATAAACGGCTATACTATAGAAAAGCACATTCCTTGTGAACAGTACAAGTAATATTTGGTATATAAATCTCCGACAGACATTGAATTAAGCACAAATACGCACGCAACAATAGATCGAAATAAAGTAAAAGTAAACAATAAACAATTTTAATAAGATTTCAAATCATACAATGAATCTAACATAAAAATGAATACGAGAGTTGAGAAAAATTAATTGCTATATAACGTAGTACTGTTTCAGTTTCATAAATTAAAAAATAAATATATCTTGCATAACGTTTTTTTAAAAAATTATGTCAGAATTGCCAATATTTCCTCGGAATTTTAAAAATTACAATTTAATAGTAAATTCATTTTATTCTGTAAAAAAAAAATAAAAAAAATCAATGTGCAATCAAAATTATTCTTTTTATTTAAGTTAATTAAAAGTCGTGTGAAAATAAATTACACTGTAAAAAAAAAAAAAAAAAGTACAGTAAATAAAAATACATCTCTTGTCAGTCGAACTCAATCAATTAAAAAATTGTAAATTGTAATTTCTGATGTAAAATGTACTGTTCTATATTGTAAAAAAAAAAAAAATGAAATTTGACACATAATATATATCATCATAAATAATGCTTGATTTAAAATGAAATGATTGAGAATGAAGTGCATATATCGCTATACTGTCAATATTTCTTGATAAAATAATTGCATAAGTTACTTGAGAAAATTCATTTTGGAAAAGCAATAAATAATTGCAATAAAATACCAATGTATTGCAACATGATATCTACGTATTTCCAAATCTACCGAAGGAACTTTGTCGGACTTCATTTAATTTTCATAATTTTCACAAATTCCAGAACTTTACACTGTATGAATTTAAAGTTAATCAATTACACAGTAAAAAAAAATAATAATAATAATAATTATTTTAAAACTTATTGGTTTACATAGAAAGCCGTAACTGTAATCAAATATCATCAAAAATATAATAAAATCACAAAATGCTTTAAAGTGCAGTAAAAAAAAAAAATAATAATATGTATATAATATCTGTCAAATATCAAGTGATCAAGCGTTAAATAACATGCTGGTGTCAAAGCAGAGGTAGTAATCAAATAAAAATAATAAATAATGGCTACTCAGTTTACAAGTATATCAAATACATATTAAATATAAAATACAACTAGTTAATGTTGAATCTCACCTTGTGGAAATGGAATCCACAAACTACATGACGGTATGCTATGAAATGATTTATTGGTAAAAAATTAGGGCTATATAGTCGTGGCGCATTGTATTGAGTATGGCATCAAAACCGTACTCAGCCTTTGTTAGCACGAGGTACAGAAACATGTAAACGCATTTATTGTGGGAAGGCCAACCCATCTGATGCTGCTAGAATTGCATAATCTACCTTACGTCTGAAGCAACCCTAAAATTGAATGTTCTAAGGGGCAGCCAGTGTCATATTCACGCAAGTATATCTGTTTGTAGTATATAGCGACTGTACTTCCAAGCCTATAAGATGTATCGCACTGCACTAGCCAGAGTCTATGTTGCAGGTTGATAGGCAATAATAAATCAAATATATTATTAATAATAAAAATGCAATAATGAGTACGTCGCAGTCACAGCTATACAAGGGGACGCCCGTCGCTCTTATAGTACAACGAGCGATGCTGTAATTCGTGAGATACCTGAGTCCTTAAGTAAAAGCCAATCCTCACTCCCTCTATGTGCACCAATTTTCAGTAAAGTGACTGTAATGAATAGTAAATAAATACAAGTAAGCTAATCACAAGCTATATAATAAGCTACTCAAGAGTGAATAATAGACTTATTTAAGCAGAAGAAAAGTCACAAAAACGCATCAAACTTGATCAATTATAAATTTATAAGTTTCATCTTGCAGTCTGTTTATAAAATGAATCAATTAAATAAAGAAAATGTCTAGCTATAAAAAAATAATGTCACAACAATAAAAAGATCTGTTAAACGAAACTCAGAGAAATTCATGTAAACGATCAGTCAGTTCAAAATTAAATTTACAATCAATCAATTCAGCCAATAAAAGTCTTACTGCATAAATCAATTATTATCAAATCATATTACAAAAATCAATCACAATTCAAGATGATATGGGCTAATTATAAAATACAAACTGAATTTAAAAGAAATATTAAATATAATTTGTACCTACAAAAAAGTTGCAGAGTGTAAATGAACTTGGGAAAGAGTGTGTAACATTAACTCACTGTCTGCAAGCAGCGAGCGTAGATCAGGTATCAACATATTATAGATAAGAAAGAGTAACTTGCCATCCAGTAAGCCAAGCATTCAACATGTGTAAGCAGTACTATATAGTGCTAGATGCATAACATAAAAGAAATAACGCTATTTTTCAGCTTTTCTTTAACAGCACTGTACTTTTACTAAAAACTAATTTCAACATAAAATAATTAATATATAATCAATCAAATTGCATTTAATCGCAAAGGTAAAATTCGCAGAATATGGTATTTAATCATAGAATATTATGAAAAAGTGTACAATATTCATATAAATTAAAAAATTATTAAATGCTTACTGCATTCATTAAAAAAAAAAAAAAAAAAAAAAATAGCATCAAATCACTAACAGTGAATAAAAATTCAGCTGTGTATCCAATTTTTAAGCCATTACAGGTTCAAATATTTATAAAAACATAAGCAATTTTAAAATCAATTGATTGTCTTTCGGTTCAAATCAAGTGTTTGTGGGAAAATATTAAATTAAAAAATAGAGGCTTTCAAAGTTCTTATCTTCATGTGCCTAAAAGATGTATAAATAAAAATAAATTAACAATAATATCAAGTCAAATACTATAACTGAAATGATCTTCTTATTCTTCTTAAGCTAATAGCAAATTAAATGTGGAATAGTCTACGTCAAAATATCGACCAATGCTGCACAATATAAATATTATCAATCAATCGTTAAATTTTACAAATGGTAAAACATTGAGTCTGCTGCAATTTAAAAACACTGTGAAAATGCATATGTATTATTTAAAATAAACAAGTAATTTCATGACTTGTAAGTTTAATATCAATAAATTATACTATTTTCAGTGGTAAAGAAACACAATGAAATAAAATAAAGCTGCAAAATCATGTTTCTGAGGAAAAAAATAGTAAAAAATTAAATGGTTTCAATATATTTGCAACAAAATCATATCTTATTTGTAAATAACCAAAATAAATTAAGTAATTTGAAAAAATTTTTGTCTGGCTCAAATACATAACGATAAAAAATAATTTTATACAAAATACTAAAATTCCAATTGCCATCTAAATTTTTTAAGGTATTGTAAAATTAAAAATCAATTTTATCATAAGATAGTCACTGAACCATTTAAAAATTAAAAAAAGGAATTAAAAAAAAAAAATAACATTGAAAGTATTTTACAAAACAATTTTATACATACAATCTACTATCATGTTGCATAATAATGTAAAATCGAGCCAATTAAATTTATGTGCATTAATTTAAATTTTAATTTTCTACAAATAAAAAATTCAATACTTAATATGCAAAATATGTCATAAATATTATAAGTATTTTTTTAAGATCACAGTTATTGAAAATGTAAACTAAAGGATCATATAATCTATAATGCAAGGAGATATAACAATAATAAATCTGTTATTTATATTCCCCTATACAAGCAACAGTAAGTCTGCACAGTTTTTAAGTAAAAATTTTAGGTGCGAATTTTTGCAACAATATTCAGTTTGCCATGCCATGTATTACCCACATAAAATGATATACCCAAATTAATAATGTTCAACATACTGTAATTAAAATGCTAGAGTTCTTATATTTCTAAGCCAAAGTCCAGACGGAAACTGGAATCATCAGTATGTTCATATTGCATAACACGCAATTTTATATAATGTATATCATGACAAGTTTGTAAGTAATATGATAAGGTCAAAGGAACAAGCTTTAGACAGAAACAGTAAGCCCTTCAACAGGAAACACTGGAAAAACTAATATATGATGATGTCAATAAAAATTTTTAAATCAATATTATTCAATTTTTAATATTTGTGCAATGAGTAATATCAACGGCCAGTGCAAAATACTAAATTAACTAATTGATAAAGTCAAAACTGTTTTGGTAAAGTTAAAGTCAATATATATATTATAGCATAATTTTATACACCATAATAATTAATGTATCGATAAATTTTATGAAAAGCAAATTGTTTTGAAATAATAACAGTTCTAATATTATAATACATAAAAATATTCAGTTGG
This sequence comes from Siphlonurus alternatus, assembly GCA_949825025.1. Classification (NCBI taxonomy): domain Eukaryota; kingdom Metazoa; phylum Arthropoda; class Insecta; order Ephemeroptera; family Siphlonuridae; genus Siphlonurus; species Siphlonurus alternatus. The sequence goes on along the minus strand of OX463787.1, from coordinate 21,421,168 downwards.
TTTAAAATCAAATTAATGGCCAAAATATTGTATTCTCATATACAAAAAGTAATATAAAAAAAAAAAAATGAAAAAGAAAAGGAAAATAACCTACAAGCATTTTGCTCACATTTTATTACATCATTATATCATATTTATATTTTATATCGCCACACAAAAAGTAAAATACAGTAATTTTTGTTTGTTATTGGGTCAAGCCAAGATACCGCCTTTTTGTTTTCATGTTTCAGGAGATGTCGGATCAAGAGACCAAGAACACCGTCATCGCAACACGCAACGAAGAAATAATTTTTATATTGTATTGGGATTTTTTTAAATATGCCTTGAATGATCAAGTAATAATTTCATAATAATATTTAAATTTTGTTTAGTCATCAATGAATTGTGGTTTAATTTAAATGCACCCCATTCAAACTATCTGCTTCAATAAATATTCAACTTGTGTCGTCCCAGGAGTGACGAAGTTTAGGGGGGGGGGGCCTGTAAGGTTCCCTTCCCAGCAGATAGTACGTGCAGGTTGATAATTTCCATGATCCGTATTGTAACGGCATGAGAACCACATGTCAGCACTTTGTGCATAAGGCGAGAGAACCGGATGACGTTACTTGATCACTCGGGTGCTAGCCGCGGGCGCGTGAGCGTCTAGCGCGGTGGCCACGCAGGCCGCCGCATACACCTGTAGTAAATAGACAATAAACTCTAAGTATTAGCAGTATTTACGAGTCTCAGTTAAGAATTTTCCTCCACCTTTAGGAACAGATAAATCAATTAAATACGTAAGAAAAGAGTCTTACACTGCAATCATTACTTAAAAGTTATTGGAATTAATTAAACTGCATTTCAATGATTTTTTGACACCAACACGTGCATGACGCTACCAGCATCCAACTTGCTAACAAACTGGCTTGGTGGGAGGTTCTCCCTTATTGGTCGAAAATTTGGAAACACAATTGGTGTTTCACCAAAGCGAGACACTTTAAGTGTTTCAAACATTTAAAGTGTTTCACAAAAGTTTCTGATTCGGGAAAAAGCCAGCGAAACACTTACGATTTCGGCTTGAAACATGAAATGTGTTTCAAGTCGCAAACGAAACACTGTAACCGTTTCAGACAAGTGTTTCAGAAACACTTCGTTGCGAGAATGTAGCTCGTATTTGTAAACCTGATATTTTAGCTAATGCATGTTATGGGATGTAGAGGAGATTATAATAATTTTATTTTTTCATAATTTTCAAGTGAGGGATTTTTTTAACATTGGGCATATTACCTTATTCTTAAAAGTTGTGATCGGCCTCATATATTATGTTTTTTGTAAATTGTATGTAATATGTAGTAAGACGTAATTCTGCACCAAAACAAACGCTACCTCCCTCTTCCTTCTTCGACTTAAGGCTTTTGAAATTTAAGGTGTTCATAAAAGTTGCAACCATGACGTATTTCACGGCAATTGAAAGCAGCCCAATAGTGCGAGGGGTTTTTAGAGAGTCGCCTTGCGATTGGCTGCTTCCATTTGGCACATTGGCACACAATTACGTAATTGAAGCAACTTTTTGTAATGCCTTAACTTTCAACAGCTGAAAGTCAAGAACGGAAGTGGGAGGTAACTTTTTTTTTTTTTTTTGTGCGGACATTTTATTATGTTTTACTGAAACAAAAATGTAATAAAAATATGAAAGTTGAAGCTGTTCTTCTCCTTACACTTTTGTAATTAATATTTCTTCACGCCTACCTTTTCAAAGTCGAAGTAGTATGACCTGTCTCCCAGTCTGGTCAAGTTTAGGCCATCAATTGTCGTCGTGGCTTTCTTTGGCACGCAGTCAGCGGCTGAGGGTAGGAGAAATATTTGCTTAAAATGGAGCATTGACTTCAAGTTTTTACTGCAGAAATGGATAGAAGTTGCAATGTTATGCTACCCTGATATTTTAAGAACCAGGAACTATTTTTAAATAAATATTCAGAATGTTTTTTTTGACATCATGAAGAAAAAGATAGGACCTGCCACAGCGTGACTTCACAAAAAAGATTTTCAATATTTTTTTAAAAATAGTTCCTGGGCTCTAAACAATCTGAAAAAATCATGATAGCATAACCTTGCACCCTATATCTATTTTCTGCGATAAATTATTGATGTTAATTGATTCTCCATTATAACAATCATTGACATTCATGTCTTCCTCTCTACAATCCTTGTATTAACAGGGAGAGTGGAAAGAGGTGATCGAGGGAAAAAAATAAGGGTGGGGGTCGAGGGGAGTAGCTAACTTTAATTGGTCAATTGTAGTGGGGTAAATGCCTATATTTTCCTATTTGTAAAATTAACTCCCACTAAGATAATAGTACGATAATTCATAAATTATTAAGTAGTGAACTTAACATGGTGATTTTTATCATAAGATGGGAAGCTTATAAGGTGCACAATTTGGTGCTCATATTTGGAGATACAAAAAAAAATCCTCTTAATATAACGGGATGTTCGCCGCCGCAATGGCAAATTCGCTCGCCGAATAGTGCTTCACAGTTTGTGTAACGAAATCACGTCGCATCGCCGCTATAATCCGCCTTAAGGCGATTTCGCATGGCGATTTTCATTATGCGACGCGACGCGAATAATGCGCACTTAATGTATCATCCATTGGCGGTCATATTTGGCGAATAAAAGAAAAAGAGCATCGTAATTAACGTGATTCTTAGGATTGCATAGGATTTCACAGCTTTTACGTCGATCAAAATCACGTCGCATCGCGGTTGTCGCCATCTCAATCCGCCTTTATTAGGAGTAATTATTTTTCATGCATTAAAGCGGATCCGTATGGCGACAACGGCGATAGAGCGTGATTTTGTCACACAAGCTGCAGTAGATTTCTTATGCGGCGAACGAATTCTCCAGGTTGTGGCAGCAAAATCGCGTTTATTGCAACCCTCTTTTATTTAACCGCAAAATATAGACGCTAATAGATGTCACAGCAAGTGCGCATTAATTGACAGTACCTCACACATTTTCCTGCTCTAAAATATCTTTGTCCCCCCTCCCCCCTCGCTCTCAGTTATCCTAGAGGGAGTAGAGTATGAAGTACTGAAATGCTTACCAAGTACCGCCGTGGCTACTACAGTTACCATTGTGATGATGGTCATCAACTTTCCAATGGTGCCCACCATCTAGAAAGTATATCTCGTTTTTTTTTTTTTTTTTTGCATATTACAACATAATTATTATTAAATTAAATACTTGTATATTCAAAACTGCCTAATAAGTGATGCAGTATAAAGGTAGATTTTCATGGAGCAGGGAAAGCAACATTGTCACGTTCCGCAGCCAATCAGAAGCTCAGGATTACCTCGCCTTGAGATTATCGCCAACATGGCTGTGATAGGCGATTGAAGCAAGTGCGCTTTTCTGTACCCACCAAAGCTCGCTCGACATCGCTCCATGGAAATGCACCTTAACTGGTGATTCCTAACACATTTCTTTATTCAACAAATTGTCTGTCCCGTGAAACAAAAGTCATCGGGCAAATATTTCTAATCACATGCCAATTTATGAAAAAATAACGCTGCAATAAAGTTATCAAGTATTGACTTGCGCCAACAATGTAATTACTTTCTCGACTCTAGTGGCTTAATCAGACACAATATCTTTTCACAATGAAATAGGCGTTATCGGACAAATATTGTTGATAATATGACTATTGTGAGTATACTAGCCATCACATCTAACTGGGTTATGGTCATGTACCTTCGTCAAATTTCGGATTTTACAACTTTGCCGCTTTGAGGCGCAAAGTTGTAAGCAACTCACAACACATGGTTGTGAGTTGCTTGCTCAATTCTAACGAGTTTTTTACCGAAATGGCTGCCGCTGCTAGCACGACCGCCAGGAAGCTCCGCTCAAATTGTCTGTCCTCATCCTGGTAACTATCCCTATCCTACTTTTCATTAATCGTCTTGATTTCTTAAACCTTCTCCCCAGCCAATTTGATTCATAAAATATCATTTTGCCCCACCGCACCCCAACAATCACTACTTTGACCCTGCTCACGGTCGGCTACAGGACTGTCACGTGATGCTTCAAATTCCTGTTCCATCTTGTTCATGTTGGCGCCTGCATCATCAACCTACATTTTTGCACCCCACGTCCCATAATCGTACTTGACCCGGCATCACCAGCACATACCTTGCATGTTGGCATTATTCCCATCATCACCTTCCCATTTTGCATACCTCATCCCATAATCAAAATTCCTACCATCCATTTTCCTTTACAAGCCTCTCCTAACTTTAATTAGTTAATTACAAGAACAATACAACGTAGTTCTAGATGCATTCTGTTATAATTACGGATATACTCAAAATCGAATCAAGAAGAAGAAGCTCAATGCTAACTGCCACGCACTCATGCAACGCTGCGCTACCTCTCAGTGTTGCCAGCTCAAATTGAGAATAATGCTATGTTAAGTTCAGTTTGTTTCTTTGAAGTTTAGCAACGTTGCATACAGCCCATAGAAATAGGACCATAACCTAGTTAAACGTGACAGTTTAGAGGACTTTGATATTTGATTTAAAGAGAGTATAGTCGTTAAAAATCTACTCACCTTGGAGTGACAGTACACACAGTGCTTCCCTTGGAGTGAACTGCAGTTAATATTGTAAATGTTTATATTTCTCTTACTGTCAAACTTTCCTCTATTTCTTTATGTAAAATTATACGTAACCACATTTCAAAATATTTAACCTCAAAAACATCTAAATATAAATAGAGAGCATATAAATTTCCCAACGGTAAAATTGAACTATCCGGAGGAAACTTTTGGTGTTATCAAGAAAAAAAAAAAAAACAGGAAAGAATTGGAGGATGTTTTCGTAAGATGCGCTTGAAAGTGTACAAATGGAACGTGAAGAAATATCCGGTAAATATTTGTAAGAGGGAAATTTTAACTTTGCACTTAAATTATGTATTACATTAATTCAAAATTTTATCAAATAAATATTGCTTGAATTTTTTAAAACAGTTTTGTTAAGTGATTAATCATTTAAGAGATTAAATGATACAGTTTCAAATATAACTTGATAAGAATGTATATATATGTTTCGAGCACTAAAGAAACTTTCAAAGTTAGAAATGATACAAAGGTGATAAATTGCAGTTGAAAGAATTTCCACACACACACATATATATAATATATATTGTATATAAATATATATATATATATATATATATATATATATATATATATATATATATATATATATATATAAATATATATATGTATATATAACTTTATAAGTATATTAAATATAAATCTATTTAATTTAAATATTAAATTAAATCTAAAAAATAAATTCACAACTACGGCCTCGTTTGATTTATTGAATGAAATTTATAAAAATATTGACGGGAAAAAACATTGCCTTGCTTTATTTTTTTATTTTTCTAAGGCATTTGATAGTTTAGACAAAAATATTATCTTAAAAAAAATGCACGATATTGGTTGTGATATTAATAGCCTGTCTTTAATAGAATCTTATTCATCAGACCGATCCCAGTATGTTGATATTAATGTAAAATCAGATCCTCTTCCGGTTACTCTTGGTATTCCTCAAGGAGGGAAAATATCTTGTAATTTGTTCGGTTTAAGTACTAACGATTTGCCAGATCATGTAAAAAATGCTAAAATTATTAAGTATGCTGACGACGTTACGGCTATAGTAACTGCAGACTCTGAAGAGGATCTGATTCGTAAGGCTAATATTACAGTTAATGAAGTCGAATCTTGGGGAGGGAAAAACAGACTAATTTTAAATACTGAGAAAACAGTTTTTATACAATTTCACACCAAAAAGACAGTGCCTGACAAAATTTTTTTGATCAAGTTAATGAACAAACCAATCTCAAGAGTTTCTAATGTAAAATTTTTAGGTTTATACTTAGACGAATCATTAGACTGAAATTTTCACGTCAATGAAATCTGTAAAAAAATTAACTGGGCAAATTTTGTTCTTTACTCAATTAGAAATCATGTATCGCAACATTCTTTGCTATCTATATACTACGCATTTGTTTATCCTCCTCTGTCTTACGGTATTATTTTCTGGGGTAGATATTCAGAACAATTTAATAGACTTTTTATTTTACAGAAACGTGATTTGAGAACAATCTTATTTTTTAAAAAAAAAGACACATGTGTGTCGCACTTTAAGCGACTTAACATTTTAACCTTGCCAGGTATTTATATATTAAATTGTTGTATGTATAAGCGTAAACATCCTGACCTGTACGTTCATAATAGTGATAATCATTCATATTGCACGCGGAACAAAGGCAAAGTTTCAGTTGAAAAGCACTGTTCTGCTTTGCTTGAAAAAAGTTCTTTGTACCAAACTGCAAAAATTTATGACTTCCTGCCAAAATCATTAAGAGAGATAGGTAGCAATGTTCTTTTTAAAAATAAACTAAAATCTGTGCTTACTGGCAAGGAATATTATTCAATAAAAGAGTTTGATTCAAACAAATTGCCAGAAAATGTATGTTGATAAGTAATTTCTTATTGATTTAACTTTTAATGAATAGATTGTATTTGTGTTATGTTATAACTTTGTATTGTTAGTATTTAGATTTATAAATGGTTAATTTAGCATGTACTTTTTATCTATTAATTTTCTTCTGGACGTGAATCATGTTGTGTAATGTACAACCAGCTTTTCGATTAAATTTTTTTTTTTTTTTTTTTTTTTAGACACTACTAAGCCGTCCCACAGGTCACCACAAGACAAACCTAGCTGTGTCTCCTCGACCCCAGTGCTCCGCACTCTCGTGCAGTAAACTCCGGGGCTGCCTTTTCATATTTTTCTTTTTATCGGTGCACCTCACCAACCTCCCCATGGGCCCGAAGTAGACGGAGGGAGCCCAGCAACACCACCTTCTGCATGGCATCCGCTAATCGCTCAGCAGATCCACGGCAACCTGGTATTTGCCGCAGCCCAGAAACCAATGAGACAGGAACTCTACCCATTACCCCAACCAAAAGAACGACCAACACAACCGAATGTCCAGCAAAGCTCTGCCGCAAGTCCATGACAAGATCGCGGTACTTATCGCGTTTTTCGGCATACTTTTCCGTGAGGTTCTGGTCCAAAGGAGCAGAAAACTCCACCACGGTCAACGCCTTCTTGTGCTTCTCAAGTACCACGATGTCTGGCTTGTTAGCATGGAGCTTGCGAGTGGTGGGAAACGAATATTTCCAGAAGATCTTCACCTGGTCGTTTGCCACAACTGCCTCAACGTCCCCAGGAGCGTATGGTATGACAAGTGAATCGTCAATACCGGAATGGTGCCTCAGATGGAAATAAAGCACCCGCAGTGCTGCATTGTGCCTCTCAATGTAAAGAGTACGGGCATAGAAAGGACATACAGAGAGAAGATGCATGGTGGTATCGGGAGAACGGAAGCACGCCCGACATCTGGTGTCCATTTGACGACCAAAGATCAACTGCTGGTACACCAGGGATGCGAACACACCATCCTGCATCTTGATAATATTGCTCTCTGACACGGAAGTCAGCCCATAGGAGCGAAGGAAGGCAAAAGTACGCTCCCTGCAAAGGCCCTGGCTCTCGATGTTCTTGTAGAACACGCTATGCATGCTCTTTGCCATGTGCCCTCGCAGAAGAAGACGCACCTCCGCCTCCCTCACCCTCTGCTTGGCGAGAGCCCGAGGCAAACCTGCAAGGTTTACTCCTGGCCTCGACTCCGGCTCCACCAAATCCAACTGTACTCCCAATGCCCATGCTGCTCTTTTTGCTGCACTGAACAAAAACGCTCCACTGCCCCACAACTCATGCCCATACACAAGTTGAAGATGGGGATCTGTGCTCGTTACCACACGACACGCCATACTGATAACCATTCGGTTGTAGATGTTCTCAACTCCGAGCAACCCTCTACCTCCCTGATCACGTGGAAGGTAGACCCTCTCAACAGAAGCCCGCTTATGGTGGCTCAAGTTTGAAGACATGACTTTCCTCGTGATGGTATCGAGGCCCTTCAGCTCTGCCACGTTCCATTTCATGGCACCAAAGGTGTAGAGCATGACAGGGACGGCTAGCATCTTGGTCGCTTGGATCTTATTGCGACCCGACAACCTGGAACTCCAGATCTTCTTCAGGCGTCGAACATACTCCCCACGAAGCACCTTCTGGCACAATCCTGTATCCTGAACGTGACTTTCACTCACACCCAGGTACTTGTACCGTGCTTCGGCATCGAGATGTCTAATGAAGCTCCCGTCTATCAGCTCCATGTCTTTTCGTTGGCCACACACCTTGCCAAGTCGAATGTGCAGGACCGCACACTTGTCCAAGCCCAACTCCATCCCCGTGTCTGCTGCAAAGCTACTAACAAGATCAAGCGACTCCCTGAGCTTGCGTTTGCTAGAACCATAGATTTTCAGGTCATCCATGAAAAATGCATGGGTGACCTTATGGCTCCGACACGAAGGTGGGCCAGCCATGTACCCATCTTGTTCCCGAAGTAAAGCAGAAAGGGGCAACTGGGAGATGCAGTAAAGTTTGGGGCTAAGGGAGTCACCCTGGAACACTCCCCGCTGATATGCCACGAACTCTGTGTACGACACTCTACCACCAGCCTTGCACTGGAAGCGAGTCCTCCACAGCGGCATGGGGTCCCCAATGCATCTCACCAGATCGGGATGAACATTCAAGATCTCGAGACACCTCAAGATTAAGCCATGCGATGTCATGTCGAAAGCTTTCCTGAAGTCTACCCAGGCCACAGAGAGGTTCCGCTTATGCTGTATGGCATCTTGACAGACGCAGCGGTCCAGGAGAAGGTTCTCCTTACAGCCCTCGTGGCCCCTCCGTGCCTCCTTCTGCTCGTGCAACTCTACCCAAACTGGCTGAATAGAGTCCTCCAGTAGCTCATTCAAACAACCAGTAAATCCTTTATACTCGGTGTTGAGCGTGGTGATGGGTCTATAGCTGGATGGAAGTGACAAGTCCCCCCCTTTGGGGATCAGGATCGTGCGTCCCTCTACCAACCAAGCAAGGATCTCCATCGTGCCCCTTAACATTGCGGTGTAATGCCTTGCCAAGTGAGGATGCACAGCCGTAAACTTTTTCCACCAGAGCGTTTGGATCTTATCAACGCCTGGCACTGCCCAATTGCGCTTTCCTCTGAAAGATCGGGCAACAAGTTCTACTGTGACATCCGGGCACACTACCTGCCTATCCTGCACTCTCCGACAAAGCTTCTCAAACTACGAGAGAGCCTGAGACTCGACGTTGAACTCGACACTTTCCCCATAAATTCCCGCCCAGAACGCACGGATAGCATCCGCCGTAGGAGGGTTTTGTGGAGGCGCTGGTCTCTCCCGCTCCAAAAAGCGGCGCGCATTGTGAAGAAAGACGTTATTATCCTCCAAGCACTGCAAACGACTCAGCTTCTTTGTTTTTATAGCCTTCAGGGTGCGGATTCGATCCAGCAACTTCTGTTTGGCAACAACCAAAACAGAAAAGCGTAGAGTCTTTTAAAGCGTCCGTGTTGAAGCTAAAAGTAGCTTCATCTTCCGGGAAGCTGGTCTCCCTGAACGGACAAACTCCACAACACTCTGGATTCGTGACGCTCCCCGTCTGGCCTCCAGAATCCTTTCCTCCAGATCTGCTATCTGCCCACGGATCTTTTCCTGGGCACTCGGGCCATCCTGCATCTTGGGAAGCATGAGCTTCGCGGCAGCAAAGACAGCCACGTTGACTTCCATCAACGTTGACTCCTGGGTGAGGCATGAGAAAAGTGCCTCATTCATCGCTACCAAGTCTTGTGCTCGGATTTTCCTTCTCGGTCTCCGAAGGAATGGTCGCTTTTTGAAACGCAGACTGGTCTTTTCAATCTCCTCCCTCAGCTCTGCCTAAAAGTCCCTCCCCTGCAAAACAACAGGTTCAGGCTGAGCCTCATCTTCGGAGGAAGACGACGAACGAAATTCCACCGAGTCTGAGACAGAGGCTTGCGAGCTAGAAGCAGAAGAAGGCGTCTGCGACCTGGGTAAAATTCCCCGACGCCCCAGCACAGCTCTGGCTTGGTCACTCAACTGCTGTTTCGTGACCCCCATCTCCGGATGGCGCTCCTGCCAAATCATTAGAAGACGGGCCATATATCCCCTGCGCTGAGGCTCACTAGCTTCGTAACAGACAAGCAGTTCATCACAAAGCTCCTCCGTCCACCTCAATCGCCCATGTAGAGGCTGGTCCCTTTGTCCCCCCCCCACTTGGTGCAGCCGACACATCCGAGATGCCGGCATGGTCGGGGGGCCTTCGCATGTTATGCCTAGGAACCATTTAATTTATACTCATGTGGAAGGGGGGTTAGCCCATACCACAGAGTCCCCAGCATTGCCGAGATTTTGCTGCCTAGGTACTCTGAGCTCCGCGGCAGCAGGGAGAGCTCAGGCTCCATATCCAGTTAGTGGCTATGGACTGAAGGCTGTAATTAAACAACCCCCAGGTGGAGCCCCAAGGGCGCGGTCCCACGCGTCGCGTACTGAACTTTTCCCACACAATGTTTAGCATGAGTCAAGAGCAGCCGGGTGCCCTTATTATTATTATTATTATTATTATTATTATTATTAATGTATCAATACATATAATGTATTAAAAAATAATAGTAACTTTGAAAATCATATCGATGGAGTACATTACTTTAGAAATTACATCTTCAACTCATCCTTTACACTTCTAAACCTTATCTCTTTATCTCTAAAATACATCTTATTTCTTTTTCACTCAAAGTGAGAATGAATTGAAGACAACATTTTTAAAATGTTATGCTCAAGAAGAGGAAAAAAGACGTAATCTCATCTTTTTCTCTCTTTTTTCCTCCAAAATGGTGCAAAATAAGAGGAAAAAAGACTAAAGGAGAGCTTAATAGCGAAGAAATTATGAAATTTATTTCAACTCGGGTAGCGTCAAAATGGCCAAATTCAAAGTTGTAAGACAAAAAAGCTAACTCAAAATATAACTTCTTCTCAAAAACGGAAAATCTTGTTGTACTGCGCACACTTATACGTGTAAAGCACGCGAAATATTTGTTGAGTGTTATCACTGATGTGTTAAACATTTTTGAGTAAAATTTAAGTTTATTAATAATTAATATTTCCATTTATATCAAAATTAAAATTTGATATCAATATGTTATATATGGCTGAGATAACATTTAACAAAGATTTTGCGCGCTTGTACGTAAATCTGTCGAATTAGTCCGTTTTGTGAAGATGTTGTACTGTACATTAGAGTTCGTCCGTTACAACCTTACACATTTAAATTAGTCTATTTTGACGCTACACCATCGATATACATATCCTAAATATTTCTTAACGTTACGGTAACACGAAACAGCTAATCGATGTAGTCCCATTTGATTAACATTTAATCCTTACCAACTTCATAATTATTCAACCTCATAAAATGTTTATTTGTATTTTTTTATGTTAAACTTGTAATTTCTGTTTCTTAAAATTTTGAAGAACAGTGTATTCTGTAGCGACCAACAGGGAAACTGTATCCCTGGCTGGTAAAATATAATTTTAAAAAAAATAAATTAAAAAAAAAATGATTTTTTTTTTTTTTTTTTTTTAGAGACAGTCCTAAGCACCAAAAAGTTGCATAAGTACTTTCAAAACAATTAGATGAGCCGATTTTTTTTAATTTAATTTTTAATTTTTTTTGTATAGGGCTTTTTCACAGAGGACTAAACTAAGAAAATAATTTAAAATAATCAGCTAGTCTGTTTGTTTTGATTTTTTCTGCATTTTCTTGGAACTATAAGAGCTGTCTCTAAAAAAAAAAGCAGAATTATTATGAGGTTGCTGAGGTTTACATGTTAATCAAATAGGACTACGTCAATCAGCTGTTTCGTGTTATCTTACCCTTTAACCCATTCCATTGACTTATGAGCTAATTAGTTTAACTAAGGAACTGCCACATAAATATATTAAGAAAATAAATATTAATTATATAAGCATTTCATTTTTATTCTAATTTATTACAATTTTGCTAGTATTTTTAATAAGGTTAAATAATTCAAATAATTCTAAATTATAGTGCAACAGGTTTTGCTTTGACTTCGATTTTGCACTTTGCTACAAGCAGTGTTTCAAAATTCGCGAGAAACTATGTTACATGAAAAATATTCGAGAAACTGCGACAAATGACTGTCATGATATTATTTTTTAATTTTAGTCTAAAAAATAAAATAAGCGAGATAAACTGTGATGTGTCGTATCCTGTCTTTTTTTTTATTTTTTTTTTTTTTTTTATTGTTTGAATATTATACAATACAGTCCAGACAAGATTATATTACATAATCCTATCGGCCGGTTCGTAATATACATTATTATTTATAAATTTTTCAGCTCAAAACAGTGATTTTGTTTTTAAATATATACTTATATTTAATTTCTCAAAAACATAATTAACAATATAATGATAATAAAATAAAATACTTTAAACATTAATCTTCTTCCACAAAATTTTTAATTCACTATCATTATTGTAATGTATTAACTGAAATATTTTAATAATTATTATGTGACACAAGGAAAACATTAAGAACAAAATGGAAACAACAAAATAAAGATTATGAATAAAAACATATGGTTCTATTACATTTTTTTTGTCCTTCATAATAATATTAAACATTAAAAAAGATAAATATTTTAATTACAAGACTGAATTGAAATAACCTTTGTTTACTTTTATTATATAAAATTTTTATTAATTCATTAGTGATTGTAAACAATTTTTTATATATTTTTTCATTATACTTTATGACTCTAAATTTTTTAAATTAGATGGCATATCATTCCATAACCTTGGAACTATATAGTCCCATGTTTTCTTACTAAATCTGTTTATTCTTTGTCGAGTGTTAAAGTTATAATTAGGGCCCGGATCTCCAGTTTTGCAAATAATTATCATGTATGCTATATTGCATCTGACTTCAAATATAATAATGTTCATGAATCATGAAGTTACATGACCGAAAATGTAATAAAAAGTGTGACTGGAAAAAATTTATTTTATAAATTGTGAAATGTTTCAGTTTTTACAATTTTTTTAAAATTTTCCAAGTTTTATGAAATTGGGAACACAGTAAAAGAAATTTTTTCATGATAACTGATAACAATTATAATTATTTTTTATGAATTACTATTTTCACCCTCGTCCATCTTGAAACCAAATTGATGGTGATTCATGAATGTTCTTCCCTACACACAATGGTATTGTATCAAAATTTCTTGCTAAATTTTTTATCATAGAGGAATGGATAGTAATTTTATTACAATTATTTGTGATCTTAACAGTAAAGAGACTGGTAGAGGTTAAATATTAAGAAAACTGGATTTCACCATAAACTGAAAGCAAACTATTTTTGACATTTTGGGGGAAAGATCTGAAATGATTCTAGGGAACAAATCGACTGAATTCAGTCGCACATTGAAAAACTGTAAATCCAGGCCCTAGTTATATTCATATTATATTTTAAGATAAAAAAATAATAAAAAAAAAATTACTAAATAAATAAAAATTAAAAGAATAGAGCTCAAATTAAAGTTATACAAGCAAGTTGTTTTAAGTGAATTTTTTAATTTTAGAATTATTCATTATTATGGCAATTATTAATTCATTTTTAACATATGAGGGTAGTTATTTATGCAAAAATTAAATTTAAAATGTATATACTATATTATATATATATATATATATATATATATATATATATATATATTAGTGAAAAATTATATTATGCGTGAAGTTCAAAACTACAATTTTTGCCACATAAGATGCAAAACTTCATAAAACATTACGATTTAGAATAAAAACGTCGAATGACTGTTTTAGGTGGATATCATGACGATTTTTATCAGACAACGCGACGTGAATAATGCGCACTTGATGTGGCATCTATATTTGGCGAATGAATGTGGCGAATGAACACTTTTCAGTGAATGGACTGCTCAGCAATCTTTTTTATTTGCCCCATGGGCCTTTATTTGTAAATTAAATTTTGATTATAATATATTTTTGTTATATTATTGTATTGTGCCCATGAAAGAGATAATAAAATAAAAATAAAGGAAATAAAAAAAGAGCAACGCAATGAACGCAATTTTGCTGCCGCAACATGGTGAATAACCTCGCTGCTAAGGTTTCACAGCCAATGTGACAAAATCACGTAGCATTGCATCTGACTCCGCTATAACGAGGATTTTCATGAGCGACAAAGGCAATGCGACCCAATTTTCTCACACAAACTGTAAAATCCTATGCAGCGAACGAATTGGCCATTGCGATTGCGAAATCATGTTGACTAAATTGCTATTTTTTTAATCAACAAAAATGGCTGCTAATGGATGTCAAAGTAAGTGCATATTATACATGTCGCATCGCAGACAGGAAATTGCTCATGAAAATCGACCTTTACAAGGTAACCATAGTTGAAAAATTACGTCTTCAACTTAACGTTTAAACCTAATCTTTTTACCTGTAAAACACGTCCTATTTTTTCTTCTTTCAAAATTAGGGTGAAATGAAGACAATATTTCTAACATTTTATACTCAAGAGGAGGAAATAAGACGTAATCTCAAATTTTCTCCTCTTCTTTTCTCTAAAATTGTGCAAAATATGAGAAAAAAGACGAGAAGAGAGTTTGATAGCGGAGAAAAGATTAAGTTTATTTCAATTCGGGTACTGTTTACTGTTCACATACGAACAGGAACGCATATTTGCAAAGAGTGGCCGCCCAAAAGTGATCACCGTCACTACTCAGTCTCATCGACAGGCAGTCAGCTGATCCGCGCCAGTCTTTATGCGTGCTCGGTTGTCCTTCCCCCCAGTCAGAGAAAGTAAATTTTTGTCCATTTCTCCAGCGCCAAGTTCCTTCCACCTCTTTGTCACTGCCTCCCAGCCACATGACCCATCCTGTAAACAGACAGAGCATAGTGGTTGACTGCAGTTGATTGTTGAAATATATGTTTTAAACACCGAAATTCAAGTTTTACATACATAGAATTTCGTGCATGAATTTTAATTTGTTTATTAAACAATTTTTTCGTCCCCCACTTAATTTACAGTTTTTTTTATGTTTCTGCGATATACATTATGCTATAAATATATTAAATTATTTGTTTCTCTAAATTCATGTAAAATACCTGAGAAAGTACTGTACAATTTTTTTAATAATATATTCCAGTAAGAGTGACTTTGATACAAAAATATAACTTCTTTAGAAGGATACACAATTAAGAACTTGGAGCACACGGCGAGGGATCAGGAAAGGAGGAGGGTGGAAAGAGTGCTGTTTGCGTCTCAGCATTCACTGAGGTGAGACTAAGGGAACCGTGGAAAAACATAGTCAGGACTTGCAACTCTATTTTTTATCAATGAGCGAATATGATGTCCACACATAAGTGAAACTACATGTGTACATAAGAACACTAGTATGGGTAAAATGTGAAATGAATTTACCCCAGGGAGGGAGCAACCGAGCAACGTAAATTTTTACCTGAGACGGTCAAGTACTCACTGCAAAATTACGTCTTCAACTCATCCTTTACACGTCTAAACCTAATATTGTTACCTCTGAAAAACATTTTTTTTCGCTAAAAGTGATGATGTAATGAAGACAATATTTCTAACATTTTATTCTCAAGAAGAGGGAAAAAACGTGATCTCGTCTAAAATGGTGCAAAATAAGAGGAAATTGTACGAGAGGAGAGCTTCATAGCGAACAAAAGATAAAATTTATTTCAAATTGGGCTAACCGTGCTTAACGTTGTTTCACGTTGTTTCACTAATGAGAAATTTGATAGTGATATATATTTGGCTTACCAGGTCTAGGGGCATTTCTCAGGATGTACTCCGCGATCAAGTTGTTCTCCTCCTCTGTCTCGATGCTGGCCAGCTGCAAACCGTGTGACCGACAGAACTGCTGGGCTGACGTCCAGTTAAGACCCTGTGAACATTTGAAAAATTTAATCCAAATATTTCCAGTGGCGGCTCGTGGGTTTGGACATAGGTGTGTCTGCTGACAGTGGTGCAGGCAAACACATTCGGGGGGTCTGGGGGGTGGAGCCCCCCAGTAGCCCGCCGCAGGCGCACTTTTTTTTCGGTTTTCGCTTAAATATCTACCTTTTTTTTTTATAAAAAATTCATTTAAAATAAATATAAGTAGTAGTTGCAATATTTTCTGCAAAATGTAATAAGTAATAATTAAACTTTCAGAGTTAAGAGTCGTTGAATTTTTTAATTTAATTCATCATAAAATAAATAAAATTATTTCTGAGACGGAGTATATAAAATGAAAATAAACGTAAATATAAAATTTAAACAAAATGAAATACAATAAGTAGGGATGCTAATAGAATAACATGTAATATTACCTATAATTTTAATCTATTACGAAAGGAAAACCTCAAACAGATGATCTGTCAATGCTCTGAGATGTTTGAAAATTTTGCGCACCAGCGCGCCAGCCGCTGTGATTGGGCAGCTAGACGCTGTGATCACTGTGATTGGTAGCTCCGCAGCGGCCTCTACAGAAAGTCTGCAGCGCTAGACAGACACACGATCATCATTGAGCGCCCATACCGAGCGAGAAATTTGCCGAGATAGCGCTTCAACGTTAAACGTGTGTCTGCAAGCGCTGCAGTTTTTTTCGTAGTTTTTAACTTTCTGCTTCAATTTTTTAACAGAAAATTATGTTTTTTCAACAAATAACACTATAAACTACCAGAAAATATTAAAAAATATTAAATAAATATCATAATATTAAGACAAATTTACATAAAAATACATAAATATAATTTTAAAAAATAAAATATTTCTGCCAACTTTGCTGGTGTGGCTGCAGTTCAGCAGTACCCCCCACGAGCCGCCACTGAATATTTCAAAATATAAAAATTATGAACTTCCTATACAACGGATTAACGACCTCAATTTTTAATGCGAAAATAGATAGAGAGTGCAAAGTATTGCTGCCCTGAATTTGTTTTAGATTTTTTTTAGCCCTGGAAGTAATTTTAAACAATCATTGAAAGTTCTTTTTGTGACGTCACGTGGCGGTAATTCCTATCCTTGTCTTAAAGAGAGACGCATTGTAATGTCACCATAAAATTGATTTTTTTTTTTTTAATTTCTCCAAGGCTGTAAAAAATATGAAAAAAATCAGAGCAGCATAACTTCGCACCCTCTTTCTATTTCTGCAATAAAAAAATTGAAGTCGATACTCCATTGCTTTATTTATGGCTAATAACTAAAAAATATCGTATTTAATTATGTCTTAATAAAGATTTAACAAAATTGTTAGTTGACAATACGTAAAGGTGAATCTCATTTTATTGATATCTAGAAATCGTAGCGCCTGAATGCTACAAGACTTGCAGGGAACTTTAAAATCACCATCAATAGGTGGCATATAAAGTTTGAACTAAATCTGTCTTTGTGGAAAATGAAGTAGAATTTTAAAATTAGACTTATAGATGGTAAAAGGAAATGGAGCTATTTTGAGAAAACTGCCTGACGGATTTGGTCAAACAATAAGGGATTAAGCTTGAAAATGTGTTTGAATTTTAAAAATTTATATAATTTGAATGCATCATACAAAAATATTCATTTAACGATTAATCTCAGTTACTGCTGGAGTCAAAGAATACTTTCCTGCAAACAAATGAAATAAATTTTAAAAAATCAAGAATGTTCTAATACTTAATCGCTTATGGTTTGAGCAAACTCAGTCTTGCATATCTTTTCTGAGAGCTCAATTGCCCCATTTCCGGTTTCTATCCATATGATCAATGTTAAACTTCAACATAGTTTTTACAAAAGATTCACTTCAAAATTTGTATGCCACCAGACCGCTATTTATGAAAGCATCTTCAACTACAGAACACCCTTTTCAAAATTCACGCTGATTGGCTAAACTCTTCGCGCGCTTTTTTTGGGAAAATTTAAAAAGTACGAGAAACAACTTGATTTTACGAACAGTTAATATAACTATTAAAACATGTAGCAAATAGTAATTAATGATATGTACATCTAAACTATTTCTAATGCAATTCGCAGCTAATAAGTTATACTTAGAATTCAAATTTTAATATTTAAAATATACTCGATATTTATGAAAATAATGACTGATATGCTATGCTATAATAATGCAATTAGCGCATTAATAATATAGGATTGTCTTTTCGTTTTACATTGTTATATAGAATCATAGGCTATTGACCTTAATGTCAGTACTGTTATACTTTTTAAAAAAAATAAAATATCGCAAATATTTGTATGGAAAAAAAATAAGCATATAGTATCAAAAGCTGGTAAAGAGATCGATATATATATATATATATATATATATATATATATATATATATATATATATATATATATATATATATATATATAGATGATATAATTTATTTTTAGTGGGCTTAAAAGGGGATGAATAAGAATTTCATGATTCAAGTTTGGGTTGAAGGAGGAAAAGATTAAAAATTTATATAAATATGGAAAATTATACAACATATATTTTCATTCTTTATTTATCGTGCATGTATATAATAATTAATATGGATAAAATTGGAAACCTGCATGTAACTTTTATTATATATTTGGTTAGAAGTCATCGAGTTAAGTTTGACACATTTTTTCACACACATATTTTTTATACCATATTATACGAAACTTAAACTATAAATTAAGTTGCAGAAGGGGAAAAAAAAAACGAAGTATAATGGACCAATTTTATATTTTTGCTGCAGTGTGTATTTTCTAATCATCATCTCGAATTTTTTCTTATTTTTTTAATTCCATAACACCTTCAAAGTATAGTGTAAAGAAGATGTGACGTCTACGTCATGGAACTTTTAATACTTAACATGCAATCCTAGGTAAACTTTTGCCTGCATGATTATGACGTCACATGCAGCCACTCTGAAATTAAGTTCGAGCATATTATGGATTTAATATAAATATATTTAAGTAATTATACATAAAAATTATATAAATATCATGTAGTTAATAGATATAGTAACTATTTATTGCCCTCATCTTCTTTCGGCTTTCAATCACTAGCAAGACTTTGACTTATTATAATTTTCTTCGTTTCTGCTTGTTATTACTTGTTACTGAATTAATTTGAAGTTATGTACAGAACTTGAGGTGTGTTGAGACCATGCAAATATGCAGTAGAAACATTCCATGCAGGATGATCATGATCTTTATATCGTTCGCTCCCTACAAGTAAATTATGAAAATATGTACAGTTTCTATCCTAAAGTAAAAAATTGGAATACATGCGTTACGATCTAACATATTATCTATTCGTGTATTCCAGTTTTTAACTTTTAAGGACAGTACAGTACATGGAAAATAATAATATATATATATCAGTATAACAAAGACGCATCAATAAAAAACAATTAAGTACATACTATTTAGTCTTATGTGCGTTTAATATTTTTACAATCAAAAGTTCAGTTAAAAGTGCAAGAACTTTTTACTATCAATATAAAAGTATGCATATGTCATTGAAATAATACACGATACATATTAAAATTACGAAGATTATTTAAGGTTTTGCTGTATGTAATATCTTATTAATTCTTGTTCATATTGTAGCCACGTATTTATTTGTAATGCGTGGTATGTAAAAATTTAATATATATAATATATACTATAATATATCATTACAAATTATTACATCTCAGTACTCATTACAAATCTTGTTCATTTCATTTCACATAGATTAATTTTAAACGTATGATGTTATGTTTATTATAGAATTTTATGTTTGATCTTAATACAGTATATAACTTTTTTACTGTAGCTCTAGCTGCATGCGGTACGTAATGAATTTCTTAAATGAAAATTTTATTAAAGGATCGATCTGTGTAAAATAGATTTTTATTCTGTCACTGTCGTCTAAATATACAATATCCATTATAATTATTATAAAACACTATTTTTTTTTATTTTGTGTATTTACGAACAGAGCTAATATCCCAGAGCATGATATATAATAATAATGGTTATAGTATATTTAGACAACATGACAGTTACAGAATAAAAATCTATTTTACACAGTTTCTTTAATAAAGTTTTCTTTTAAGAAATTCATTATTTTCATTAACGTACCGCATGCAGCTAGAGCTATAGTAAAGTTATACACTGTATTAAGATCAAACGTAAGATTCTATAATAAACATAACATCATACGCGCAAAATTAATCTATGTGAAATGAAATGAGCAAGATTTGTAATGAGTGCTGAGATGTAATAATTTGTAATGATATATATATATATATATATCTTAATATATATTATATTTATTATTATATTTAAATTTTTACACACCACGCATAACAAATTACATAAAAACGTGGCTACAATATGTACAATAATTAATAAGATTACATATAGCCAAACCTTAATTAATCTTTGTAATTATAATATTATGATAGTGCATTATTTCAATGACATAATATGCATAATATATAACTATATATATTATATACTTATGTATATACTTATGTTTTTTTTTCTTATGATAGTAAAAAAGTTCTTGCACTTTTATCTGCACTTTTCATTGTAAAAACATTAAAAGCACTTAAAACTAAATATTATGTACTTACTTCTTGTTTATTAATATTTAAAAATGAGAATTATTCGTTTGGATTCAATTTGTAATGATAATTAATTGCCAGTTAAGTAATTTCTGACAAAATCATAAAAATGCGTTTGTTTACATTTTTACTTTGTCGTCTGCCAGCTGACAGTATTTAGTGCCAAACACTGTCACCAGTTGGCGCAGTGATTAAATTTTTGTCCAATCAGCGTGAATTTTGAAAAGGGTGTTCTGTGGTTGAAGATGCTTTCATAAATAGCCACCAGACCTGTTGATGGAGAGTTCTAAGTCCTCTTTAAGTCTTGTTGCATTCAAGCGCAACGATTGCGAGATGTCAATCTACTGAGATTCATCCTTAGATTAAGAATGTACCTTTGAAAACTCGAAATAGTAAGATCTGCCTCCCAATTTGGTCAAGGTGATCTTGGTCTGGTTCTTCTCGCCACCGGCAGCTGAGGTTAGAAAAATATTAATTTCAAATTTTCAGGGAGGCTTCAATAGGAAGGAAGCACAGAGGCTACAGTAACAAGGTGGCACGCTCCGTGCTGCTCCCAAGCGTGCAGCAAAAATAGCTCAATTGCAGATAACGATCTCAATACAGAATTTTTCACGAAAAATGCAAACGGTAAAAATTAAATTTATTAACTCTGTCTCGATGAACAATTAAAATTATTTTAAATTTAGCCTATACATCTTCATTAAAAAAAAACATCGCTGAAATCATTTCTATCAATTTAAATAAAAATTTAGTCAGTAAAAGTGATTTTTGATGATTTCTTTAACTGTACCATTTGAATTTTTCGTGAAATAATTTGGCTCCAAAAGGGTGATGGTCATTTGCCTTCATACGTTCCTGGCTAGCTCGTGTGGTGGCAGCACCTCCATGTCCCCTCCTTATTGAAGCCTCCATGCTGAAGGTGGTACGGAGCTTTTGCCCCTAGCGGCTAGACGGGAAAGCTCACTAAAGGCACGTTTTTCTTTCTGAGCTTTCGCATCTGGCCGCCAGGTAGCAGCAACTACGTGTTCATCTAAACAATGTTCCTTCATACAAGTTAAGTCATTTCTAAATTTCGTGCGTTATTTGTTCAGGCGACATAATGCATCACGAAATTTAAAAAGCAGCATTTTGATTGGCGCATTTAAAAATTTCCCGGTAGAATAGGTCTCGATCGTCACTTTTCTTTCTTCTGAATAGTGGACTCATTTAACTGCGAAATTAGTGAATTTGAAATACTTATGTATGATTGGCTATCCATTTAACGTGGGTTAAATTATTGTCTAAATTTTTATAAAGCACTTGCATCTAATCTGCGCTGTTACAATTGGCATAATAACAATAAATAATATTGAAACAAAATCATTATGATCTGCTTCGTATGGGGTACTGACCGGCATTTAAGTTAGCAAAATTAGTAAAAATACTGGGAATTCTATGAAGAACGAGCTCTATTAGAGCATTCTACGACAATTTGCTGATTTTATATGAATTGTTAAACCTTTTTTTGATGACGTCACAAAATTGCTTCTTAAATGGGAAAATGCATTAGTTAACAGTTCTAAAATGAAAAGTTATTGAGGTAGGAATTTGAAACCTTCATTATCGTAATTCTAGCACCTAAAATTCTTAGAAATGAAATTTTGGTTACATTTTAATATTAAGTGTGGGATTTGGTAATGTTAACTGCTCTATTTTTATCATTTAAGATTGAATGTTGTGAAGTTATTTTTGACAGGTTTTAAAAATGAATATAAAATCAGGAAATTGTCATGGAATGCTGTAATAAGGCTCGTTCTTCATGATATTATCGTGCGTTTTGAAATGTTGGAAAAAACTTGAAACTTCTTTTTTTTTGTGCCAATACCCCAGTCCTCTTCTTTTTCTTGTTTATTAAAATATGCCTTACTAAAATTATGCTCTCAATAGTAGTATTTTTTCCTGATTATGATCTAAAAGCGTACTGGTTGACATATGAACTCTCATTTACTCACCTAGAATTCCGTTGATGATACACATCAACGTGATGACGGTCATCAACTTCCCCATTTTGTTCTCTTTGTATCAGTTGATAAACTGCAATTGATATTTCAAATCATAACTTCGCTCAGCTATACATCTAAACATCAAACTTTCCACTATGATATAAAAACCACGTAATAATTTTTAAAACCACAAGTCTCCTCAAAAAAACATAGAAGATATTGCACAGAAAATTTCCACCGTCAAAAACTTCCTGTCTGGTGGAAATAAATTTTTAATAACAACAGGAAAAAATAACAGGATATTTTTTGTGTATGGTGCGTGCACTTATAAAGTTACGCAAGCTGTGAAGATATTAGGTCTGTTCGTAAACCCTGCTCGGTGTACACTTTCTACACCCAATCGACCTTATGTGCATGCGATATAAGGTCGATTGGGTGCAGAAAGTGTACACCGAGCAGGGTTTACGAACGGGCCTATTATAACCGGGAAGTAAGATTGGCGGTGAGAGCGAGAGATTATTTAAAATACTTTAAGAGATAATATCAATCAGCTGATCCATAGCTAAAAAAATCTCATTCATGAAATTTATGAAAAAATTATAAAATATTCTCCTCTACATCCCCTATCAGTAGCTAAAATATCAGGTTAATATAAACGAGCTATTTTTTAGTTTTGAATTTTTAAAGTTGACTAATTTTACATGGAGAAATGAAACTTCAATGTTAAGTTAAATTAGTCAACTTTTAAAATTCATAAATTGAAAACTAGCTCGTTTTTTTATATTGTACCTTATATTTTAGTCACTGATAGGCTGATAGGGGATGCAGAGGAGACTATTTTAATTTTTTTTTTCATAATTTTCATCACTGTAAAAAAATATTTGTAAATTTTCGTAAAATATTGCATGTAATTCTACATTTTTTAACGTTTTTGTCATTTTTTCATTTAAAATTGCAAATTTATGAAAGAATTTGTAAAATCACTGAGCTAGTTGTTAAAATAATCCACATACAAAATGTTACGTATTGTCACAAAAATTTACTTCAATATTTTTACAATTTTAAATGTTTCAAAGAACGCATAGGAAAACGTAAAATTATTCTAAATAAATGTAATACTACTTTGAAAAAAAGTAAAAATACATTTTTGTTTGTTAAAATTACAAAATATTATGTACTATTACATGATCTGAGACAGTTGTAAGCGTCGCAAAGAGACGCCATGACACTCGTAGTTCTATGGCTCAGTAATTTAAAAATTTGTGGTGATATAATTAGCGTAAGACGCCAACTTCAGAGCTCGAATTCTTCGGTAAGTGTTTATTTATATTTTGAGTAGTGATTTGAATCATTTTATGTACTTTTCTGTAAGCATTGATGAAAGCATCATCATTGCTTACAGAAACGTACAATGTTCGTTCGGGTTTCGATGGTTTTAGCGCAATATTTATTTTTTTAAAATAGTACAAAAGGACTAAATACTACATGCATTATTTTATGCTGATCTTAAATATATGGTATTTTTTATTTTAAAAGCAGATTTTTATGCTAGAGAAATTCGTTTTCAATTTGATAATAATCTATAGTGATTATGTTGAAAAAAATCGTACTATTGCCTTTTCTATATTGCTTCTCCGAGAATCAAAACTGCTGCATGCTCTTGGTATAATACTACTAATTATGACAGATTATAATACAGTGATAAAAGTGTGTCCGAACGCCGATCCGGTATAAAAGAATTCAGGCGGAACTGACCATGAGTTCCACTTGGAAAAGTGCATGAATTTTTATTGCATCGAAAAAAGTGATAAATTATGTTTTTAAAAATATGTAAATTTGTTAGTTATATCAAATTTTGTAAGGCAAATAATAAAAAAAAGCTTTGCTCGTAATTCGTAGTTTTCTTCACAAGACGAAAATATGATTGTATAACATACTTCTTTTATTACATAATTTTTTACTAATTTTAAGTATTTTTTTAATCTATTCATGCATAATATAATGCTCAAATTCATCAAATGAGAAACTACATACCCGGTCCAGAATACAGTATACAACTATTTTTTAGGAAACTTGAAAATTAAGTTTTGAGAAATTAATTGCAATATTTTTTTAACGAATTAATTCATTTTTCGAGTACTGATAAGCAATTGCACATAATAAATAGTAATATATAAGCGGTAATAATTTATTAAAGCAATAAAAAATCTGTTATTATTAAAAATTAAAATAATTTATTAATTGTATTGCATTGAATAAAATGCAACCGGTGACCAGGGTTATACTTATAAGAATCGGGTATACGCGCTCCGTTCTGGTATACGAGACCACTTTCCTAATTTCTGATTGGCCCCAAAGAGCTTGTTGATTTTTTCGCGGCTCTTCATTGGTTGCTAAGCAATGTGATGAGCCAATCACAGGCCAGAAAAAAGTCCACTTTTCGAATGGGCATTTAAGTCCATTAAATAGAACTGACCAATCGAATGAAAGAAATTTTTGAACCCCAAAAAGTAGGTGTTATTGTTAAGTGGTCGACTTCAACGATTCAAAAATCGTAATTTTCAGCACAAATTACCCCCAGACTGTCTTATCTTCCACCATAATTCCTCAGGAGCTCTGGAAATTGGCATCAAAGTTGGTGGTTTTTCCATTAGGTTACAGGGGGCGTGGCCTAAAAGGTCCACTTTTCTCAAACTGCGTATACCCCCATCCCAATGGAGCATAGCCCTGCCGGTGACCCGCGACCGTTGGCCACATAGCTTTCAATTTTCCTAATTTCTCATTATATGAATTGCAATCGTGGAGAAAATAATGTATTAGGTCGGTGATTTTACCTGACATTAGAAAATAAAAAAAAGGTTGCGTGGCTAATAAAAAATAATCACTCAAGTTTTAATATTTTCTTGTACAATAATTATTACCGCATAAAGAACAGAATTTTCCAAATTTAATTTTTTTTCTAGAGAACCTACATATATTATAATTATATAGGAAAATGGATTTTTGGTGGATTTCTATTCCTTGTTGAACTTTTGGGGGTTACTGAATTGGCTTAACTCTAATTTAACTAATAAGTTGCCAAACATATATATGTTTATTGTATTTGTCGACAAAAAGCAAAGCGAACTTTTTCTTTCTCAGCTGCAAACGATCATTTCTTTTGTGCTAATTTTGCAGTGAAAATGTTTTCATATATAACATGAACAATTTCAGTAGTGAAACAACAATAAAAATTTGAAAGAAATTATATATTGTACGTTCTCTTTAGTAAAAAAATCAAATTTTTAACGTTGAACTAAAGTAAACACTTTTTTTTTTTTTTTTACATATTATACCTTAGGATATTTTGGTATCTATATGTGCCACGATATAATCACTGTAAAAAAATTCTTTGTATTTTTACAAAAAATAATAGGAAATAAAACGCCAAATTAAAAACGTGTATTTAAACTTAAAATTTTGTAATTGGATATTACAAATTCTAAATGTATAGTTACAAAATGAAAACATTTGTAAATAAACATTTATTTTTGTTTTTAACCAAATACAATTTTTTTCGTTTTTTTACACGTTTATAATTTGGCGTTTTATTTCCAATTTTTTTATGTAATTTTACACATAAAATGTTGTTTAAAAGCTACATAAATTTTTGTTTTTTTTTTAATATTAAAAGTTATGTTACAATTTATTTTATTTATTGCTTTTCAAATGAAGTTAATGAAAACCGTTTATTAATTCTTTCAGGATCTACGTATAAAATATTTTTTAAATATTAATACGAGTATTGCTACTTAAGGTAAAGATAACGCCGAACAGCTGATCGACGTAATCCCCTTTGATTAACATGCAAACCTTAGCAAATTGACAAAAATTCTGAATTTTTTTTGAGAGGCATATATTAGTGCCTAAAAGCCATAGAAAAAATTTCAAAACGATTTATCGAAACGATTTTTTTTAATTAATTTTTTTAATTTTCAGCATAGGGCTTTCCCATGGAGAGACAAACTAAAAAATTAATTAAAAAAAATCAGTTCGTTAAATGTTGTTCAAACTTTTTTTATGGCTTTTAGTCACTAATATCTGCCTCTCAAAAAAAATTCAGAATTTTTGTCAATTTGCTAAGGTTTACATGTTAATCAAAGTGGATTACGTCGATCAGCTGTTCGGCGTTATCTCTACCTTAATAATAATTTTCAGAATCTACCAGGAAAAATCACTCTTACGTCCATCGAACAGTAGTCTTGAAACAGATTTCTCTCACTAAACGGCTCGCACTCAAATTCTAATGTTAAAGTAAATATTTTACAATTATTCCCGCTTCAAAAATAGTCAATCGGCTTGACATTGCACAGACAAAATTAAATATTTTATAACCATATTTAACCAAGCAGCAGTTTTGAATCTCTCGGCGGAGAGGGAACATAATATTGTACTGTAGGTCATCAAATTAAAAAAACCTATATTTTATAAAACGGATATCATGATTTAAGTCAATTTTCTAAATAAAAAATACCTTAAGATGAGCATAATGGATGCATGGGCTTATTGCCCTTTTTAAATACTATTGTAAAAAGGATTAAAATTTGCACAAAAACTATCGACTCCCCGGAACAAACAAGCTATCATGATGCTTTCATCATTGCTTACAGAAAAACACATAAATCGATACAAGTTACTACTTAAAATATAGAATAACACTTACCGAAGAATTCGAGAACTAAACTTGGCTTCTTATGCTAATTATACACACAACAAATCATTAAATTACTAAGCTGTAGAACTACGTGTGTCATGGCGTCTCTTTGTGACGCTTACGACTGTCTAATACATGTAATAGTACTTAATATTTTGTAATTATAACAAACAAAAATGTATTTTTACATTTTTTTAAAGTAATATTACATTTATTTATAGTAATTTTACGTTTTCTTATGTGCTTTTAAAAACATTTCCCGATGTAAAAATATTAAAGTAAATTTTTGTAACAATACATAAAAATTTGTAAGTTCATTATTTTAACGTTTTGCTCAGTGATTTTACGAAAAAATTAATAAATTTGCAATTTTTAATGAAAAAATGACAAAAACAATAAAAAAGGTAAAATTACATGCCAAATTTTACGAAAAATTACAAATATTTTTTACAGTGATGGGTATCATATCATATCATTACATATCATATCATATCATATCATATCATATCATATCATATCATATCATATCATATCATATCATATCATATCATATCATATCATATCATATCATATCATATCATATCATATCATATCATATCATATATGCATAATTATAATAATTTCATGTTCATCCAATTTTATAGAAGAAAATATAAATATAATTTAAATATACTTCATCTAATATTTAGAATAATTACAATAATAATTAGTGTATAAATATTGTCTGTTTTGGAAAGACCTTGTATTCGAGAATAAATCTGTCTTCTCCGACAGATAAATCACAGATAAAGGAAGTGACGTCAAACACTCAGTCCGTCAGATATTTTAAAAAACACTTGTTATAAACCGATAGACACGCCCATGATAGTTGGCTCCGCCCCCACAGATGTTTGGCGAGTTATTTTGTTTAGTACCATAAAAATGGATGGATTAATTAAACTATTGTTGCTGCAGCGGTTTTAATTGCTTACGACAGTTTCTGTGCTGATTATTTGTGTGAAGAAGAAGATAATCAGCTCCCAAACTCCCGCGATTACGCTTTTCGACTCTCACAATTAGTTGTATATCAGGGCTATTCTCCTATAATAGATAACAATAGGAGAATAACCCTGTTGTATATTTCCTTGCCGTGGCGCTATTTCCACTCTTCTCGTTGATTCTTTCCCTTAGCCAAGAAGGATGAGATGAAAAAACGTGCGATCTGGACAAATCCGGCAACACTGTAAGCTTTCCGGTTTCTTCTGATTAAAAAGTCCACTTTCAGAATTTTGCTTTCCGGTTTCTTCGGATTAAAAAGTCAATTATGTCCCCCTCCCGATTTTCGCCTTCCGGTTTCTTCTGATTAAAATCTTCTATCTAGGGGTCATATAAACTTGGCTACGTTTTCACGTTTTTTCACTCTCATTATTTTGGACTGTAAGTCAGATTACTTCTCGTTTATCGCTGCCGCCGCAGCGAGAAGCGGGAGGAATCTTGCTGGTGGCGCGCTCTGGTGGTAGAAAGGCGGGCATGACGACTTCCGCCAGATCTGGACTCGCAGATTTTCTTTAAAAACACAGATAAGTTTCTCCGATATATCCGAGCGACTTCTTGAATACTCCCATAGCCATAAAATTAAAATACTTAAAGGGCTCATATATCTCGTCCACAACAGAATTCTAAAGAAAAAAATGATAATTATATGAAATTTAATGCTGCATGTACTGTACACTGACTGCGATAATTGAAAAGCTCAATATTATATTTTTATAAATACAGTTACGTATGAATCGATGGTATACAATTATTTTTTTTATACTTAACATTAAATTTAATATATCCATCACAGCTTCCCGGACCCATCTATAAATTTCAGTAAATAAATAACTGGAGAGTGTGCATTCTAGCGGCAAAATAATTATCTTCTATAACATTATTAAAATTTGAAAGAGAGAAAAAACATTGACAACTGTGAGCAAAATATCTAGTAAAAAAAATTAAAAAAAAATCCTACAAAAAGTTCAAAAAATCTGCGTTTAATGTGGTTTTCCTTGATTTCCTTAGTCACAACATGGCAAATCATTAGTTAGATTATTTCCACATTTCTATATTTATTTATTTGTTTACTCTTTTACTTTTGCACCTTTGGAAACCAATTTTATATTATATGTTTTTCTTATTTTCTCCCTAGCAGCACGACTATTTGAAGGCCGGATGATTGATAGTATAGCAAAAAAAAAAAAGGGGGCCGCGTAAACTTTTGACAAGCCAAATAACAAAACAGTCACGACGAGATAACATAAGAAATTATAATTTAATAAATAACATCACTAAATTTGAAAAAAAAAAAAAATACTTTTTTTGCAAAATAGGAAAACCTACAAGAAAATTAGACAAGTGCAATAAATATGTTCTTAAAAATAGTTAACAATATTTGTTTGTTTGTTTTTTCTTGCTTTTTGTACTAGATGTAGAATTAGTATATATTATATTTATTTGTAGGTTAGCAGCCACTTTTGTTATATGGTGATTCTAGTGCTTGCTTACTTACCTAATCACAATACTTATAATATTGTGTGTACCTAGGGCGATATAATAAAATAAATAAATATTATTTAAATACACTTCCTAAGCTTTTTTTATTAGGATTTATTTTCCGAAGAAAACATAGAGCTCATAAATATTAGACATTAAATTTCATTATTATTATATATTTTAATTTTTTTCCTGTACCTGTTACATTATTTATAACA
Organism: Siphlonurus alternatus; assembly: GCA_949825025.1. Classification (NCBI taxonomy): domain Eukaryota; kingdom Metazoa; phylum Arthropoda; class Insecta; order Ephemeroptera; family Siphlonuridae; genus Siphlonurus; species Siphlonurus alternatus. The sequence continues at coordinate 21,391,077 of OX463787.1, read as the reverse complement.
AAGGCCAATTAATTTAGATAAAGATATTATTTGTCCATTAAAGGTATGTTAAAATTTCTATATAAGACACTATACCAACTTAATAAGCAAGGTGCCCGAGCGGAGTGTTTGGAGACGTAAAATTGACCATTGACAGATGGCTAATAAAGCGGCACTTTTGACAGCGGAATCTTTGTAGCTACACTAGACCAATCAAATGCAATATGAAAGTAACCATCGTGCCTTATCTGGGTTCAGACATGGCGTAGTGTTAGTGGCAAAAACGGATGGTTTTAAAAATAATCCGTCCTCCCAGTATTTAGTCGATGTATAGAGCCAACCTTTCCAAGCACACGAAAAGTACATAGAATTATATAATTTAGAAAATAAATGTTTATCCTCATTTAAAGTAAAATTGAAAACAAATATAAAGTATAGTTCGTCTTGCCAACACAGAGTGTGTCCTTAAACTCTCAAGTGTTTAAAGTACTACCAGCTAACGAGCACAAAAAATTATCTTCATTCCCCGTCATATCTAATTAGCAAGTGTCCTCACAAGTCAGTTGCGATTCAGACGTCTACCGAGAAGCTGCTTGAAGAAGTGAGTGTAGAGAGAAGGGAGGTATGTGGACTTCATTGTTCTTCGTACAGTCAAATTAATGTAACATACCTGACGGATGTAGCCGGAAGAGAGAGGTTTCCGGTCGTCTTGTTCATGTTCGAGTCTTGAAAATTTACAAACAAATTAAAACTTTTTTAAGAATCTGTCGTCAAATTTTAAATACAAAGGCCAGAAACTACACATTTCCAGGTATTTTTTTCGGGAATTTTAAATTTATTTGACTGTACTGAGTTTTTTTTTTAATTTTATTCAAAATTTGAATTTATAACCGTCTATGAGTGTATTTAAGAATACATATACAGTATATTATGTAGAATCACCCTAGGATAATCAAAGGAGATTGGGGGCAGTGGGAGAGGTACAGTTTATTATTTAGGGACGGAAAAAAGTGTAATATTCTGCTCCAATTATTCTGAAGAAAATTGAATCCTAAATTACCCACACTTACATATATATTTTTCATGAAAAAATGATAAAGAAAATATTTTTCTTTCTTAACTTGTGATTAAATAACTTTCACCTTCACCCATCCCACGGTATATTATGGGGCAAAACAGATCTTCATAATGTTACTGTTAACGTTAAGTGCCATATCATTTGAATGGAGCAAATTAGAGACTAGTTATTTTGAGGATGTAACTTAAGACGGAAGTGAATTATAACTTACATAGAGTTCTATTATATTAGTTTTATATAATATATATTAATATTACTTGAACTAAGATTTAGTGCTTCAAAAATGACAGTGAAATGACATAATATATTTTCAAGTTTTCACAAAGAGTGTCTAAAAACATATTTCATAGCGATATCTAAATTTGAGAACGCTATGCAATAATATTGGTTGGTATAAAAATAAAAACCCTTTCCTTACAGATGCAGCCAATAATGAATATGGGGAATTTAATGATCGTCTTCATCGTGACTTGCATTGTCACAGCAACTTTAGGTGAGTACATGCAGTGTAAATATAAACTATTAAGCTGGCACATGTATAGGATCATATTTTGAGAAATTACTGGAGTAAAAAATAAAAAAAATATGCGTTGGATAAATAGAATCCTTTTATTGCTTGCAATGAATTAATTTTAGCTTATTTTTTATTTAAAAAAAAATGTAAATATTTTTTTCTTTCTCTAAGAAATGCTTGTATAACAAAACAAATGAATAAAATTAATAATTTTAAAATATTACCATATTTTGATCATAGCGTGTCTATTTATCTTAAAAATGGATGACAATTTTCAAATTTGCAGCAAATTGGTAATCCATGCACCATGTGTCCTCAATACATCTAGCCTCCTTGCCCTGGAAACTACGCTTTGATCCAAGAGGGCTGGAAAGTGAGGTGTGGACACGAAGCTGTTGTTCCCAACCGAGCAGTGTCAAACTAGAAAAAAAGGAAATGACGATCGCTTTTTGGCTCCAAAAAAGCGATCGTCAATTTTTTTTCTAGTTTACCACTGCCAGTGTTGGGGCAGCAGCTCATTGTCTTCACCTTATTATGAAACTACCTTGATTTGACCCACTTGAAGTCGCAGCTCCGTGTTCGCTTCCTATGAACAAAACCTAATATTTTTTCCTCAACAGCCACGGACTGCGTGATTAATCAGCCCTCAATGACGGAAACTGGACTCAACCTGACCAGACTGGGGGAGAGATCATATTTCTTCGAGATGGATTTAGAGAAGGTGATGATGGAAGTTGGCTTTAATACATGACACCAATCTTAACCAATAATTTAGGGTTTAGCATATCAGATTTAAGTATTTCAGGAGCTATCATACAGCAAAATTTTGAATGCTACCATCAACATGCAATAGCGACCCTTAGAGACCTCCGGTTCTTATTTCCAGAAATTTAATGACCTGAGCGTGATACAGCTGTGGCGGCGCTGCTGCATCGCAGAGGTGGGCATGGTTAGACATGGCATGACTCTCGCTAACTGCCAGCTGCGCGCGAATTTGAATGCTGGGCCATGGACTAACTATGCCTATGCGATGCATCAGCGCAGCAGCACTTGGAATCCACTCAGGCCATCAAATTTCTGGCCACAAAGCATGGAGACCTCTAAGGTATTTGATCATGAAATGTTATTTTTAAAGTTTCAAGACGCAATGTGTCCTGAAAAAATGACGGATGTATTGTAACCTGTAATGGTCATAACTGCTTATATCTAAATTATACTTTTTTTTTACAGAAACTAAACTGGACGTCAGCCCAGCAGTTCTGTCGGTCACATGGTTTGGATCTGGCCAGCGTCGAGACTGAGGAGGAGTACAACTTGATTGGGGAGTACCTGAAAGAAAACTTCAAATATACTGAAACGGATAGTGAGTAAACTGGATGCTAAGTTCAACCTCCCATAAAACGATGCCACGAGTCAATGGCAAAGGTGCAACGTTGCTATTTCTGTGACACACCTTGAGTCCAACAATAGCAGCGCTGCATTATTTGGCAAGATTGCTTTATTTTTTGGTGATTTCCAAACCAAACATAATTTAGGATATTTTCGTATCATGCTGTATCATATACATAGCGAGGAGAGGGGCAAAACCGCCCATTAATTAAATTGCATGTTAATTTTTTCTCACATGTGTTAGAAAAACTTTTCACGTTGTTTGTAGCTAAGGTTTAAAAAAAATTCAGAAATTTACAAGCAGCTGCGCGCGCAGCTGGCAGTCAGCAAAAGCCGGGCTGGGCCTAACTAGGCCTGTGCGCTGCAGCAGTATTGCCACACTTGTAACCCGCTCTGGCCATAAGACACGAAGGTATCTAACGATCTTTGGGAGCAACCGAGCATGGTGGCGCAGTGGTAGCGCGTCTGACTGGTAATCAGAAGGTCGTGTGTTCGAATCCTACTGGGAGCTATAGGTGAAAAGATCGAGAGGTCTGAACCTTCGCTGTCTGGTTAGAGACGAGCCACTGCCACATGCATTCGGGAGGTGTTTAGAACGTGTTCTGACACCGACCATCCTGACTTGGGGTTTTCCATGGTTCCCCCTCGACTACAATGGCTAATGCCGGGATGGATAAAATAAGTCGGCCATGGACGCAGTGCAAACTACAGCACCTGTCGATAAGACTCTGTCTTGACGGGACAAGAATACGGAGATGCACAAAAGCAAAAAAAAAAAAAATTTAAAGTTTCGCAATTTCTATTGGTCCTGGTAGGCTAAGTTTTTACATTGGTCAAATTGGTAGTGTTCTCTGAATAAAGCCAGCCTTGATCTTTACACAATGGCAACAGCCCCCCTCTCCCTCCCCCAACTATTCATAATGAAACATCAATTATACACGTGCTTTTGTCTTCAGATTTGCTTACGATGTGGCTGGGAGGAAGCGATGCTGAGGAAGAAGGAACATGGAAATGGACCACCGGAGACCAAATGACCTTCACTAAATGGGGACCTGGGGAACCAGACAGCTCACCTGGAGTCGCAAACTGTTTGATGTTAGGAATGTGGAGGACCATGTCTGCCGACTGGTATGACTTTGATTGTCCCTCGGAGTTCAAATTTGTGTGCAAGTTACAGAACGTCTGCTTATAACTTTTTACACATTTTTAAATTACATGTAAATTTTTTGCACGAGAAATGTCCCATTGTATTCTTAGCTCCTCTTTTTCCTACATAGACGGCCTATTTCATGTACTGCCAGCGTCACATGCCTGACTCAAATCCGCCTCATACTTAAAAACTGTCTCGACCCTCCCTCCCTCGTCTCTTGAGGTGGAGCTGGGCTAGACAAGCACTGGATGTTAGGCTAGCATTACAATACAGGTGGTCCACTTCTATATAAGAAAAGGCTGAGTTATAAATACATAGGACATTTCTTAACCAAAAAACTGTATAGTCAATAGCTCAAAAAATGTACCAACTATGGTCCTTTGTATTCGAGCTACAAAGTTGCAACAGCTTATCACAGAGCTCTGGTTTGTGTGTTATCTAATCAATGCCAGCCACTTACTTGTTTGCTTGTTCAGATTCTTCTTTCACTCGCTGGCATCGATGAGACAGCCCACAAGTCAGAGCTCTACGATAAACTACAGTGGCCGTCATATTTAAAAGACCCATGGTCCTTCTAGACTAGATGCAACGTTGCTAAACTTCAAAAAAAGAGGCCGAACTTAAAAAGGCGGTAATACTCAATGCAAGCTTGAAACGCTGGCAGGTGGTGCAACATTGCCAGTTCGTACAAATGCATGAGCACACACGGCAGCAACGAGCGAGCAACTCGAAACCAAAATTTGAAATTTTGCTCCGCAAATGTGGCAACGTACTAAAATACGAAATTTGACGAAGATACACGGCCATGGGGCTTATTAAGGTAACGGACACTGTAGATTAGGTAGCTCAACTTTGTACTTTGACAAAAAAGAAGCATTGTCGGGAAATATTTTGTGTTATTGACTGTACCCTACTTTTACATGATGGTGTTTAATATGGATCCGTTGACGATGGATAGTGTTATACTTATGACGCTTTGTCAATGGATGTAATAAACCAGTCATTTAGTGATAGTTGAATATTAGGGGTAGAAATAGCTTCAGGGGCTCATATATAAAAATATGCGTTTATTCTTATGTTGAATATGACCTGTAATTTCATGTAATGTATAAGAAATAAAAGTCTTTTATTGCAAATTAATTTATTAGTTGTCTTTTATTAATGTATTATTAATATTACTTATTTATGGATTAGTATCACTAGTCTTAGGAGATGGTGAATCCTCTGGAAATTATTGTGATTCTTCCTTTCATTATAATATATAACTATTTAGCAAAACAAAATGCAGCAATAATCGTTCCAGTTTTTTTAGATATACATGATTTAAATAGAGAAAATGTTATTAATTAGTCAAGTTAAGTCTAATCAACATCTTCAACAAAATCAAAAAATTACTATCTTCAAAACTAGACCGAAAAATTTCCCTTTTACTTCAGAAATAGATTTCATGTTGTTCTCTATGTTGAAGTGTGCATTTAAATTTTTTTGCCATTAAAAGTAACTAACATGGTGAAAATAATCCTAGAATGTACAAAAACTTGTGGAGAGTAAAGTTAAAATCATTAACGTTTAATATCCAAATAGATTAATGATTTAATAATATATTAATTTTTGTTATATAAATACGTAGAAAAACAATAATAACCTTTTCAAGATAGAAGTAAGATAATTATTTTATATTTTATTACAATGATATAACAGGAATTAACTTCATTTATTACTTCAAAACCATCATTGTAATAATAAATTTCGTGGATTAAAACGTTCTTACATTGTATTGAATATTTATAAAATTCTGAACAATACTTTAATAAATGAATGGAAAGTGTTTAATTATATTAAGATTGAAAAATAATCCTGCAAAACACACACTATGGGAAAATTCACAAAGCACTTTAACACCCACTTTTGCTTCAAATTTTATCCATGGTGCTAAACCAGGGGAGTAATCTAGCTTGTCTAACCTAAATTTTAACACCATGTTTAATACCGTGGATAAAAATCTAGGCTAAAGTTGGGGTTCAAGTGTTTATGAATGTCCCTCACCGATTTTTAAATTTCATTTTTCATTTGTACATTAAAAGAAGGCAAATATTCTAAATTGCAACGAAATAATTCAATTTGACAGAGAGATATGAAGGAATGCAATGATAACAAGGGTACTTTTTTTTTTAAATATATTCCTCAGCAATAATTAGTTCCAACTTTACTAATTACATGGGTGTATGGTTAAATACGACCTATTTTCAAAAACGGATCTGCAAGGAAAAGAGAAAGTGACTGACTGAAGCGATGCAATCTTAGCAATTTTTTTTTTTTATCATTGAACTATGACATTTGACCGTGAGTTCATTGTATAAAAAATTGTTTTCGCATTGCCATGATTAATGTTATTGCATCATCCAGACGCATTGATAAAATTAAGTAATTATGCTAAAGCGATTATAACCGAGTTGAAAAAAATTTCATATCTTTTTCACAATTAAGCTCTCTCTTTCGTTGTCAAATTTCCTCCTAATTTGCACCTTTTTAGAGATAAAAAATATAAAAAGACGAGATTATGAATTTTTTCATCATATTGAGCATAAAATGATAAAAGCATTGTTTCCATTTTACCCTCATTTTGAGCGAAGAGAAAATAAGATGAGTTTTAGAGGTAAACAGATAACGTTTAGAAGTATAAAGGATGAGTAGAAGATGTAATTTTTCAACTAGGGTGTAAACAAAACTCTTGTTTTTTAAATTATAATCAAAATGTGATTTAACATGGAAATAACAAATATGATAATATATTACTTCACTTAGCATAAGGTTTTGAGGGCCATTAGCCAGTGTAAGGTCTTACTTACAAACAATAGCATGTTATTGTGGTGCATTTGCTGCATAATTATAAATATATATGATTGTATGCGGTCAGTGTACGGGCGCACACAGCACACATCGCATGTGATCCTTTCTCATTTTAGAGTTATTCTTAATTTTTATCATTCGATAACATACAATGCAATATGGAGGCAATGTGCAACCTCCCTCACAGATCCATGACTGGACTTTCCTTTTTTTAACAAAGAAAACATAAAAAAATGGTTTTAAAACACCTTTCAGGTGGATCTTGCTGCCTGTAATGTCTATATGGCCCTGACTGGCCCACAGCTTTCTAGTCCGAGCCTGTTTGACGTTGTGTAAACGCGGATCCAAGGGGGGTTGTTGAGGTGATGCCCCAAAATGTGAGGTTGTGAGGTTGAAACGACACAATATTTCTAACATTTTATGCTCAATAATAATAATTATTTTTTAAATAGCGTGTTGTACATTACAACATGATTCACGTCAACAAAATAATAACAAAACAAACAAAAAAAAATTGCAATATTAAACCAATATTACTAACTACTACATAAAATTTTAATCATACTTCAAAAAAAAAAAAAAAAAAGACTTGCATAACAGTATAACATTTCCAATTTTAACAAACATTTTAATTAACATTTATTAACCAATTATATTTTCTGGTAACCTACTAGAGTCGAACTCTTTTATTGAATAATATTCTTTGTCTATAAGTACTGATTTGTTTTATTTGTTTTGATTTGATTTGTTTGTTTTTAAAAAGAACATCATTTTCTATTTTCCTTAATGATTTTGGCAAAAAGTCATATAACTTGGCAATTTTGTAAAGTGAACTTTTTTCTAGCAGGGCTGAGCAATGTTTTTCAACTAAAACTTTATTTTTGTTTCGCGTGCCATATGTATGATTATCACTGTTATGAGAATATAGCTCAGGGTGCTTACGTTTATACATACAGCAATTTAATACATATATACCTGGCAATGTCAAAATGTTAAGTCGCGTAAAATGAGAAACACAAGCATCTTTTTTCTTAAAATATAGAATTGTTCTCAAGGCTCGTTTTTGTAAAACAAAAACTCTGTTAAATTGCTCCGAACATCGGCCCCAAAAAATAATGCCATAGGATGAATGAGGATAAATGAATGCATAATATATTGATAATACAGACTGCTGCGACACATGATTCCTTATTGAATAAAGAACAAATAAGAATAAGAAGAAAGAAGATATAATCTTGTCCTTTTCATTCTAAAATGGTGCAAATTAGGAGAACATTAGACGAAGAGGGAGCCTTATGACGAATTAGAGATAAATTTCAGTTCAACTCAGGAAACTAATTTTTTGTTTTAATAAACAAATAATGTATAGTATAATATACATATATATATATATATCAAAGTCTTCTACTTGCAATGGTTGTAACAAAACATTGTTTATAATGTCTGTCGCATGAAGCCTTTTTCATTGTTAAACCTGGGACGACGTAGTGCCTATATAATTTTGCCACCAGAGCAGAGAACGTAATGGCATTGTTGGCGCTAAGCAACGGTGTCAACTACATAATTAACGGTCATTTTCCTTAAGTTAACATGTAAATCAGCAACTGTCCCATGTTTTTCCTTTCACGCGACAGACATTACACAACAATACTTTGTTTACCAACAACGAGCAGAAGCCTTTGATATATATATATATACATATAATAAAATTATTATCAATATTTAGAAATAAAAATTATTCGCACATAAAAGCACAATTTAAATCACACACATGATCGAACCATCCTGTGTTAGGTGAAAAAATACACAATCGTCTGGATTCAAATTATCCGGCTCTACGTTATCTGTTTCCCAATCAAAGAAGGTGAAGAGCTGCCCCAGGCCTGTCCAGTACCACCTGCCAAGAATCCTCCTTCCGGAAGTGGACACATTCGCAGTGAATCCTGAAAATATATTTTCATTCGCCAAAGCATAATGAAGGTACTTTTTTTTTTCACACGCTTTACCAAAGGAGGGGTAGAAACGACCTGCTGTTTAAATCTCATTGTAAAAAATTGAACTTTAAAGTTATTATAATTAATATGTTTTCTAATGTATTTAATACCAACAATGTATTTAATTTTTGTATACTTATCTTGTAATGAATAGAAGTTTATTTTTTGTGTCCATTTAATTTTATGGTTTTAAGTTTAAGTAAATTTGTTTTCTTACTTTTTTTTTGCAGATATATACATTGCTGGGTTGTTAACTAAGAAAGATTTTTTTTTTTTTACATTTGATATAAATAGCGGGTGTTTTCGACTCCACCCCCCTTGTTAAAATGTGTGACAAAAATTTACATTAGTAATCCTTCACTTAATTTTAAAAGTATATAAAATGGGTAATTTAAATACACAAAAATAACTTTAAAGAAATTTTATTATAAGTAAATAAAAAAGTATGTTTTGTACAGCTATTAAGAAATTTGAAGATCAAGTCTAGTGGAACTGCACAGCACGTAAATAGCAAGGGATGTGGGTTCGAGTCCCATCTTGAAGAAAAATTTTAAACTCTTTGACAAATTTTTGTTTTGACTTGGCGGATGAACACAGTAGGGTTTAAAATTTTCATTGCTAAAGATTGCTTTTCTTGACTTATTTATATATACTTATATTTATATTTTTTTACACACACACACATATATATATATATATATATATATATATATTTATATACAAAATAAATACTTACCAATATCTCTGAGATATTTGCGGATCTGTGCATTTTTTTCAGGAATTTCCAAGCTTAATAATCTCATGTCCATATCATTGCAAAATTCCAGTGCCTATCGTATGTACATTCACCTAAAACATTATATAATATTTAACTTCATATATATACACAGAAAGATGGTGTAGCGTCAAACCAACAGAAAATATAATTTCTTTCTCAAAATAGAAATATTTAAAAATTCACGGTATTTCAAACCAGACTAACATTCATGTAACATGTAAATCACGAAACGGTTATTCAATTTAACAAAATTTACAACTATTGTTAGTATAAACTTTTCTCGTACTTACAAATAATGTATATTTTATTTTTTATCAAATTCAAATATTATTTTATGAGTAATGTATTACTATAAATTACTGACTTATATAATATATACTGAACTATATATGTCAATGTCACGCACTCGAGAATGTGCGGGAGTAATGGGTAATGCAGTTACGGCTCTTATCATATATACGACCACGCGCCCTTGACTTGAAGATGACACTTTCATCACTGCACGTGCATCTATATGATGTATTACTCAACTTCTTATCTAGATTGTTCTCCATATCCCTAGATTATTTCCTATTATTGTACATTATTCTAGTAATTAGATGTAGATTTTAGGCTAAGTATAAATGCAAATAAGTAATTTAGAGTAGAGTTAAGGAAGTAGATTTGAATTGTAAAAGTAAGAGATGCAGAGAGAAAGAGAGAGAGAGAGGGAGAGAGAGAGAGAGAGAGAGAGAGAGAGAGAGAGAGAGAGAGAGAGAGAGAGAGAGAGAGACAGTAAACCAATATATTTAAGAAAATATATTTTATAACATACCACCGTTGTAACTGGGCTTGTATAGTAATGATGATCACCAATTGTATATAGCAAATGCTTTTGGATCAATTTCTGAAAGAAAAAAGATAGATGAGTATACGTTTATAACATATATTAATTAACTGATCAAATATTTTCCATATTATATTTTCCATATTATATTTCCATTAGTTTTAATTGTGCATATTTCATAAAGAATAATCCTTATCATTAAAACTTTTAATAATGACATAAAAGGCAGTGAGTCTTGTTTGCATGCAATGATACGGATATCTCTCACAAAATCAAATGATTTTGTAGCGTACGATGAAAATAAATTAAGAACGTAATTAAGCGATGAAATATATACGCGCACACATTTTCGTATCCCATCGCATGTGATTGTAAGTTTCTCTTTTAGAACTGGTTCTAAATTTTTAATCATTCGGAATCACATACGATGCTATAAGAAAGCAATGTGCAACATCATTATAACTTTTGCAATATGTGAATCTCAAATAATTAAATAATAAGGTGAAATGTAAATTATGGAAATCCAAATTTCACTTTATCGTGATGCAAGCTACCATTTAAATAAATACATGAAAATATATAATTATCTTCTTTGCTGAAAGATCTGCATACTTTTGTTTTAGCTTTCAAAATTTTCTTACAAAGACACTACGTGTTAAAATTTATTTTTTTTTTTTAATTTGCAACGTACCTTGTTTTACAGTTAAGCAGCTTTCTGGCAGAAACTGAAACCAGTTCAACAAAAATGTACAGGGTGATCATAAAGTTTTTGCAAATTGTAGCCGCAAATAAAACTAATAAAATCAATCTGAATGTACACTTCCTATGTATCAAATTGAAGCCCTGGATTCAAAATTTTCAAAACTAGATTCAATTTTTTTTTTTTTTTTACAAAGTGGTTTTCTCACAAGTTAAAACAAGATGAAAGTTGCGTTTTTTCACCTCTTTTTCTTGATGTTTTGGATTGCAGCACCTAAAATTTAATGCATCTAAACTCTTGCTTGTTGAATTTTTTTACCTTGAGGTTTCTCCACTTATGCCCCATTACCTATTCGAAACACAAAACAATTAAACACATTTAACCGCACCTCTAGCATGACAAGTGTGGTGGATTGAAAGACGCTTCTGATTGGCTGCTTGAGCTACAGTGTCTTGAATACTGTGTTCTTATGTAACTCAAAATAATAATTTGAGAGTAATGAGGTCAGGGGACCTTAGGGCCCAAGTTGTGGGACCGCCATAAGGTATGTTCAAGTGTCCGAGTAAGACTCCGTACAGACAAGAGCTCACGTCGTTTCGTGACAGAGCGCATCATTCACTACGTTTACATGACAGTGTTTGATGCGTATTCGTTGACGACGCCTCATAAGAATAACATTATCCGTCGTCAACGAATACGCATCAAACACCGTCATGTAAACGTAGTAATTGTCTGTACGAGGTCTTCCCCGCCGGTAACTTCCTCAAATTCGACGGTCCCACAATGTGGGCCCCGAGGTCCCCTGACCTCTCTACACTCAAATTCTTCTTTGGAGTACAACGTGTTCAAGACATTGCATGGAGAAGAACACCGTGCATCTCAAGAGCGCGCATTTCAGTCCACTGCGCTTGCGAATCTTGCGACGCCACGTAATCTTTGGCGAGAGCTTGAGGTGCGGTTACATGTGTTTTGAGGTACGAGTGGGGTCAATGTGAAGAAACCTTAAGGTAATGTGGATAAAAAAAAATCAACACGGAAAAGTTTTGATGCATTAAATTTCAGGTCCTGCAGTCCAAAACATCAAGAAATAGAGGTGAAAAAACGCAATTTTTAACATTTTTCAACTTGTGAGAAAACCATTTTGACAAAAAAAAATTTGAATCAAGTTTTGAAAATGTTGAATCCAGGGCATCAATTTAATTTATAGAAAGTGTACATTCAGATTGATTATATTAATTTCATTTGCGGCTACATTTTTCAAGAACTTTATGATCACTCTGTATCATCAACACAATTCATTTGAAAAAATAAAAATAATTCATGTGATAATATATTTTTTGTTTTTTAACAATACTCAATTGACAATATTTCTACATTTAAAATACAGAAATTGCAAAGAAATATTAAATTTAGCTATTATAAATTGTATTCAGCTTTTTTAGGGTTTGGAATAGACTATTTTTAAAAAATTATTGAAAGTTTTTTTTGTGACGTCACGAGACGCCGCTTCTTAAGAAAAAGATAGGACTTGCCGCCGCGTGACGTCACAAAAGGGACTAATAATTTTTTAAAAATACTTCCCGGGCTCTAAAAATCTGAAAAAAAGTTAGGGTGGCATAACTTTTCACCCTCTATCCATTTCTGCAATAAAAAAATTGAGGTCAATACTCCATTATTACTATTATTATGATTTTTAATCAAACATTTGAGTTAGGGTGTAACAGCCCGAGTTGAAATAAATTTCATTCACAATTAGGCTCTCCTGTCCTCTAATTTTTTCTTATTTTCCACCGTTGTAGAGAAAAAAAAAAGGAGAAAAAGACGAGGTTACGTCTTTTTTCCTGTTCTTGAGCATCAAATATTCAGATATTTTGTCTTTCCTCACTTTAAGCGAAGAGGAAATATTATGTGTTGTATAGGTAAAAAGATTAGGGTTAGACGTTTAAGGTGTGAGTTAATAAGAGACGAATTTTTTTTAAATTAGGGTTAATGATACCTTTCAAACACAAAGAAGTAAAACTAAACGTACCGTCAATAATGTAGCAGTGACAGTAAATACAACTAAACTTGAAAATGGTTGCTTCATGATTTCTTCCGATTTTTACTGCCTTTCAAATCACAATGCCGCTTATGCACTAAACTTCTGCTTTTATAGCATGCGAAGGTAGTAGATAAGTTTGTTTAGCTTGACGACATTAATTTTTGTTTCTGACTTTCATATCTCATCATTTCTGCTAATCTCTAATCTGTAATCTTAAAAAAATAAACTTGCTGAACTGAAACCTCATCTTGACTTTAACTTCTCTATTATCAAGAAAAACTTATCATGATTTTTTAATGACGCAATTAAAAGATTATTTGGTTCTATCTTCATTATTTTTTTAATCATATCGTAAATGGGTACTTTTAGGTACTAATTACTAACTATTTCTAAAATCCCGAATATTATGAAACCCTAACTTTAGTTTTTTGTGGGCTCATCAGGAAAGGGGAAAATTACAGGAAGTTTGCTTGTAACTAATTTAAATTTATCCGTGTCTCAAATTAAAAATTAGTGAGACACCAAGAGTTGTTGGAACTGATTACAGTCATGTGCATTATTTTTATCATAACACGGTACAGCTGGTTGAAAATGAGGCTGTTGAGTACGATAGTTTGATTTTTATGACGCCACATCTCATGGAAAAAACGGTTCAATCGTTTTTACTGTACATTGTGACGTCATAAAACTTAAGTTATCTTACTTTTCAGCCGCATTTTTGCCCAGCTGCATCGTGTTTTAATAAAAATAATATACATTATGATAATCAGCTCCAACTACTCTTGGTGACATGCTAATTTTTAATTTGAGATCCAAGTCACTTTAAAGGACATATCCGATGGAAACCCACTTTCTATTTAAAATAATCGTAAAACTCAATATATAATATATAGGTATATATATATATATATATATATATATATATATATATATATATATATATATATATATATATATATATATATATATATATATATATATTTATATATATATATATATATATATATAAATTTAAACTTCTACCGTGTTTTACCCGCCAAGACAAGAAGAGAAAATTTGTCAGAAAATTTAAAAGTCTTCCGAGGTGGAAGAAGTAGAACGGAAGAAGTTTAACATTATATAAAATACTGCCAATTTTTGAAAGTTAAAAAACTTACTATATGTCATCTTCATCACTTCACTTACGTGGGTGTTAAAATTTGGAGGCTACTCATTTGAGTTTAAAAGTTTGCGGCTAGCGTTCTGGCCTCTTGGCGCCAACTTCACGGCTGGCGCAGTATAAGTAAAGAGAATTTGTCAGAGATTTGAAGGTCGACCGAGTGGTCTAAGGGGATAAGGCGCTCGCCGCCGCGATTGCACAGAGAGATGTGGGTTCGAGTCCCACCTCGGAAGACTTTTACATTTTCTGACAAATTTTCTTTTCTTGTCTTGGCGGGTAAAACACGGTAGAAGTTTAAAATTGTAGAAAATACTGCCAATGTTTGTAAGTTGAAAAGCTTACTATATGTCATCTTCATATATATATATGGGATGAAGGATTTTTTTTATTATTTACAATGTTGACAAAACTATAGCAGCCTTCCACATGTGGGAGCGATAGCCGACACGTCCAGACAAGTCAATTTTTGTCCTGGTAACAAGAAAGAGCAGTACTGCAAATTTTTATTAACAGTGATAAATTTTTTGTTGACAGTGAAGTAAATTTCCTTGTTTAGTTGATCGATATTAATGAACTTGCAAACTCGTAATCATATAAAGACACAAAGCTGCATGCAAATAAAATATATCGAAGGTCTCACCTGCCTCTATCTTTGCCTTGCACGCCATTCATACAGTCCAAACCTTCCGGCGTACTTATACCTAGCAGCACCCTCAATGTTAAAAGTATAGGGAGATTCTCCTACAGCGATATCTTTACCGCTGCAGTAGCGCCCATATACTGCCGTGTTAGAGAGCTGAGCTGCCTCTTGCCATATGCGGCTAACAATTCCTATACGAAAATATAAGCTAGCTTGCCTAAAATATTTGTATACACTATAAATACACAGCTTGTATTTTTTCGGTATATTATTTAAAATATATATTTTTTATTTTTTTAATCTGTAAATATTTCTTTATTAATTATTTTTGTTAAATTTATCTAATTTTTTATATTAAAATTATTTTAAAAAAATACTCTAAATCATTACTGAAGCACTGCTTGCCTTGCTTAGTGTGACGGCACGCCACTGACCTCAATAACCTTTCATGTTAGCAATGTTAACTGATGAAATTTCCCATTTAAATAGCAATGTTGTGACGTCATCAAAAAAAAACTTTAAAACTTCATATAAAATCAGCAAATTGTCGTAGAATGCTCTAATAGGGCTCGTTCTTCATATAATTCACAGCACTTTATAATAGTATTGGTAACACAAATAACGGTCTGTATACCCCATTGAGGCAGTAGTAAAGTTCGTGCTGTCCATAGGTCCATTGATCTCTAATTTTAAGATTAATTTCTCGAATGTAATTGAGAGGTAAGGTTGAAATAATACGGATCAGCTGACCCAATGCTAAAAAAATCCAATTCATACACTGTAAAAAAATTCTTTGTACTTTTACAAAAAATAATAGGAAATAAAACGCCAAATTAAAAACGTGTATTTAAACTTAACATTTTGTAATTTGAGATTACAAATTTTAAATGTATAATCAGAAAACTTTAATATTTGTAAAAATACATATAATTTTTGTTTTTAAACAATTACAATATCTTTCGTTTTTTTACATGTTTAAAATGTGGCGTTTTATTTCCATTTTTTTAATGTAATTTTACAAAAAAAATGTAATCTGAAAAGTTACATACCTGTCTGTTTTTTTACAATAATAAATGTTATGTTGAATTAACTTAATTTACTATTAAATAGTTTCTGAAATCAAATTTAAGGAAATAATTGATCGAATTTTTGTATCTATTATACGTAAAAAATACGTTCAAATAAAATTTAAGGGAATAATCTAATTTTATTGATCAAATTTTTTATATAATATAAATTATACGTAATAATTTACGAATATTGCAGTATAGTAACCATTTTTTAAATCTATGATGAAAAATCATTCTTACGTCTATGGTTTAGTAGTTTTGAGCATTATATAGATTTACATAATTTCCCTTATATATAAATATCTCGCACACAAATTCTGTTGAAGTAAACAATTTGATCATTATTTCTGTTTCAAAAATAGTCAATCCACCTGACACACAAAGAATTATAATTAGATTATGTATGCCCAGGAATAAAAGTGGGAACGTTGTCTACCTGGAACGCATCTCAGGTATAAACTGGCCCCTCAACCAAAAGAGGGGACTTGGTAGCGGAGCTCCTCAGCGGCCCAGCAGCGCGCCGTAGTCACGTTTGTTTAAAAAAAAAAAAAAAAGTGCGGCTAGCTTATAGATTTTTATTAATTACTAAAATGTCAAACATTGCAACTTTTTCTTTGTTTTTATTTTATTTATTTTTAACGGGAATTAGGATCAGTGAAAAATTATTTTAAACATTTTTTGGTGATAGCGCAAGTCAAATAGAATCTCGCTATAAATATTTATATATATTTTTTTTCGTTTCACCTGTTTTTTTTTTTTTACTTTTTTTGTTTGTTTTTTAGTTAATCGAAGAGTTTTGCAAGTATAAATTCCCAATGTTACGACTAAAACCTTGGAATATTTTCCTGTGTAACTTAGGGTCAAAAAATACATGCAATTAGGGTTCGTATCAAAATATCACTGTAAAAAAATTCTTTGTATTTTTACAAAAAATAATAGGAAATAAAACTCCAAATTAAAAACGTGTATTTAAACTTAAAATTTTGTAATTGGATATTACAAATTTTAAATGTATAGTTACAAAACGAAAACATTTGTAAATAAACATTTATTTTTGTTTTTGACCAAATACAATTTTTTCGTTTTTTTACACGGTTTTATAATTTGGCGTTTTATTTCCAATTTTTTTATGTAATTTTACATATAAAATGTTGTTTATTAAAAGCTACATAAATTTTTGTTTTTTTATAATATTAAAAGTTATGTTACAATTTATTTTATTTATTGCTTTTCAAATGAAGCTAATGAAAACCGTTTATTAATTCTTTCAGGATCTACGTATAAAATATTTTTTAAATATTAATACGAGTATTGCTACTTAATAATAATTTTCTGAATCTACCAGGAAAAATCACTCTTAAGTCCATCGAACAGTAGTCTTGAAACAGATTTCTCTTACTAAACGGCTCGCACTCAAATTCTAATGTTAAAGTAAATATTTTACAATTATTCCCGTTTCAAAAATAGTCAATCGGCTTGACATTGCACAGACAAAATTAAATATTTTATAACCATATTTAACCAAGCAGCAGTTTTGAATCTCTCGGCGGAGAGGCAACATAATATTGTACTGTAGGTCATCAAATTAAAAAAACCTATATTTTATAAAACGGATATCATGATTTAAGTCAATTTTCTAAATAAAAAATACCTTAAGATGAGCATAATGGATGCATGGGCCTATTGCCCTTTTTAAATACCATTGTAAAAAGGATTAAAATTTGCACAAAAACTATCGACTCCCCGGAACAAACAAGCTATCATGATGCTTTCATCATTTCTTACAGAAAAACACATAAATCGATACAAATTACTACTTAAAATATAGAATAACACTTACCGAAGAATTCGAGAACTAAACTTGGCGTCTTATGCTAATTATATCATCACAAATCATTAAATTACTAAGCTGTAGAACTACGTGTGTCATGGCGTCTCTTTGTGACGCTTACGACTGTCTAATACATGGTAATATTACTTAATATTTTGTAATTATAACAAACAAAAATGTATTTTTACATTTTTTTAAAGTAATATTACATTTATTTAGAGTAATTTTACGTTTTCTTATGTGTTTTTAAAAACATTTCCCGATGTAAAAATATTAAAGTAAATTTTTGTAACAATACATAAAAATTTGCAAGTTCATTATTTTAACGTTTTGCTCAGTGATTTTACGAAAAAATTAATAAATTTGCAATTTTTAATGAAAAAATGACAAAAACAATAAAAAAGGTAAAATTACATGCCAAATTTTACGAAAAATTACAAATATTTTTTACAGTGATATGATAAATATCTCATGGGAACGCTAGGATTAATAACACTTGGTTTGCGATCTCTCTCTCTCTCTCTCTCGCTCTCTCTCTCTCTCTCTCTCTCTCTCTCTCTCTCTCTCTCTCTCTCTCTCTCTCTCTCTCTCTCTCTCTCTCTCTCTCTCTCTCTGTAATCCTTTATCATTTGTATAATTAATAATAATGCTAGCTGCCTTAGAATTAAAAACTCGAAAACAAGCTCGTTTTTTATACCTGAGATTTTAACTACTGATAGGGGATGTAGAGGAGAACATTTCGAATTTTTTTCATAATCTTTATGAATGGGAATTATTTTGCATTGGGCCAGCTGATCCGTATTATCTCTACCTTAATACCTAGATAATGCTCTTCCTTTTTCTATTCACGAATGAAAAGTAAAGATCATAAAGCAACCAAGTATAAAATATGTGGTTTGTTGAAGTTGTTTAACTCACAATTTTTACAACATCCAGCATGCGCCCCGTGCGCAGCGCATAGGAGCTAACCACATGATATATAAAATTGGACCATTCGCCGTCAATGTAAATCAAATGGCGTATCAAATGTTCGTTATATTATTTCATTATAACAATATTTTTTTTTGTAGAACAATATTTTGTAAACTATTTCCTACAAATTTGAGCACACTGTGAAAATGTTTGACGTGCGTACTTCATATCTATAATGAGCTATATGCTTGAAACAAACGGTGCCTCGATCCTTAACATCAACAGGACCTTTCCAAAACAGTTTCTAGTAACTAACTTTAAAAGGAAAATTCAGATGGCGACAACGGCGATGTGACGCGATATTGTCATACGTAGCTGTGAAATCCTATGCGGTGAGCAAATTCACGAGATTGCGGGCAGCAAAATCGCATTAATTGCGATGCTCTTTTTTTTAATCGCCAAATATCGCCGCCAATGGATATCACAGCAAGTGCGCATTATTCACATCGCGTCACATGATAAATATCGCCATGTGAATCCGCCTTTACGAGGGTTAATATGATTGATAAAATATTTTTAATGACTTGTCTAACCCTTAATTAAAATTGCAGCATTTTATAATGTTTGTGTTTGTATGCTTGGAAAATTGATGAACGAAAAAAATTAATTTAAATTGCTGTTGTCATCAACATAATTTGCTCATTGCAGAAATTAATAATAATACAAAATAATTAACAATACTTCTATTATTAAGCCCAGGAAGTTAAAAAATATTTTTAATAATAATTATTGTAAGTGTGGCTACACTTCTTGGAGGATAAGATGGTAGTTACGACGAGACGAGTGCAAGACGCCTATCCTGCCAATAGTATCAGTTAAGCCGTCCCCCCTCACGCCACCCCCCGTACCACCAAAAAATCTTGCAGATGAATAACGCATATGACGTCGCCGAGAGCAACCGAGTGGAGACGAACACGACCGAAGCCACCGGAACCCACGGCTGCACTTTTATAGCGGTTAAATTTTGAATTTACCCCACCTACACCCTCCCGCCTGCATAAAAAAATATGGTATTAATAGTATAATAATAATAAATATATTTATTCCGATTTTTTATTTTTACCCTACATCCTAATAAGTAACTCAGGATTCTTAAATTTTGCAATACATACAATCATTCATTTCTTTAATTAATTTGTGCTGTACCTTGCAATGAAAAGGGATAATAAATTATATAAATAAATAAAAATGCAATAACAAAACAATATTCACTTTTTGTAGTAAAAGCTTTCATTGTTTATTATAAAAACCTGTGTCGTCTGGAATTATAAAATTTCAGCTGCAAAAGTCACAATCCGCTTTTGAATACAAATATGCCTAGAGAGAACATGCAATAACATACAACAAAATTGCACTATTTTACATCACAAATAAAAGTTTCATTTAATAATAATACAAAAAAAAGTACAAAATGATAGAATATAACTTAAAAATAACAATGAAATTCTACTCCTCAGTGGTTATGATAAATATTGATAATCTTTTAAATAATTATGTACTAAAGATGTTATTGGAAAATCCGACAAATAGTGTTACACAAAGGGATACATAACAACCACAAATTTGAAAATGGTTTGCATATCTAAACTTGTGACATGACTAGGTACAAACATCTAGCAAGTAATAATAATAATTTTAATGTATTGTATTATCTTCTATAAACATTATTAAAAAGAAAGAAATAACTATACATGCACTACTTGGGCAGAGTGTCTGCAAGACTATCACTTGCAGACAGGGTCAGAGCTTGCCACGCTTCTGCAAACTGCTCTGGGCCTCTCGCAGCAGACTATCAAATGATTCCTGTTGCCTGCTCACTGCAGGCACCACACTTCCTCCTCCATGCAATGCCGCAATGACGCTCATTTGTCGAGGTCCACCAGCACTGAAATGACAATTCAACTTTAGCATTTATTTTTCAGTAGGCTTGTCGGTGACCTTTTTACCTCGGTCCGGGGACGACAGCTGCTGGGCTGCCTCGTCCGGGTCCCGGCTGCAGGAAAATCATTTGTCGAGGTCCACCAGCACTGAAATGACAATTCAACTTTAGCATTTATTTTTCAGTAGGCTTGTCGGTGACCTTTTTACCTCGGTCCGGGGACGACAGCTGCTGGGCTGCCTCGTCCGGGTCCCGGCTGCAGGACGCTCAATTGTCGAGGTCCACCAGCACTGAAATGACAATTCACCTTTAGCATTTATTTTTCAGTAGGCTTGTCGGTGACCTTTTTACCTCGGTCCGGGGACGACAGCTCCCTTGTTCATGTATATTTACCAATTTTCACCCCCCCCCCCTATTTTGTTGTAGACTATAATAATTAAATACTTACCATGCACCTTTAATTATTTAAATATTTATCATGTCAATTTTTTTAATGTCTAAGAAATTTTAAGAAATAATTTAAATTAAAAATGAACAATTAAGACTTTGTTTTTTATTAATAAGACCTGCATAACTAAAAATAAAAAAATATGACAAAATTTAGCATGCATGAAGTGGTTCAAATTTATATTTATTAGCAAAGATTTCTCTAAAATTTATATAACAGTTCATAAATGTAGGTTAATTTGGGTGCAATAAATTTGAGCCAACCCTGGGAAAAAAGAACATTTTGGGGGGTGGGGTGCAATACAATGTTCTATAAACTTACTCATGGAAACTTGATATAAAATTAAATGTTAAAAATGGTTTTAAAATTTATGTTGTCAAGAGTAACAACTAGCACAAAGCGCACAAAGCATGATAATAAAGTATACGTATTACTATTTCAGATTTTTTTTTTTTATTATTTCATTGTACAGAATCATTATTTACCAGAAAAAATAAGTACTGTTTAATTAACATTTTTAATCAGAAGAAATTTTATATTTTTGAAAATAAAGAATTGCATGTACAGATGATACATTATAAAATTATCTTAAAAAGTATTTAGTTTTATAAAAAAACTTAATAACTTCTTAATGATATAGTGACTAAAAAAATTGAGACTTCGGAAAAACAAAGATACTACTTTCTTACTGCAAAATGCAATGTATCTCTTGCAGGCTCGGACTGGCCATAAGAGTTGGTGAGCGATCGCTCAGTAGGCCCCCTCGGCCTTTTTTTTACAACATTAAAAGTAGGCCCCCACAGGGTCAAGTAGGCCCTTGATATGGGTCCGTACTAGTGTTTGCTCAGTAGGCCCTTTGAGCCCAGTCCGACCCTGATCTCTTGTCCACCTTATGTAACATTATGTTAATACGTAAAAAATTGGGTGGGGAAGCCACATTTTCTTCTATTCATGAGGCGACGATTTTTTTCTTACTATTTGTTTTGTTTTTGCTCCCTATTAAAAAATAATGAAAAAAATCCATTCATATTCATACATTCATTGTAAAATAATTATTAATTATACCATAATAATTATGCGATGTTTTAATGTAGTCTCCCTTGTTCATGTATATTTACCAATTTTCACCCCCCCCCCCTCCAAAAAAATGTCATTTTTTCCCAGGGTTGGCTCAAATTTATTGCACCCAAATTAACCTATAATACATTAATGAACTGTTATATAAATTTTAGAGAAATCTTTGCTAATAAATACAAATTTGAACCACTTCATACCTGCTAAATTTTTTCATATTTTTTTTTTAGTTATGCATGTCTTAATAAAAAACAAAGTCTTTAATTGTTTATTTTTTATTATTAAAGGTGGTAAGTATTTAATTATTATAGTCTACAACAAAATATAAATTATGCTGTTAAAGGCATACAGGCCTCAAATTACAAATTAGATAGTCACCAAGTGGGTTTAGAGTATATAATCAACATTCGCATCATTTTTTTCCACGCGTGATGCAGTCGCAGTTCATAGTAAGAAATTTAGTCCTTGATGACGTCATGAAGTCCTTGATGACGTCACAACTCAATGCTAATCGGTGCTAGCTGTGAGTTGTGACGTCAGCAAGGACTTTCTTTGTAGCGCGACTTCGCACAGACGCACCGCGCGCATGTAAAAATAATAAGAATGTTTATTATAAACTCGAGCAACACTTAATGTCTGTCTAATTTGTAATTTGAGGCCTGTATCCCTTTAAGTATCATGCGCAGGATTTAGTGAAACTTATTTTATCTCTTTCATGGGCAATTCACAATAACATAATAATATTATATATTACAGACAAGGGTATTTTGTCCGAGGGTATTTTGTCCGAGGGTATTTTGTCCAAGGGTAAATTGTCCAAGGGTATTTTGTCCGAGGGTAAATTATCCAAGGGTATTTTGTCCTAGGGTAAATTGTCTGAGGGTATTTTGTCCTAGGGTATTTTGTCCAAGGGTATTTCATCCGAGGGTAAATTGTCCAAGGTTATTTTGTCCTAGGGTAAATTATCCAAGGTTATTTTGTCCTAGGGTGAATTGTCTGAGGGTATTTTGTCCTAGGGTATTTTGTCTGGGTATTATATCCCAGGGTATTTTATCCGTGATTCCATATTTGTCATGCATTTATGTTCCAAACTGTTCACTGACAATGGCCGATGTTTTGTAGGACCCTGCATGGACCGTCAGCTATCATAATGAGTGTATGATGTCATCGATATTCTTGCATTTTCCATTCTTTACTGTGAGGATGTGACTGCATTTATGTTAAGCTTTCTTTTTGAAATAAATTTATATATTACTATATTATATCTTTTAATCACACCCTATTGGTTACTTCTACTCACTAATTACACACTACTTTGAAACCCCGAACCTTCCGAAACCCTAACTTTAGCGTTTCACGGGCTCTTCTGAAACGGGGGCTGACACGGCCTTGCAATCCATCCCGGCATTTACTTGCGACTGAGGGAAACGTGGAAACTATAACCAGGATGGACGCTACAGCTTTTTTGTCAATGAACCGGAAGTGCAATGGTTCAAAGTTAGGGGAACCACATTTTTATCAACCACACTTGAATATATAAAATATGAACAATAAGTCCCATGTATTTATTTTTAAAGAAACATGAAATTTATTTCATATTAATATGAATTACTAAAGAGTTAAAAACGTTAAAAACTATACAATTTGCAGTATTTGTTTTTTTTTCCGACACTTTTCTAATTTTGATAACTTGTCCCTCTCTCTCTTTTTTGCTGCTTATTATTTTATACATTATTATCTCTAAAATTTTGAAACGTTAATTAACATCAAAATTTCAATTGCTCAGTTGGCTGTTAATTTTGCTACGCTCTCTAAACATTTTACTTTCGATTGTTTAACACTGAATATGATGCTATAACAAGTACTTGTTTAACTAGCTTACTCATGCTCATGCCTAATCACTACTACATGTCTGCTATATATTATATGATTGATTAATGGAATGCTAAATGTCAGCTGGGGAGTTTTAGACTGTATAATATAATAACTCACTGAAAAAGTCTGTAAACTTTAAAGAATGATACATACTTGGAAAGATTGTACAGTTGTCTCCTCGGAAAATTTCCCTTTCCAGTTTTGTTAATCGCAATTGTTGGACACAATCCTATGAATGGACTGCTCAGCAATATTTTTCATTTGCCCCATGGGCAGTGTTTAATGTTGACTAATAAATATATTATGTTATATATATGTATTCTGTATTGTCAATGAAGGAGGTAATAAAATAAAAATAAATCAAATAAATCACCATGCCCCGTATGAACAACAGAGGGAATGGTGATTAACAAGGCTGCAAAGGAGGGAAACTTTACAAGACGATGAGTGTACTTTGGAAATTTTTACTTTTATTTAAATTTGATACTAAAATTTTAAATAAATTAGGCCAGAGCTATCCGAGAATAAAATTATATATTAACATTTTTGAAGTGTACAAGGGAGCATACATGACAAAAATGTGTCAATTGCCCCGAAATATCAATCAATTATGTATACTGCTGTACATATACAAGTTTACTGCATGTAATGCAAAATTTCAATTGGTTTTTCAGTACTGTGGTAAAAAAAATTACCTTCTATCCAAAATACAGAACTTGTAAAATCTTGAGCATGATATTTTTTTTTTTTTGTTTTTCTTAAAATTTTAAAACCTTCCACAGTTTTTACATTTCGACAAATTTTCGTGTCATATATTTCGATATTCTAGTCTAAAATAGTCAAACGTTTTCCTAGGTCATGGTCCCTACCTATGCTCCGTTCTAGTAACATCTCTTTGCCAAGATTTACGATGCCAGGTGTCTGTAGGTGATGAGACACAATATTGGGAAATGAGAGATAAATGATCTGAGTCAAGCTGATAACGATGTGATAACACCTTTACGACTTATTTACGTTGGGGCCGGATTATACAGCTGATACAGAGGGGAACATAAGGAACTTCTAAATATGTTTAGATATAGTCGCATTTATTTAATATTCCTGCCGGAAGTGAGAGGTTAGGTTTACAAACATGTTAGTACTCTTCTTATAAACCTGAAGTCAAAATTTCAAAATGCAAAAATGAAAAGGACGGTCGGAAGCCTCACACTTCCGATGGGAATATAAAATCAAATTGACTACTGAATATCACACGAGTCCAAGTGAGCAAGATTAAGTATTTTTTCCCCCCAGTTCAATTAACCCTGTGTAACCAAGAAAAGTGGTTCACTCAATTTCCTTGGAATAGACACTCAAAAAGTTTTGCCGAGGTCGGGTTTGAACCCACGCCCCTTTTACAAGTTACTGAACTTAATTTTTTTTAAAAGAACTGATGACGTCTCTCACTTAACTTTCAATTTTTTTTTAAATAGTAAATTCTATTCCGGCCTCGAAAAAAAAAAAATTAGAGTAGTATAACTTTGTACCCTTTCTGCAATAAAAAAATTTTAATGCAGGCATTGGACATTTACTGTAAAATTGCAGTGCATTTTGCACAGCACGTAGGATCATACAGACGGACTTTTCTGTATGTTTGTCTAGGTTTTTGTTTATTTTTTTATACATATAATATGACGTGCTTATATTAGAACCCAAGCTTAGAACCCAAGCTTCAACTTGTTAACCAACTGTGCCCAACTGTGCCTTTGAGTCAGAGGGTACAATACCACACGAATGCTACCAACATGATAATAAATTAGAAGGTATCAAATAACCATGATTGTGGGAGAAGTTACCTGTTGAATTCTGCGATACTGGTGTGGTCGGCAGCATCTGTCGGCAGGTAGTATGGGCAGCTGCGGCTCGTGGTGGTGTGGTAGCATCGCCTGGCAAGGTACTGGAAGAGGGCATCGCTGCAGCAGGTGTAGGACTGCATGCCGAACCTGCAGTTTCAAATAAAATGAATAAGTACTATCGGAACCAAAAAGGTGTGCCCCTCTTCTTATGGGAGTTATGTGCTATTCAGGGGCACACCTTTTTGGTTCCGATAGTAAATACTAAATATGATGAACAGTAAAAACTTGTTAATACGTTACGCCAAGGGACTCAGGAAATTAGACTGATTGGGTTGCTCATGCAACCGCCTTATACAATACTGAGAAGAAACATCTTGACTGCCGTGGAAGTAAATTGAATCAGTACATCTAAATTACCTTTTCTGTTGGAAAAACAGTAGAAATGGTACAGTCAATGAGAGTTTTTGATGAATTTTTAGTGCAATTTTGAAGCAACAATAAATAATGTGTTTAAAAGTAATGAGAACAAATTATATACTGATTTGTTCATAGCACTGAAAGTTAATATCTAAGAGTTGCAAAGTAACCCTGGATGACTGTACTTTGATTTTTACCAAATAGTTGAGAAGATCTCTTTATAGGGCTTAATGAATTTTCTTCGATGAACGTTTTCTCCAACTCCCTTGACACATCTTGATAATCTCGTTCTTCCCAGTCTAGAAGATCTTGCTCGTCGTGTGGTAAGATACAATCTGATGTACTTTGCTCGACTACAATTCGGCACATTCTCTTCTCTATCTGCTGCACAGTTGGCTTGCTCTGTCCTATTTTCTATTGTATTGGTAATATGCATACTTTCCCCAGGAGGAGTGAGTAGCAGTGAAACGTTTTGCGATACAGACTGCTCTATGCCTACCTCATTAACTTCAATTTCAATATGTTCGGACTCTGCAATAAAACCCTCCCCACTATCATCTAAACCTGCGACTGTTATTGGCTTCGGCAAAGATAATGTAGGTACAGTGCCTCTTTCCTTGAAAACAATTCCTCTAGCATCTCTTGTTTTAACGTCTGGGTGAAAATGTTTGGTGCATAAGTAGAGAGATTGCAGCTCCTTCACAGTCTTGCCGACTAAGCTCCCATTGCCTGCTAGGCTAACCCATATGGTGCATCTGAAGAAGAGGAGCCAAAGGTTGAATTGAAAATACTATTCATTAATTCATTATTCATACAATTCAAAGTCTTCTTATACTCGATACAACAATACTTTATTTATAAACCAGTTTGTAACAAAGTGTGATATTGTTGGTACATATATTATATGCATAACCAATGGTTTGTTATGCCAACCATTGCGAGTAGAAGACTTTGATATGATATATGATACAGTATGCATATGATATGCACCATTACCTAAAAAAAACTAAATGGACTATCTACCATACAAATATAATGATAACATTGACAATACTATTAAACATTAATTAATAGCATAGTTTCACTTTTTAACTTACGTGGCTGCGTCACGAGGGAAGCTATGGAATGAGGATCCTTTGTGGTACCCTGGTACCTGGCTGTGCAGCCGAAGACTTGGCACTTTTTACCCATATTAATTACACCTTCTACAACAATCAGGATCTAGCTATGTATATTATACATTTCTAGCTATCTTGGAAAAACAAATATTACACTTTTAATCTTCGTCTGATTGCTTTCTTAAATTCCTTTCAATCAAAATCAAAACTGATCTCTAGTTTCATCGTTTTCAACGTTCAATGGCGTCAAATGGTATCATGGAAGTGCTTGTTCAATTACAACACTATTTAATTTAGCGTCTGTAAATAAAATAGATTCAAATTACTTTTTGATAACATAAGAAAAACAAAAATAATATGTATTTTTTTTTATTATAGGAAATTTTCAGTTTATGTTGCAATAATTAGAGTACTGGTATCATGCATAGTTGCTATCTTGATAACGGGATAACTGGTACGAAATGGAGCGAAATTCAAAATAAGATACTCGGATTGGCCCTTGGCTTGCGCTCCTCTCCTCGGGTAGTTAAAGCACTATTTCTTTCACTTAGGGTAAGCCGGTGTTGCACAAGACAATATTTCTGATTATTGTATACAATTTTTCCTTTCAAGAAAACTTAATCTCCATACAAACAAATGGAGATTAAGTTTATTTGAAAAGAAAAATTGTATACAATAATCAGAAAATTTGTATCGTGTTATACCGGCTTAAGTGGGTTTCACTGGCTACAATGTTTCAGTTTTTTCAATTTAATTTCTGGTTCAAGAGCATAAGAAATTCTTACATAAATACTCTCTATTCATTTCTGGGTTAAAATTTTTTTCAAGAAAGTGGTCCAATTAAGGAATACATGTCATTATTGAAACAATAAAAGTAAATGCTTTATTAAGGATAAAATATTACAAAGTATATACAAATTACATGATTACATGCAGTTAAATAAAAAATATTTTTTTTTACAAAAACAGATATTAATCACATTATTCAGTACAATTTAACATTGTAAGATTTACATTTAGTATTATACAATTAACATAATCAGAAATATTTTTCTATTTCTTTTTACAAACAAATTAGTTAATCTAATTTTATTTGCGGAAAATATTTTTAATTTTGCCTGCTATGAACACAAATAATGATATTAAACCAAAGCAATGCCAAGGTATCTTTTTGCACCACGCTTTACAAAGTGAGGAGGGGTACAAACAAGCTGTTATTTAAATAACTTGTTAAGGTAGAGATAACACGGATCAGCTGAGAAATTCTAAAATAGTCTCATTCAAGAAAATTATGAAAAAAATTTAAAATGATCTCCTCTACATCTTCTATCGATCAGTAGCTAGAATATCAGGTCTACAAAAACGAGCTAGTTTTTGAGTTATTAATTTTTAAATTGCACTAATTAATATGGAAGTTCCATTTTTCCATGAGAAAGTAGTAAACTTTAAAAATTATTACTGGAAAACTAGTTCTTTTATATTTCTGATATTTTAGCTACTGATGGAAGTTGTAGAGGACAAAATTTTATTTATTATTTTTTTTCATAATTTTCATGAATTGGATTTTTTTAGCATTGGGTCAGCTGATCCGTGTTATCTCTACCTTACGATAAAAAATGAAAATTATTCTCAATAATTTTTTTGCGGAAATACATTGCTGGGTGGCTAACTAAGGATATATATATATATATATATATATATATATATTTCTGGAAGTACTTGCTTGTTATTTTCAATATTTTTTTTCAGTCTAAAAAAGAAATGGGTCTAAATGACTTTTTCTAGGGTTTAGTTAAGTCACTCTATCTGGTAAAAATGTAGTTAAAAAAATTAAATGCCCTATGAAATAATTTTTATGTAAACTCGTTGATTGAAAAATTTCAGATTGCAGACCATTGCGTCACATTGCGTGATGATAAATTGGATTGAGAGCTGATATTTTCAAGCAGGAGAGAAGTTTAAACTAAGGTGGCTGGATAGTAAGGTGAGGACACGCAGCTGCTGCCCCCACACGAACTGTGCCGAACAGGAAGAAAATAATTGATAAACGCTTTTTTGGAGCCAAAATGAAAAAGCGTGTTCGTAAACCTGAACGGAATTTACTTTACGGTTTTAGAACAGGTCGTTTTGGCTCAAAAAAAGCGATCGTCATCCAACTTTGCTAGTTCCGTGCTGCCCGTGTGGGGGCAGCAGCTTCGTGTCTTCACCATATTAGAAGCCACCTTGGTTTAGATATTATTAAGTGGCGACATCAATGGATCATCATGCAAGTCAAGACAGCAGCACGATCGACACAAGCGCCCATAGCACCCTGGCGGCAACGAAGAGAAACACGGCCTGCAGGAGTCTGTGCATTACCTTGAACCTGAAAAAACGTTTCAATTGTACCAAGAAATTATTTATCTATGATTTCATTTCACTCTAGTTACAAAAAAGAAACATAAATTAAAAAAAAAAGATGCGGATATGTGCAAAGCACTATTTTCTAATATGTGGTTGTCACTTTTTACTATTTATTTTATTGTTACAATTAAAATTACAGTAATGGACACTGTTAGGCGAGATTTTAGCGCGGGTTGCCTAGCATGCAGGAGTAGGACCGTGGGATACCGCGCGCTTTCTCCATAAAACTGCATGGTTAGTGCATGCCGCTAGAGGAGCTTATATTAGCGACTAACTTTTAATTTTTGTTTTTATAATTTAAAGCATGATATTAGAACTGTATACTTTGTCAAAAGAAGTACCAGGTACGTAAAATGTTTACACAATGGCTTATTTTAAGAGCCACATATTGTAGTTTTCAGCTTTTTAAAGGGCGGCCAAGCCTGAAGATATGCACAATGCTAAGAATTTGTTTTTTTCTAAAATGTGTTATTATGTTTTATGCTGTATGCTTAAAAAAAACATAAAAATTTATAAATATAAAATGTATAATATAAGAGAGGAAAGATATACATAGTTAGATCGAGATAACAAAAATATATAGATAATACCTGAGACCTACCTGCATGAAGCATAATAAGTATTGTGTACTGTGTAGTATATACTCAAAAAAAATATTAAAAATTCTCGTTGTTCAGTAACAAATAAAGAGTTGTAGCCACTTGGATTAAAAGCACATTGTATGCTACAGGAAATGAATTATTTATTATTTAAGGGTAAGATAACACGAAACATCGATTGTTGTAGTTCCATTTGATTAACATGTAAACCTTATCAACCTCACAATAATTCTGAATTTTTTTTTGAGAGACAGTTCTTAGCACCAAAAAAATGTAGAAAAAATTTCAAAACAATCGCTCGATCCAATTTTTTTAAATTATTATTAATATTGTTTTTTTTAAATTTCCAGTATAGGGCTTTCCCATGGAGACCTAAACTAATAAATTAATTTTAAAAAATCAGATCGAGCGATTGTTTTGAAAATTTTTCTACATTTTTTGGTGCTAAGAACTGCCTCTAAAAAAATCAGAATTATTATGAGGTTGCTAAAGTTTACATGTTAATCAAATGGGACTACAACAATCGATGTTTCGTGTTATCTTACCCTTAATTAGTAATTAATACACAAACAGGTGCTTTTAAATAAGATATTTTTTATAATACAATATTTTGTATATGCTGACATCCGGAAGCGAATTTGCTTCGGACGCGATTTTTTTTATACCAATGCATTGGGCACCTCGGCAAAATTCCCAACGCGTTCGGATCATCACAATTTGATCCCAACACGTTCGGAACCTATGAAAATTATTACAACGTGTTGTTGACTATGTAAAAAGCGTGAGACGCCTTTTTTTTGGGAACAAAATTACAATGATTTTAATGACGCGAAATTCTCAAGTATTTAAAATAAAAAGAGTATGTCGGTCAACATTAAAATCACCAACGCACGAATATAGAATATTCATCTTCATATAGAATACTATAGAATATTCTATATTCTATTCTATCGAATTATATGCTAGTTAATACTGAAATGTAAGCAAAAGTGACCAAGTTGGGAAAATCATATAAATAATATAACAGGCCTTCCTTAATTTTTATATACGTTTCAAAAGACCATGTTGTTGAAAATTTTATATTTTAGTAGTAGAAAACACTCCACCACATACAATTTATCACTTTTTATGGAAACAATTTTTCATAATTATTATCAATTAATTTTGCAAATAAATTTTTATGCTAAAACTTGTGTATGTGCGTTCATCGCAGACTCGTAAAGTAAAAGAAATCACTTGACCCAAGGTAAGTGCATGGGCTTGTCTTTTGTTATATTTTCTTCAAATATTATCAACACTTCATATTGCATACCAATTAAAGAACAGAGGTCACAAGCATCATGCAGATCAGAATTTGTATTTTTTTTTAAAATTATCTCTTATAATGTGATAAAAAAAAATCAAATGTAAAATAAAAATTTAATCATTTGAAGCCAAATTCATATAATATAATGTTATCCCGTAACCCCATGTTTATAACCATAGTTACATAGTAATTCAATGAAATCTGAATTACTATGCAAAATTACTTAACAAAACTATAATAAAATTCAGCTCACAGAAGCTCTTATAGAGAAACATATGCATAAGTACTGTACGTACAGTTTTGAGAGTATAAAATTGGAATACATTTTGGTTAGATAGGAGAAACGATATTTGGCCCATAACTCAGTTAAAAATTAATTCTAGGATACAAACTTACCTTCAGGTGTTGGCCAAGTAAGGGGCTACTTACTTCGAGAGAAATTGTTCACATCCAGTCATTTCCACCCCCTGCAGGGGTGAAAATGTGTAAAAATCAAATCATGCCCAAAAATTCTAAAAAGTGAGAATTTTAAATAAAAAAATATTTGAAATTCAGTGGTGAATTTTTAAAGGGTAAAACTACCCTGTTTCATCCATAAACAATCCTAAAATAAATTATTTTTCATTATAAAATTTTTTAATTGTCAGATTAGTGTTTTCCATGATCAAACTTATATATATAAAACCATTTAAAATGTAAATTTAAGAATAAGGGGTAAAACAACCACTCCGACAACCCCCTACTGAAGGTGTCTTTTTTACAAATTTGAATATGGGGAACACGAATCTGACAATTAAATTTTTTTTCAATTAATATTTGTTTATTTTAGGGTTGTTTAGGGATGAAACAGGGTAGTTTCATCCTTCAAAAATTCACCATTAAATTTTGCAAATAATTTTTAATTTCAAATTCTTATAGTTTTTAGAATTTTTGGGCATGACTTGATTTTAACACATTTTCACCCCTGCAGGGGGTGGAAATGACTGGACGTGAACAATTTCTCCCGAAGTAAGTAGCCCTTGACTTGGCCAACACCTGAAGGTAAGTTTGTACCCTAGAATGTATTTTTTTATTTTTTATTTTATTATATTTCCCTCATGAGTACATAAATAACAAGTCAGAAGCAGGAGATTTACAAACAGTCCAATAAGAACAAATCACTTCCCGGAAGAAGCGCAGCAAATTATTTTACATGAGTTATGGGCTAAATATTGTTTCTCCTAGATCTAGCCAATGTATTCCAATTTTATGCTCTCAAAAGTTAAAACTGTATAAAGTTCATATATATATAGTAAATTAGATATTTAATTAAGTGATGAAATTGCAATGATGGGATTACCTGATATCATTATGAATGATCGGAAGAAGGTTTGGTATGAATTTCATTTTTTATATTTTTGTATTACATACTTTAGATTTAGATTACAACATATTTATTTACTTTCTCTTGTAACTGCAGTATTTAATTCAAACATAGGCAAAAAACTTATAGGAGTACGACAATAGAAAAGGAAGTAAATTAATATATAATCATATTGTGCAGTATATATACTATCAACATAATAAGTACATATGCGTATACGAAGACCAGAATCAGCTAAGAAAATAAAATCTAACCATAAAATCCAACTAAATAATATGTAAATAACATGTAAATAGTAAAGGATGAAATGATATGAAATGTTACATATATATATATATATATATATATATATATATATTCTTGGATTTTTTTTACATTTTTACATCATTGGGAGAGGCGATTGGGGATCCCCCCCCCCTAGGGCCCCGCCCCCTCTCAGAGCCGCGCGTTGGATCCACCCTTGATCACATTAAAGTAAATATATTCTTGATTATCCCATACAGTGCAGTTAACAAGATAAAAGTACTAATCTAATATGATAATTAAAAAAAAATCCCTTATGGAAAGAAAAATTTAATTCTCTACAGTAAAAATACCATATGCAACATGCAACACTATGTAGTGTGTATATATTATTATAATAATTAAATATAAATACATCGTATTAAATGTATTTCTTTTTAATTAAAGTTAAAGATGCAGTTCACTGTGACATGAATGGCAACAGTACATATTGGGAGACATTCACAAAGCACTTTAACCCCCACTTTAGCCCTGATTTTTAACCCTGGTGCTAAGCTATGAGCTTAACATGGTTAGCCCCTGGTTATAAATCGGGGCTAAAGTGGGGGTTAAAGTGCTTTGTGAATGTCCCCCATTACATAATATTATATTGGTTAATATTTAAATGCTACATAGCTGCATATAATAGTTTATTATAAAAAAACACTGGAAATAGTAACAAATCTAAGAATTTTTCACACATTGTATTAACTACAGTATATTAATATTGTTTAATTAATTATAATTCATTCTTCCTTATTTAGTATTTTTATTAATTTATCCGTGTATATTATACAATTAAAAATGCGACGGCGTAGGGGTTTCCGTGTTTTTTCAGAATCGAAACTGTAACTACCTTTTATTTATTTATTTGTTTGTTTCGCCAAGGATTTTATAGTCATCAATATTGTAATATTTTGAGCATGACAGTCGCATGTGTTTTAGAGATTTCTTCGTACTCTCCGCTCATTACGTTTTATCTTTATCAGCCACTACTGTGAAATTAATTCGTGCATGGTTCTTCAGGGAAATAAAATTCCCGTGATTGCAAAATATAAATAATGATGATAAATAAAAATAATAATGAAAATATGCTCAGCAGGAACAGCAGAAAGTCAAGCAGCAGTGGCATCCACGTGCATACTGCGTGTATAACGGTGGAATCTATCCCACGGTATTTAAATCCCCTCAGCCCCTGACGTCACAAAAAGAGAAAGTTCGCAACCCTCTTCACGTCGCCTGACAGTGTCCATTAGTTAGAGTCGTAATCACAACGTTGAAATTTAGAATTTATAACTATAATATATAACTATTGATAACAGAAGAAGCAAACTTCTGCTCAGTACAAATTTTAAAATTGCATGGAAGCTGATTTCATTTGGAAAGAGATCTAATAAAAATACCATTTTTATATAAATTTACTCTAGCCATTGGAGTTATGAGCAATACTGCACCATCCTGCCTTCTATCTGGTAGTTAAACCTTTTATGAATTAAAATTAAAACAAAATAATTTAAGGTAGAGATAA
This sequence comes from Siphlonurus alternatus, assembly GCA_949825025.1. Classification (NCBI taxonomy): domain Eukaryota; kingdom Metazoa; phylum Arthropoda; class Insecta; order Ephemeroptera; family Siphlonuridae; genus Siphlonurus; species Siphlonurus alternatus. Next base: position 21,355,979 of record OX463787.1, on the reverse strand, counting down.
CACGCCCAATGTTAATAAAAATCCCATTCATAAAAATTATGAAAAAAATTCAGAATGTTCTCCTTAACATACCTTATCAATAGGTAAAATATCAGGTATAATATACAAAAACGAGCTAGTTTTTGAGTTATTAATTTTTAAAGTTGACTAATGTAACATGGAGAAATGGAAATTTCATGTTAATAACTTTAAAAATTAATAACTAAAAAACTAGCTCGTTTTTGTATACCTGATATTTTACCTACATACTGATAAGGTATGTTAAGGAGAACATTCTAAATTTTTTTCATAATTTTTATGAATGGGATTTTTTTTAACATTGGGCGTGTTATCTCTACCGTAAAGAAAAAAAATAACCTTTTAACTACATTCTTAAAAATTTTAGCTGAATTTTTGATATCTCATAATCAGTATATTTTTACCGCCTTATATCATAATTTTTCAGGTGTTTCATAGTCAGTATTCAGTAGTCAGCATATACTGATTACTGAAAATACGCAACGAAACACCTAAAAAATCAAAATTTAAGACGTTACAAATCCACTGGTTTTAAGGCGTTAAGAATCCACTAATTTTAAGACGTTAAAAATTCAATAATTATAAGATGTCAAATATTCAGTTAAATTTTTTTAAGAGTGTAAGTTAACTTGGAAACGAGCATCACCTGAACCATCTCTTCCTGGCGGCGGGTAGTGTGCTAGGGTCGTCCTTTGCCAGGTATCTCCTCAGCCCAAGAATGTGAGTCTCAAAATAATTGTCCCAGTCCATGAGCGCCATGTCGAAGCAGAACATCTTCCGGTCCCCTGGCTCCAGTCTGCCCCACAGAGCGCGAGTGTTGTCATTTGTGAAGGTCCAGCTTTGAGTGCTGAAGTACGAGATCACGTCCGAGAACCGACCGATCTTCCGATACACCTTCAACATCCTGGAAATTGAATTAAATTAAAACATATCCCGAGTTGATGTAAATGTCTTTTTTATTCGCAATTAAGCTCTCAACTTGTCTAAAGGCGGATTCAGATGGCAATTTTTATCATGCGATGCGACTCGGATAATGCGTACTTGCTGTAACATTCAATGGCGGCCATATTGGGCGATTAAAAGAAAAAGAGCATCGTAATTAACGCGATTACCGGCGAATTCGCCGCCGCATAGCATTTCACAGCTTTTACGTCAAAATCGCGTCGCACCGCCGTTGTCGCCATTTGAATCCGCCTTTATTTTCAACAATTTTAGAGTGACAAGAAGATATATATATGGTATACTTTTCCTCTTCTTGATCGCAAAATGTTAGAAATATTGGGGGACATTCACAAAGCACTTTAACCCCCACTTTAGCCCCGATTTTTAACCCTGGTGCTAAACATGGTACTAAATCAGGGGCTAACCATGTTAAGCTCATAGTTTAGCACCATGTTTAGCACCAGGGTTAAAAATCGGGGCTAAAGTGGGGGTTAAAGTGCTTTGTGAATGTCCCCAATTGTCTTCATTTCATCCTCACATTGAGCGAAGAGGAAATATGATGTGTTTTATAGGTAAGAAGACAAACAATAAGTGAAGATTAGTAAAGGATGAATGGAAGACGTAATTTTTCTACTAATGATCGAACTAGCTACTAGGTGCGCGCATACCCCTGATCACAAAAATTCTCAACTTTGTTATCATGTGTGTGAAAACATGCGATACTGTCTGAGATAGCCTTAATCATTAGTTTCATTGTCGTAGATGAAACCAAGATTAAAATTCACTGTAAAAACTAATTTGGTTTCCGCTATTGTCAGACGGGCGGGAATCAAACCAGTTTTGACTGTAAATTTTAAATTTGTTTCATCTAAGACAATGAATTTTTTCTGCGTATCAAAAGTGTTAATTTTCATTCCTTGATTAAGTTTTAAGTTGATACTCTTAAAACTCTGTCCGTAATAAAATAAAAACCAATTTATAAAGAGAAGGCGCTGTCAACACCGTGGCCTTAGGTGGCCTTTCACCCTTAACTGATCATTACTAAACTACAAAATCAATCTGATTTGAAGTATCAATATTAATTACATTGCCTGATATTAAAATAAATATTATGTTATTTGCTTCAAAACAGTTTTGTTTTAACATTTTAAGTAAAATATTATATAACTTGGAATTTTAAAAACGTCCACAGTTAGTTTAAGTAACTTATTTGGCCAATGTTAAAAGCGTACCAAAGTAAATACTTTTTTACATATTAGGGTCGTTCCTAATATTTGGTATTCATGTGGCTCCATATAATCGTAATGTGGTCAATTAATTTACAATTAATTATTTAGTTTGAAAATTGAATCAGTAAAACGTTGGTTGAATCAAGCCAGAGCGTGAACGCAGCAGCCGTTGAAACGACAATTAAGAACCGGGCTGGAGGAGCTTCCCCCGATTCACAAAAGATTTTTGTCAAATCAGCGGTTGCTGCGGCCGTGGGCCGGCTTGAATCAACCAATAGTGTATTGTATTGTATCACTTTTCAATAATGGTAAAATAGCTAGGCATCGTACGAAAATATTGAGCCAAAGCGATTATCAATATATATAACCATTTTCAAATCTTTAATATGATTTCAATTGCCATACTTAATGTTTAGATGCTGAATTGGTTTCAGTACTTTATGTCAGTACAAAATTTCTCCAGTTTCATCTTACATCCAGCACTTTTGACCCATAAAACACTTAATTCAAGTACAAATTTGGTACTGACAAAAAGAGAGTAAAAAAAGTACCAAAAATTAACTCTCATTTTTCAGTACCAAATGTGTACTTGGATTAGGTGTTTTATAGTTCAAAAATACTGGATGTAAGATGAAACTGGAGAAATTTTGTACTGACATAAAGTACTGAAACCAATTCAGCATCTGAAAATTTAGAAGTTACTGAAACCAATTCAGCATCTAAAAATTTAGAGTGCGCGGATCGTTCCAGACCCTTGCTCCCTTGGTGTGACAAATTTTCTTGATAAGGTTAATTTGTATGAAGGCACTGTGTGACGGTGAACTCACTGCGGTCTCCTGCCCACCACGAAGAGCACGCAGTCGACAAGCAAGGCAGGCAAGATGTGCAGCAGCAGCGTGCACAGCTGGTGGACCGCGCGGCTGCGGTGGAGTGTCAGCGTGTAGTACCAGATGGCTCTGACGCTTGGCACGTCCACGCCGTGTTTGTAGTTAAGCTCCATGAAGCGGCCCCACGTGATCGGCTGTTGACTCGAGGATACGTAGTTGTAGATTGGAACATCGCACTCCGGCCCGCGTCTGTGGAGCCAGGCATTGTTAATTATCCAAATAAAATAAAATAATGTTTTAACAGAGAAGCTCAATTCATCCTTTTTTAAATCTTGTGCTATGTATCAAACAGCAAAATTGTATGAATTTCTGCCAAAATGTCTTAAAGATATTGGCAATAGCAAATTATTTAAAGAAACTCTGAAAAAGGTCCTAATTAAAAAAGAATTCTACTCTGTAGAGTCATTCGAAAGTAACAAGTTGCCTGAAATTATTCTTTCTTTTTAATCGTGTTTCAATTGTATAGTATTAAGTTTCTACATAAATATTATCCTGCTTTTATTAATTTTGTAATTACTGTTAAGCTGTTTTGATGTGTAGTTTTTGTGTAGTTAGTATGTTTTCTCTATTGTTAATAGATTATGTATATTTTTTTTCCTATATTTGACGAAAACTAATGTTGTCTTTGTACAATCTATGAAGTTTAAATAAATAAAATTAAAAAAAATTAAAAAAAAATCCGTCCGTCCGTCCGTCCGTCCGTCCGTCCGTCCGTCCGTCCGTCCGTCCGTCCGTCCGTCCGTCCGTCCGTCCGTCCGTCCGTCCGTCCGTCCGTCCGTCCGTCCGTCCGTCCGTCCGTCCGTCCGTCCGTCCGTCCGTCCGTCCGTCCGTCCGTCCGTCCGTCCGTCCGTCCGTCCGTCCGTCCGTCCGTCCGTCCGTCCGTCCGTCCGTCCGTCCGTCCGTCCGTCCGTCCGTCTGTATGTAACAACTGACCTGTTGACTGCGGTGTCCCACGCGGTGGCCAGCAGTGCACTAACTGCGAGATCCACGGGGACTAGGTCGGCCACTGCATCTTTGTCAGCGTGCAAGGTCCGCAGGATGCCAAGCCCCGCCCCAACCACCACGCCAGTGGGACCGTACACGTTGTCGATCCAACCAGATACCGGCTCCTTCCAAGTCGCCAGCACTAGACAAGGGGCTCAGTTAATTGTTTATTTTTCATCAAATTTTGTGCTCTAAATTTCAATGTCTGCAAAATTTAAGATTTCTTTATAATTGATTGCCAATCCATCTGTTTAGGCCTTGCTCGGCCTATCTCTTTCCTTTTATAATGTTAATAGTTCTTTGGATACAGAGGGAGAAGGAGTTAGGCTAAGCCAGGCATAGCTCATACTAAATTTTTAGATGCTGAATTGGTTTCAGTACTTTATGTCAGTACAAAATTGTTCTAGTTTCATCTTACATCCAGCACTTTTGACCTATAAAATACTTAATCCAAGTACAAATTTGGTACTGAAAAAAAGAGAGTAAAAAAAAGTACAAATAGAGTCAATTTTTTGTACTTTTTTTTACTCTCTTTTTTCAGTACCAAATTTCTACTTGGAATAAATGTTTTATAGGTCAAAAGTGCTGGATGTAAGACGAAACTGGAAAAATTTTGTACTGACTGGAGCAATTTTGTACTGACATAAAGTACTGAAACCAATTCAGCATCTAAAAATTTAGTGTGAGGTAAGCGTGCATTTTTAATATATGTAACATTGGCCGAGCACTGTGACAAGACTGAAGGAAGAGTTGAACTTTTTACCTTCTATTACAATGCTCTTTTGTTACCTATTTTTACTAAAATATTTCTGTACAGTCAATAGCAGATAAAATGTACCAACAGTGGTCTTTTGCTGTCTCGGTACACACTTTCAATTCCCTCCTCCACCTTGTCACAGCTCTCCAGGAATGTTCACGCTCTCAACGATGCCCATTCATTCACCAATCAAGCGGGCATCGTTGACGGTGCGAAAATACATAGAGATCTGTGATATGTACAATTTGAATCAATGTTGTTTTACTAGCTCAATCGAAAGAGGAGATCGAAAAATACACGTATGACTTTTATGATATTTTTTTTCGCACTGCATCGTGTTTAAAAGACAGATAAAGAGAGGTCACGTGATCTGGAGGCGGCGCCCGTCTCTCCTATGACGTCATTGAACTGTTCGGTCAAACAAATGATCGACTTTATAATGCTTGTAAATAACCACGTTGCTATGGAAAAAAGTAACAATTAATTTATTGTTTACAAGCATTATATAGACGATCGTTTGCTTGACCAGACATTTCAATGACATCATAGGCGTCACGAACGCTGCCTCCAAGTCACGTGACCTCTTTACATCTCTATTTTAGCCATGATGCAGTACAGATAAAAATCTCAAAAAATTCATATGTGTATTTTTCGACCTCCTCTTTCAATTGAGCTACTAAAAAAATTGGTTGCAAATTGTCCATTATAGAATAAGGGTGGAAATTTACATTCTCCGTGAAAAGAAAGGAAAAATGTTTGTTTATTTTATCTGCACGGTAAATTTGTTACATCACTTGGAAGTGGCACTTACCTATAGAAGGTCTGAAGACCGCGATGGGAAGATCCTTGCCGAGTTCTCTGACTGCGTCCTCAGCCACCGCTTTCGTGTACGCGTAAGTGTTAGGCCAGCGATCCAGCAGGCTGCAACGTGGAAACATTAAAAACAGGGATATGTCAATGGTACCGCATAAAAATCGCTGGTATGCATTCTCCGGAACAAAATTACAGGTTTGTTTTGCAAAAAGTTCATTTGTTATCCTCTGGTTTTATAATTTTAACCCTTACTGAAAAGACAGACCCTTCATTTCGTTCATTCCGATGAATGCAAACAAGCACTTTCTCCGTTGAACCATTGGTATATAAATGGATCAATAGAGTTGAAGCCTTTACCCCCTTCAGTTCTGGTGAAGAAACGGAATCCTAAATCCGTCCCTCTCCTTCAATTCTGAAGGAGTGAAGGTATACATAGAGCATTTCAACCTCCTCGAACTCTGAAAGTGGACTCACGCGGGGGTTGCTGCGTCTAGCAGTTTGTCGTTGAGCGAGTCCACACACTTGACGAGCGCCTCGTGACTCACGGGCGGTTGGTAGAACTGCTCGTTCACCTCGCGCAGGTGGCAGTTTGAGTACGCAGTGGACACGTGGACCACGGACTGTGGACATTGAGTCAACTTTTGTTTTAACAAACCTCATTTGCCATGGACAATGAACAACATACTTGAAAATTTTAATTGCATAAATGAATAGAGGGTACCGAATTATGCTACCCTGATTTCTTTCAGATTATTTTGAGACCCAGAACTATTTTTAAATAATTATTGAAAGTTCTGTAAGTTATGTTGGCACCTCTGAATCCTCAATAAAAAGGGTAGCATCGAGACGCCTATTGACGCCTCCAGGGAGCGTGGCCGCACTTTTAATAATTATTTAAAAATAGTTCTGGGTTTCAAAAAACTGAGAAAAATTCGTAGTAGCATAATTTGGTACCCACTATTCATTTCTGCAATAAAACATTTTCATGCATGTTGTCCACTTGCATCAAATTTTTTTATTAGCTCAATCAAAAGAGGAGGTCAAAAAATACACATACGAATTTTATAGAATTTTTATTCGTATTGCATCATGGTTAAAATATAGATGTAAAGAGGTCACGTGACCTGGAGGCAACGCCTATGATGTCAGTGAACTGTCTGGTCAAAATAACCATCGTCTATATAACGCTTGTAAACAATAAATTAATTGTTGCTGGTTTCCATAGCAACGTGGTTGTTTTCAAGCGTTTAAAGTCGATCGTTTGTTTGACCGAACAGTTCAATGACATTATAGGCGTCACAGGCGCCGCCTCCAGATCACGTGACCTCTTTCCATTTTAGCCATGACGCAGTAAAAATAAAAATGTCATAAAATTCACAGGTGTATTTTTGACCTCCTCTTTCAATTGAGCTAGTAAAAAAAAAATTGATGCTACTTGTCAATTTCACATTAATTGGGCTTATAAACAACATTATCATTATTTTTATCCGTGCTATGTGCCACCGTGCAAAGTTGCGCTGCAAGCAAGGTCCTTGTTGACGTCACAACTCACAAAAAATTCCAATTAGCATTGAGTTGTGATGTAGGCAAGGACTTAAGTTCTTACTTTTCAGCGCAACTTCCTGCACCGCGCGTGGACGAAAATAATTGTTTATTCTACCATCCTTTGAAGACTCCAATTTGTAATTTGAGGTTTGTATCCCCTTATTGTATTCATGACAATCAAATTGCATCAAAATTTTGCAATTTTTCTCCTGCATTAAATATTTAAAAGGCTTAAAGCAGTTGGTCATCAAAACAACATGCAGAAAGGATAAAACGTACTTTTTTTAGGATAAAAAGTCATTTTGCCCATCAAAATTATCTCTTTAATATGACATATCTTTCATTGTAGAAACTTGCAAAACACAGTTAAATATATAACCACAGCAATGAATTAATTAAGATCACCTGCAGTTTGTTCATGTCCCGACAGAGGGCCAGTAGGTCCCTGGTTCCCTGCACGTTGATGGCCGTGGCTAGCCGCAGTTTCTCGTCGAATCGAACGGTTGCCGCGGCGTGGAACACCACCTCCACGTTTTCACACAACGTCCTGCGGTCCTCGTCATTCAGCCCGAGCCCTCGCTGGGACACGTCGCCAGCGATCGGAAGCACTCGGGAAATGAATTTCGGGTGCAGTTCGTGCAAAACCGCGAACACCTGGAGACAGATTATGTGATGTGGCAACACTGTGCGGGCTGGAAATTGCTCATGATTATGTTAAGGTGATTTTTTTCAGCATGGAGCAATGTTAAGCGAGGCTTGGCGGAAAAGGCGCACTTGCTTCAATCTCGTATGACGGGTGAAAAAATGGATTTTCCGATAGCACTTAAGTATAAGATATCGCTACCAATTTCTAAAAAAAAAAAATCCCTCACACGTAAGTTATGAAAAAAACTTTAAAATGTTCTCCTCTACATCTCCTATCAGTAGCTAAAATATTAGCCATACAAATACGAGCTAGTTTTTGAGTTATGAATTTTTAAATTTGAATAATTCAACATGGAAGTTTCATTTTTCCATGTTAAATAAGTCAAATTTAAAAATTCATAACTCAAAAGCTAGCTCGTATTTGTGTAGCTAATTTTATAGCTACTGATAGGAGGTGTAAAGGAAAACATTTTAAATTTTTTCATAATTTTCATGTATGGGATTTTTTTTTAACATGGACGGCGTTATCTTACCCTTAAATTTCCTTGAAGGTATTAAATTTGTGACCGTTGAGCTCACCGGGTCACTGAAGATTTCGTCGAACCTCTTTGCGATGTCCTTGCCTTTCTTCGGTCTGATAAGCACGTAGATGGCGCGCAGGTCAGGGCACGTTCGCAGCAGTTTCTCAGCCAGCACCTTGCCCATGAAGCCCGTGGCCCCCGTCAGGAAGACGCTCTTGTCGCGGTAAAACCGCTGCATGGCCGTTCCCTCCGTTCCCTCAGTCATCCTGGAAACTATGTTTTTATTTTTTGTATTTTGTCCTACCTAATTTTTCTACAAATTTCAAGCGAAAAGTGACTGATTGTAGCAAACATTTTTATTGTTTGCTAAATTAAAATATTGTTTACAAATGTAACGTTAACATTTAGGTCACTGTTAAAGACCTTGTGTCTTAGTAACTTCAAGTTCAACTGCATGACGTCAAGTTTATTATTGCACCAGCCTGCAAAGATGGGCACAAGTAAACAGGTTTTCTTGATTACCTTGCATCTGCTGTGACTAAGAAACCTTGCGGACATGAGCATGCTGACAGCGGTCAATGCCCTTTCTCTCTCTCTGCCTCTCATTGCAGAAATGTGTTAAAGTTTACGGAAATATCAAATACTAATAGCAAAAAAATTTAATTGAAAAAAATGAAAATTATAGCTATAAACAGGTAATACAAAATTTTATGTGGGAAAAAATCAAGGTATGTAGTAATTAAATTTAATATGATTATATATATATATATATATATATATATATATATATATATATATATATATATATATATATATATATATATATATATATATATATATATATATATATATATATATATATATATATATATATATATATATATATATATATATATATATATATATATGTATAATAACTGCATATAATGAAAATAATTTAATGCAGTATATTTATTTAAAAAAAATCTAAGCACAATAATTATTATTTAATTCAATTCGTTTATTTAATCACTGCGGCTGCACAAATACAGCATGGATTCATACATATAATAATAATTAAACACATAACACAAAACATCAACAATATCAAAAAATAATTCCTATAAATAAAATATTCAGATATCCTATTATAAACAAGTAAACAAAAAACAACATTAGACAATACATTATTACTAAATTACATCTTTACAGAATACATTTATTTATGTATTAGGCTAGTCACGGACAGAATCGCATGATTTCACAGCTTATGATAAATAAATAGAACCAATGTGATCAGCTGTGCGCGCACACACAAAATTCGTGTTGTATGCTGTCGTATGATAAGGAATTTAAAACCGGTGCTAAATGAGAAAAATACGATCGTAGAAATAAAAGTCTGTGTGCGACCCCCCTTAGAATACTTTTTAATTTTTTCTTAAATATTTTAAATATACCTGACACCCAATTATAATTAACCACAGTATTATCAAGGGACTTTTTTGTCACACGAGAGGGGGGGGAGAGAGTGTCGAAATGATCCGCTATTAAAATATCACATTTTAAACAAAAATAGTTTTTCTCACTATTTTTATTATTACAATTATTTTGCGGAAATGCATTGCTTGACAACTATAGTTGAAAAATTACGTCTTCAACTCATCCTTTACACGTCTGTACGTCATCTTTTATTTCCTCTTAGCTCAAATCGAGGATGAAATGAAGACAATATTTTTAACATTTTGTGCTTATGAAGAGGAAAAAATACGTAATGTCATCTTTTCCCCTCTTTTTTCCTAAAATGGTGCAAAATAAGAGAAGAAAATAAATGAGGAAAGTTTAATAGTGAAGAAAATATGTAATTTATTTCAATTCGGGTAACTAAGGATTACATTTTTTCAGAATTTTTTGAGCGAAGAGGAAATAAGATGTGTTTTAGAGGCAAAAAGATTAAGTTTAGACGTGTAAAGGATGAGGTGAAGACGTAATTTTTCAAGTAGAGAAGTTTCAGGTACAAAACTGAACTAAAAATTCAACAAACCTCAAACTTCCGGCTACTTCCGGTGGTAATTTTAAATTTGTTGAACTGTAATACGATGTTTAACCAAGATAAAGTATTTCAATGAAAGTAATTTACTTTAAATGTTAATGCTAATAATTTGAAATAATGCCAAATTAGGCAACACAAAAAGTAGCTGTTTTCTAAATTTGGTTTGATAATTTTGTTTACGTCAGAATTTTGTATTTTTTTAAATGGCATGACTTGCATTTAATTTGTGCAACTTTAGTATACAATTGCTGTTTTGGAGATACGAAGGAAAATTTCCAAACATAAAGACGGTGACATCATTTCTATTTACGTTCATGAGAAATTTTATTGATAGTTACTGAGATATATTTGAGTTTAGACACAGTTTACATATGATTTTTTTTAAATTATATATTTTAATTTATTTTGGAAGTTATAGATATTCAGTATCGACACTATCGACCTCAATTTTTGTATTAAAGAAATGAATAGAGGGTAAAAATTATCCTGCCTTGATTTTTTTCAGACTTTTTAGATCCCAGGAAGTATTTTTAAAAAATTATTGAAAGTCCTTTTTGTGACGTCACGTGGTGGCAGGTCCTATTTTTTTCTTAAGGAGCGGCGTCTCGTGACGTCACAAAAAGAACATTTAAAAAAAAAAGTTCCTGGGCTAAAAAATCCAAAAAAAAAAAGCATACCTTTGCACCCTCTATCCATTTCTGCAATAAAAAAATTGAGATCGATACTCCATTATTAAAAGAAATAAAATAATATGAACCCCCTTGTTATAATACCAACATTACGATGAAAAATAAGGACTGCATGTAATGTAAACATTGTATACTAATTAAGCTACGTATATCATGGTTTTCAGTTTTGTACTTGAGACACAATATATACGTTACGTGATGCAAATAATGTCAGAGTATGATAATTATAAGAAATATTTAAGAAAATCAAATTTTTATTTAATTAAATAATTTTAATATTGTTTTGTTTATCTGAAAATATTATGATTATATATTAATGTTTTCAATTCTGGAATAGTTTTAAATTATTAAATTAGAGCTCACTTAGAAGAGCGGAACAAAGTTATGTCAAATTGACTTTATAATTGTGTTTTATTGTATGGAGACGGGCACTTGACGCAGTGATATACGCCTCTGATTCGTAATCGGATGGTCAAGATTTCGATCCCAGCCATGCACCGCTAAACTTTTCACAAGCGGCGGTTGCACCCACTCGTGCATCCGGGAGGTGATTGATGGCATCCTCCATCAATTGCCAACCATCCTGACTTAGATTTCCATGGTTTATTCAGTCACAACCAGGCAAATGCTGGGATGGATTGCTTAGACTATGGCCGCCCCGGTTTGGAAGGGACCCACAAAAGTAGGGTCTAAGAAAAGCCGGGAAGTTAAATTCAGTCACTTAATTTTGGCCAGTACCCTGTACTACGGTTCAGTTGAGAAGTTAAATAAAGATGGAGATGTGACTGATCAAATAGTAAAAGATATATCTAATTGACTTTATAATTATGTTTTATTGTATTTATAAAACGTTGAGGCAACAATTTTATTAGATAAAACTGGGACATGTACAAATTTCTTTGGATGGCAAAACAAAGGGAATGCGCACATCGACACATAATTACAGCAACATCGAGTTTTTTGCAACTAACAATTAAAATCAAACATATTTTATTCATTTTATATCTCGTTTCAGGTTTTTGTTCAATTTAATCAATTATTGTGGCCATGCGAATTAAAACAGTGACGGTTTTCAAATGTTAACCTGCATTTTATTGCTTTGTTGAATTATTTTTTATAAGTTGAACGAAAGTGTAAATTCAGTAAAAAATAATTGATTAAGTTACCAAAATGTATAAGTAATTTAATATTAAGTAAAAACAATCGTAAGAATCTCTAAGTTTGGTTACTGATATATTTAACTTAAATACTTTTTATACCTGTATTATAATATACCATAATAATAATTATATTGTATAGAGGACATAAAGGACCATATAAAGGACGTCTGAAAATTTTGCTCTTTGCATCGAGGATACGGCAATACCTATAGCATGGGGAGAATCACAAAAATTATCAAATTTTTAGGAAAGAAATCACTTACAAAGTTGAAATATTTTTTTTATATTTGTCGGAAAGTATTTGACAACTAATTATGGTGTTGTCAAGTCTGTAAAATTATGCTGTGGCTGCGCTGACAGAGCATTTACATGATTTTACAATGTTAATCATATACAGCAATCCTCGCCAGACGCACGTAGTTCCAGCAGTTACCACTAAAACTTTATGACGCCGATATTTATGTTAGTTTGACTGCATGAGAGCCGAACTTCAATCTTCAAGACAATAAATTTATTTTACAATGAATATTCTGAACATTAATTTTGTTCATAATTATTTGAACACTATTATTCGTATATTATATAATAAAATTATATATTATAATTATGTATTCCAATAATTGTGTGTTTAATGAAATATTTATAATATTATATAATTATTTGAAAAAGAGTTATAAAATTTAATTGTCCTTTTTTTTTAAAAATTTCACCATCCTTCAAATTTATGCTACAAAAAACTGTGACATCATTCCTTTCTTTATACCAGAATGTTAAATATTTACATGACTATGACGTCACAGCGATTTACAGTTCAATATTAAGTTCACGAGTTTAAATAAATTTCATCTTTTATTCTCTATTAAACTCTCCTCACGTCTAATTCCCTCCTATTTTATGGACCAATTTAGAAGATAAAAAGGGAAAAAGACGAGATTACATAATATTTTGTCCTCTTCTTGAGCAAAAATTCTTAAAAATATTGTCTTCATTTCATCCTAAATTTAAGCGAGGGGGAAATAAAATGTGATTTAGAGGTAAAAAAATTTAGGTTTAGATGTGTAAAGGATGAGTTGAAGACGTAATTTTTTAACTAGAAAGGTTTGAAAATAAATTGATAAAACAAACTCGAAAAAATCGTCTCTTGTACGAAATATTGAGCTATCTAATATGTCACGTTAATAACGCACGATTTGCTGTTATATCAGGTAATTACGAGCTGCCAACAAGTAAAACATAAAGATCATTTTTACGCTCACCTGATTGCACACAGTTCATTGTTGCACACAAGATCGTGGTACATATAGCTCATTATTACGGACGATATAATATAATAGAGAAGATAATATTATCCAAACACCTGTGTTGAAAAATTACGTCTTCAACTCATCCATTACACGTCTAAGCTATAATCTTATTAAGCATTTTTATATTAAAAACACATCTTATTTTCCTCGCTTAAAATGAGGACAGTATTTCTAAAATTTCACTGTCAATTGATGAATGAGAGGAAAGAAGACATAATCTCGTATTTTTTCCTCTAAAATGGTGCAAAGTAGGAGGAAATTAGACGAGGAGAGCCCTAGTTGAAAAATTACGTCTTCCACTCATCCTGTTACACGTCTAAATAACCTATAAATCTTTTTACCTCTAAAACACATCTTATTTCCTCTTCACTTAAAGTGAGGATGAAATGAAAACAATATTTCCAACATTTTATGCTCGAGAAGAGGAAACGAGACGTAATCTCGTATTTTTTCCTCTAAAATGGTGCAAAATAAGAGGAGAAAAGACGAGAGAAGAGCTTAATGGCGAAGAAAAGATGAAATTTATTTCAACTCGGGATAACTCCGGATAATTTATCCCCACATACAGTCACGTCTATTAAAAGCGAGCACTCACCTCTCGATGCTGCGACGATCACACAGCGACTGTCTGTAATACCACTGCAACTTCGCGAGGTCCCCCCCCCCCCTCCTCATTGCGAGTTGTCGTCCAGATGACATTGAAGGTAGCCTCACTTGCAGCTTTTTCATTACCTTAGTTTACAAGGAAAGTGAAGTAAAACACGACTTAAAACTGTTAGGATGTTTGAAAAAACATCTTTAAGTATTATATAATATTTAGTTCACTTGAAATAAATTTCATCTTTTCTTCGCTATTAAAGGCCTTATGAACCTTTGCACAATATTAAATACACGGTTAGCTTTGCTTCAGTGTGATTCGGCTGCATAAATTTTTTTGTTTCATTATATAGCACAAATATCAGAGATAATAGCCGATGAAAAGGAACCTGTGACGTCACTCACGCTCATTCAGCGGCGACATTATAGGAAAATCCATGCAAAAGATAGGTTCACTCCCGCTGCAACCACGGCCACAATTTGACTTCTAAAATTTTGAAACTTTACCAGGACAGTCTGGACAGTATTTGTCAAATAGCCTGAAAGAATTCTTTTGGTGGCGTGTGTACAGACTGAGTTATTGCGGTAGCAAGATAAGCAAAACATTTAACATTGATTTCCTAAACAACATTTTTGCTCTTCTTTCTACCGCAATAACTCGGTTTGTATGAATGTCATAAAAAAAAATCTTTTAGTCTATTTGACAAATACTATCAAGACTACCCTGGTAAAGTTTCAAAGTTCCAGAAGTAAAATTGTGGCCGTGGTTTCAGCGGGAGTGAACCTATCTTTTGCAGGGATTTCCCTATATTGTCGCCGCTGAATGGGCGTGAGTGACGTCACATGTGCTTCTTCATCGGCTATTATCTCTGATATTTGTGCTACTGAAAAAAAAACAAAAATTCAGCCGAATCACACTGAAGCAAAGCTAACCGTGTACTTAATATTGTGCAAAGGTTCATAAGGCCTTTAAGCTCTCCTCTCGCCTTTTTTTCTCTTATTTTGCACCATTTTAGAGAAAAAAAGAGGGAAAAGGACAAGATTATGTCTTTTTTCCGCTTTTTGAGCATAAAATATTAGCATTTCATCCTCAATTTGAGCGAAGAGAAAATATGACGTGTTTTAGAGGTAAAAAGGGGCATTCACAAAGTCTTAAGGCCACATTTAGGGCTCGATAAAGACCAGAAATTTTGGGTTTAAAAAGCATGCCTAAAATCGGGCTTTAAATTATCGAGCCCTAAATGTGACCTTAGGGCTTTGTGAATGCCCCTTTAAAGAGGTTAGGTTTAGAGGTGTAGAGGATGAGTTGAAGACGAAATTCTTCAACTAGGGAAATCTTCAGTTAGTCAGCAAGCAATGTCTTTTCACAGAAAAAAAAATAAAAATAAAATAAATAATAAATAAAAATATATTAGTTTATAAAAATTTAACATTTAATTCCCCCCCCTCCTCCCCCTCCCCCCTCCTCATTGTGTAGTAGGGGACAAAAATGCTATGGTAATGTTAGGAATTAAAATAGCATACCTAATTTCTGCTCTATGTTGCAGCTTTCGTTCCCTCTACCACAAATCCTGGATGGACTCTTCACTGTGAAAAAGGCAGAATATTCTCAGTGATACATTCCACAAAGCATTTCCCAGCGAGTTTCAAAACATTAAATAGCTCAAGTTAAAGAATTACGTCTTCAACTCATCATTTACACGTCTAAACCTAATCTTTTTACCTCTAAAACACATCTTATTTCCTCTTCACTGAAAGTGTGGATGAAATAAAGACAATATTTTTAACATTGTATGCTCAAGAAGAGGAAAAAATATGTAATCTCGTCTTTTTCCCTCTTTTCTCCTCTAAAATACTGCACAATACGAGGAAATTACACGAGTCTAATTGTGAAAAAAAGTAGGAATTTATTTCAAGTCGGATTATGTCAGGTAAGAAAAATCGAATCTTTAGACCTTCAATTTACCTCGCGTTGTTTTCCTCATATTATGCACTTTCCCCCACTCGACGCACGCACCGCCAGCCTTGCTGCACTAACGTGACCAGCCTTGCCATGACTAGACCTTGTGTGGTAACCTAGAAAATCGATCTATTGGATGTTTAATTGACGATTAAAGTTAATTACTTCACGGGTCATCTACTCAGCGTGATCTGATATGATATTTCATTTTAAATCGATCATGGGTTTACGTCAATTGTTTTACCTGAGTTGAAATAAATTTCATCTTTTCTTTGCTATTAAGCTCTCCTCTCGTCTTTTCTCCTCTTATTTTGCACCATTTAGAGGAAAGAAGATGATCTTACGTCTTTTTTCCTCTTCTTGAACATAAAATGTTAGAAATGTTGTCTTCATTTCATCCTCACTATGAGTGACGAGGAAATAAGATTTGTTTTAGAGGTAAAACATTAGGTTTAGACGTGTAAATGATGAGTTCACGGTAAAAAATTTCGTCCATAAAATTAAAGAAATCCCTCGCAATGTAATGCAAGAGGGTACTTTAATTCTTCACTGTATCTTCAAGTCATTTCCAAGAGGCGACTTTAAAACTGAGGGGGCCGGACAGCAGGTATAAAGGAGGACTGTATTATATTTTAGGGTCGCCTCTTTATTGTCGGTGTATTTCTTTTTGAAACCAAAGAAGTAACTTTACTTTCATTTAGAGTTATGCCTTTAATTTCTGGCATTGTTATATTTTTCTTCTAGTACTTTCTTTTTTCTTCTATATTATAAAACTTAACTATATTTGTATAAAAGTGTGTTTTTATGCATTATTATTTTATGATATAAAAAAACTTAATCGTTATCAAACTTACACTTTACTCATCAAATGACAAGACAAAATTAAATATAATTTTAAAATGCAATAATAATGCAAGTAGTAGATGAACGTGTAGTGTGGGCTTGGGGTAGGTTTGGGGCATCCATCTTATTTTATATAAAAACATTTTCTTTCGTATTTTTTCACAATTTTTAGTACGTCACACACGCATATGTGGTGGCTATTTACTATTTTATATGATGTTAAAAAGAAGAATGATGAAAAACGAGAACGACACTTCAATAATTTTTATGTACATTGTATATAAATTAGTGTTATTCGGTAGCTTTATTTCATTGAAGCATTTTGGAGACATTATCGGTCTGTATGACCAAATTGCTATTAAAATTCAAGTTCAGTATAACACCTTAATCAACAAAATGTATGATTTAAGTTAAAAAGATAACGAAAATTGATAGAAAAAATACGAATTAAAAAATATTTTATCACTGCAGCACATCACAGTAACTAGTAGACACCTTACAGCAAACACTTCTCAATCTCTACTGCCAAGCAACAAGCCAAAAGCCAAGCCGACTTCCTCTGCTACGTCACTAACCGTCGTTTTTCTAAAGAAATCCCTATGGTGGGGGTGGGTATCGTAAGGGCGTCTGTACCGTCGCTACAAAAAAAACAACCCTCCCATTGTCGGGAGGCAAGAACACGGGGGAGGGGATGGTCCGAGGCCACTGTATCTCTTTCTTGTTTTAAAGTTCACCTCTTGGATTTAAAATAAAGAATATTGCTTTAAAAATAAGGCTAAAGAGGCCCACTATTATATCATTTCTAATATTTACTTTAAAAATAAACAAAAATGACTAGTTTTTGTTACCGTGTTGAAGACGTAATTTTTCAACTAGGACGTCCTTTAAATATATATTTTTATTTAATATTAAAATTACGAAATTGCATGCTATTTTTTTAAACAACTTACGAACTATATTTTAATTTAGATTGTTTCAATCTGTCTGTTTTTCAAATTTCACACACATAGAGGGTAATTCTTAAAATTTCCTTCAACCATGTACATCTTCCCATCTAGATTATATGCTAAATTCTGTGGTACCTTCAATTTTTTCCTATATACATACGAGCAAATAAAAAACAAATTACGTTGGGATGAAAATTAGATATAACATATACTGTTGGGAGGGACCAATGTAATTTTTACTTGAAACAGTCACCCATCCAAGTAAATCCCACACTTTACCTCAGTGATGTAACGAATATAGTCAATGTATGTACCTTACCACGCGCTCTTCGTTATTAGTGTAATTATTAGGGGCCGGATCTCCAGTTTTTCCAGTTGTACAAACAAATATGTATGCTACATTGAAGCTGACTTCAAATGTTCACGAATCATGATGTTTCATTGCCAAAAATGCAAAAAAAAATTGAACTGGAAAACTGTTTTTGAAAATTAAGAACTGTTTCAACTGTTACAAGTTTTTTCAAGTTTTATAAACTTTTTCCAGTTTATAATGATTGGAAACGTAGTTCTGTTTCATAAAATCATGTTTTTCAAGGTAAAAACTAAATTAAATATTTTTCATAATTATTTTTCCTCCCTCCATTTTGACACAACATTTGTATTTTTTCACGCAAATTTTCATAACTGCCGACAATATATGGTACTTTTCCAAAATAACTTGTCAGAATTTTTTATCAAAGCAATTTTTTTTGTCTTCTTGGTTAAGACACCAGTGAAGATAAAATTGTATATAAACTGGATTTTGCTGGAAACTGGAAGTGAACTGTTTTCGACTGTTTTTTAGAAATTTGCGGACTGTTTTTGGGAAAAAACTGGACTGGATCCAGTGCTGGAAATCACACTTTAGAAAACTGAAAATCCGGCCCCTAGTAATTATTATTAGTGTATATAAGTAAAAATAATAAAATTTATTTATATATTAATTATAGAATTATTATAAGCACATAAATAAATCCCGAGTTGAAAAATTATGTCTTCAACTCATCTTTTACACGTCTAAATCTAATCTTTTTACATCTAAAACACAACTTATTACCTCTTCGCACAAGGTGAGATGAAATGAAGACAATATTTCTAACATTTTATGTTCAAGAAGAGGAAAAAAGACGTAATCTCGTATTTTTCACCTTTTTTTTTAATCTAAAATGGTGCAAAATAAGAGGAAAAAAGACGATCAAAAGAAAAAGATAAAATTTATTTCAGCTCGGGATATGTCAACTTTTTCTAAAAAGTATAATACAGAAGTTGTTCCAGGTAATTATCACATAATTTTAACATAGAATGTAATAAATAACTTTTAAAACAATCGGATCCAACGAGGTTTGAATTTTAGTGGTGCGATGTCACAGACTTGCCAGTAGTTCATAATTTTGTCAATAGATGGCAAATATGTTCAGTTTCTGATTATGATTATTTTTTTCTTGCTGAGGAGTTTTTTATTAAGCAGGTCCAGAAAATAAATGTTAATTGTATGTAGATTGTAGATCAACTGAAACAATTTAATTAATTTATAGAAACAGAATTAAAAAAAATCTTTAATTTTATTGTCAACATTTTCATTATTTCAGTCTAAACTTAACTAAACAAATATATATTTTTAAATGAAATTTTCTTATAAAATCAGCAAATTGTCGTAGAATGCTCTAATAGGGCTTGTTCTTCATAGAATTCACAGTACTTTTTACTAGTTCTGAGTTAAAAAAACAGCTGCAGTTTGAAAATGTGGCAGTTTTTTTTTTAATTATAAACTAAATAGAATATATAATTAATGTAAATACTATTAAATTAAAATTTATAATAAATATATAATATATGCTTAATATTTTTATATTTGTATAAAAATAATTAGTACAAATAACGATCAATAGATGGCCCTGCGATATGAAACTTTAGTTTGATCAAAGAATTAATATCTAATTAATTCTTTGGTTTAATTTAACGATCGAATAGAAATTTCCTGAAGCTTTGAAAAAGCACTTATTTGCTGTTTCTTTTCGTTTACATTAATACACTCATATTTGAAACTGTATTTTTTTCACATTATTTAGTAGTGATACATAATATATTATGATTTAATTGTAATTAATTATAATTATGATCGATGTATTACAATTATCATTATTTTAAATCTTCTTCGCTCAAAGTGAGGATGAAATGAAGACAATTAATATAGTTTCTAATTTTTTATGCTCAAAGAGAGGAAACAGTACGTAATCTTGTCTGTTCCCCTCAAATCGTTTTACAGTTTTAACTCTAAAATGGTGCAAAAAGGAGGACAAAAGACGAATGGTAAGCTTAATAGCGACGAAAATATAAAAATTATTTCAACTCATTTAAGCACGAGATTTTAATTATTTAGTACTCCCGAGTTGAAATAAATTTTATCTTTTCTTCGCTATTAAGCTCTCCTCTCGTCTAATTTTATCCAATTTTGCACCATTTTAGAGGAGAAAAAGAGGGAAAAAGACGATGATACGTCTTTTTTCCTCTTCTTGAGCATAGAATGTTAGAAATATTGTCTTCATTTCATCCTCACTTTGAGCGAAGATGCCGAAGATGAAATAAGATGTATTTTAGAGGTAAAAAGATTTGGTATAGACGTGTAAAGGATGAGTTGAAGACGTAATTTTTCAACTGATAGTGCTGTTTTTCATTTAAAATATAATTTTATATATGTTCACTTTCTGAGATTAGCAATGTGTGCAAAGTATAATGTTAATTCTTTTCAAAAAATTATCGAATGACGCTCATGTGCTCAAGTAGCGGCTACATTGAGGCCCATGACTCGTCATTTATTTCAGGTTAAGGCTACTCATAATGATTCGTCACGGAGACTCTATTGAGAGAGTAGGGTCATCACTTTTCTTTACGTCAAGCGTGGTTAGTACTTGGATAGATGACCGTTTCAAGTAAAAATTACGTTGCTCCCAGCTCCCACCCTTTGATATAAATTTCCAGTGCATTTTGATACACTTGCGTGTGGTTTCCCAGGCTTTAAAAGACAGTGACAATAAAATATAGAGGTCCGTATATAGTTGAAAAATTACGTCTTCCACTCATCTTTTACACGTCTAAACCTAATCTTTTAACTTCCAAAACACATTTTATTTCCTCTTCGATCAAAGTGAGGATAAAATGAAAACAATATTTTTAACATTTTATACTCAAGAAAAGGAAAAAATATTGTAATATCGTATTTTTCACCTCTTTTTTCCTCTAAAATGGTGCAAAATAAGAGGAGAAAAGACGAAAGAAGAGCTTAATAGCGAAGAAAAGATGAAATTTACTTCAACTAGAGGTGTCCGTCCTGACTGAGGTTTCCACGGTTCCCTCAAATTTAAATTATTTATTTTATCTCATTGCAAATACAAGGTACACACATAAAATACATGGTATCATGCATGGGTAAGACGCGTCATTTTAGAACAAAGAATATATTAACACACACACAAAACAACGACAAGAAAAAAAATTATTACACATCCAAATCTCTCAAAATTTAGCATTCAAATATTCATGTACACTATAAAAACAATACTTATTAGGAAACAATTTTACAGCGTTTTTAAATTCTATACATGTGTAGATATCTTTTAATGAAACAGGAAATTTACTGTAGATTTTAATACATGAGCACATAGGACCTTTGTCTAAAAGTTAAAGTCTGCTTTTTGGAGGTAATATAGTACTATTTAAATTCCTAGTATTATGGTCATGGACTTTCTCCTTATGAAAAATATTAAAATTACTCTTAACAAACAAACACAACCTAAAATAAAAATGCATGTTAAGGTGCGAATACAATGAGATTGAAAATGTTTTTTACATGATTCACGGTAGGGTAAGTTTAACATTGTTCGAATTACCCTTTTTTGCAAAATAAAATAAAAATCTTTCTTGAGTCTCACTTCAGCGAATGCTATACCATCCTTTCCTTGTCTAAATGTACCAGCGAGACAGTAGAGATCATCTCACCCTTTCTAACATACCAAACCCAAGAATTAATATTAATAAATTTAATATGCTTTTATTTTTAGAGTTCAATCATTTTGCAATGAAATGTACACTACATTAATACGAACTTGACATTTTCCATCAATTTTCGCAAGAAATTGCAAGGATATGTAAATAACTCGAATGCATGCTTAATTATTTAATATAAAAATATTAACTAAGAATTTGTATGAACTATTGTATTCATAATATACAAATTCATATCACAGAGGGTATTTTCCCTTCAAATCTCAAATTGTCTCGTGTCGTCCCTTTCTTAAAAGAGGGTGTTAAACGACTAATTGAGAACTATAGGGGCATATTAAATTCATCTGTTTTTTCAAAATTATTTGAGGGTTTTATGGATGAACAATAAACTGACTATAGATTAGAGAATAACCTGATATCTGATAGTGAACATGGCTTTATTAAAAATAGATCCACCACGACTGCGGCATTTGACCTGTTAAGTAGTATATATTCTGCTATTGACAATAAAAAGTATTGTAACTGATAATCTCAATAATATTGGATGTGATGATAATAGCATAAAATTAATTGATTCTTATCTATCTTCTCGGCAACAGTATGTTGAAATCAGCAGTGTGTCAGAGGGTCATAAGTCTAATGTTAAATCTAGGACCCTGCCGCTATCAGTAGGGGTGCCTCGGGGGGGGGGGGGGGAATTTCCCCAACCCTTTTTGCATTAGGCACCAATGATTTGCCAAAAAATATTCCTGATGCCAAAATAGTAAAATATGCTGATGACGTCACAGCTATTATTATTGCAGATTCAGAGAATGATCTAATACGGAAAGCAAGTAAAACGTTGACTGATATGGAAAAATGGTGTGATGATAATGAATTCGTGTTAAATGATAAGAAAACAATGTTCATGCAATTCCATACAAGTAGAAATATTCAAGATCATAGATATCTTCTTAAAATAAAAAATGAAACCATTAAAAGACATGAGAGTACAAAATTTTTAGGCTTCACTATACAAGAAAGTTTAGATTGGAGACTTCATATGGAAGCTGAAATAAAAAAATTAATTCAGGGAATTTTGTGTTGTTTTCGATAAGGGATCATGTATCTTTAGAATCATTATTTTCAATTTTTTATGCTTATATTTACTCACATTTGTCGTGTGGTTTAACTTTTTATGGTGCGCATGAGCACTCCATTAAAAGATTATTTATTGCTCAGAAGCAAGCACTTAAGACAATATTAAGATTTAAAAAGAGAGACTCATGTGTAACACATTTTAGGAGGAATAATATGCTTACATTACCTCGTATGTATATTTTAGTTTGTGCTCTATTTAGAAGAAAACGCATTGAATATTATGAGTGTCATAAACATGTGTATAAAACTAGAAATAAGAAGAAAAGTGTGATAGTGAGTCATAAATCTGCTTTATTAGAGAAAAGTCCGCTATATCAATCTGCAAAAATCTATGATTTTTTGCCAGCCTGTATCAGAAATATTGAGACTGATAAGTGCAAGCTTAAAGGTGTATTGATAAATAAGGAATTTTATTCAGTGAAAATGTTTTTTTAAATACACTATCAGAACAATGTCTTAAAGATGTGTGAAATTGTGTCGATCTTGTTGTTTTTTTAATTGACTTGAATTTTTTTATATGACGTAATTAATGTTGACTTGTACAACCAGAATAAAAATAAAATTATTATTATTTTTTTTTTTTTAGACACTACTAAGCCATCCCATAGGTCATTACAAGACCAACCCAGCAGTGCCTCCTAAACCCTAGCGCTCCGCACTCTCGTGCAGTTAACTCCAGGGCTGCCTTTTCATATTTTTTCTTCTATCGGTGCAACTCACCAACCTCCCCATGGGCCCGAAGTAGACGGAGGGAGCCCAGCAACACCGCCTTCTGCATGGCATCCGATAATTGCACAGCAGATCCACGGCAACCTGGTATTTGCCGCAGCCCAGAAACCAATGAGTCGGGAACTCCACCCATCACCCCAACCAAAAGAACGACCAACACAACCGAATGTCCAGCATAGCTCTGCCGCAAGTCCATGACAAGATCTCGGTACTAATCGCGTTTTTCGGCATACTTTTCCGTGAGGTTCTGGTCCGAAGGAGCAGAAAACTCCACCACGGTCAACACCTTCTTGTGCTTCTTAAGTACCACGATGTCAGGCATGTTGGCATGGAGCTTGCGAGTGGTGGGAAACGAATAGTTCCAGAAGATCTTCACCTGGTCGTTTGCCTCCACTGCCTCAACGTCCCCAGGAGCGTATGGTATGACAGGTGAATCGTCAATACTGAAATGGTGCCTCAGATGGAAATAAAGCACCCGCAGTGCTGCATTGTGCCTCTCGATGTAGAGAGTACGGGCATAGAAAGGACATGCAGAGAGAAGATGCATGGTGGTCTCGGGAGAACGGAAGCACGCCCGACATCTGGTGTCCAGCTGACGACCAAAGATCAACTGCTGGTACACCAGGGATGCAAACACACCATCCTGCATCTTGATGATATTGCTTTCTGACACAGAAGTCAGCCCATAGCAGCGAAGGAAGGCAAAAGTACGCTCCCTGCAAAGGCCCTGGCTCTCGATGTTCTTGTAGAACATGCTATGCATGCTCTTTGCCATGTGCCCTCGCAAAAGAAGACGCACCTCCGCCTCTCTCACCCTCTGCTTGGCGAGAGCCCGAGGCAAACCTGCAAGGTTTACTCCTGGTCTCGACTCCGGCTCCACCAAATCCAACTGTACTCCCAATGCCCATGCCGCCCTTTTTGCTGCACTGAACAAAAACGCTCCACTGCCCCACAACTCATGCCCATACACAAGTTGAAGATGGGGATCTGTGCTCGTTACCACACGACACGCCCTACTGATAACCATTCGGTTGTAGATGTTCTCAACTCCGAGCAACTCTCTACCTCCCTGATCACGTGGAAGGTAGACCCTCTCAACAGAAATCCGCTTATGGTAGCTCAAGTTTGAAGACATGACTTTCCTCGTGATGGTATCAAGGCCTTTTAGCTCTGCCACGTTCCATTCCATGGCACCAAAGGTGTAGAGCATGACAGGGATGGCTAGCATGTTGGTCGCTTGGATCTTATTGCGACCCGACAACCTGGAACTCCAGATCTTCTTCAGGCGTCGAACATACTCCCCACGAAGCACCTTCTGGCACAATCCGGTATCCTGAACGTGACTTTCACTCACGCCCAGGTACTTGTACCGTGCTTCGGCATCGAGATGTCTAATGATGCTCCCGTCAACCAACTCCATGTCTTCTCGTTGGCCACACACCTTGCCAAGTCGAATGTGCAGGAAAGCTTCTCAAACTCTGAGAGAGCCTGAGACTCGACGTTGAACTCGACATTTTCCCCATAAATTCCCGCCCAGAACGCACGGATAGCATCTGCCGTAGGAGGGTTGTGTGGAGGCGCTGGTCTCTCCCGCTCCAAAAAGCGGCGCGTATTGTGAAGGACTGCAAACGACTCAGCTTCTTTGCTTTTATAGCCTTCAGGGTGCGGATTCGATCCAGCAACTTCTGTTTGTCAACAACCAAAACAGAAAAGCGTAGAGTCTTGTAAAGCGTCCGTGTTGAAGCTAAAAGTAGCTTCATCTTCCGGGAAGCTGGTCTCCCTGAACGGACAAACTCCACAACACTCTGGATTCGTGACGCACCCCGTCTGGCCTCCAGAATCCTCTCCTCCAGATCTGCTATCTGCCCACGGATCTTTTCCTGGGCCCTCGGGCCATCCTGCATCTTGGGAAGCATGAGCTTCGTAACGGCAAAGACAGCCATTTTGACTTCCATCAACGTTGACTCCTGGGTGAGGCATGAGAAAAGTGCTTCATTCATCGCTACCAAGTCTTGGCTCGGATTTTCCTTCTCGGTCTCCGAAGGAATGGTTGCTTTTCAAAACGCAGACTGGTCTTATCAATCTCCTCCCTCAGCTCTGCCTCAAAGTCCCTCCCCTGCAAAACAACAGGTTCAGGCTGTGGCTCATCTTCGGAGGAAGACGACGAACAAAATTCCACCGAGTCTGAGACAGAAGCTTGCGAGCTAGAAGCAGAAGAAGGCATCTGCGACCTGGGTAAATTTCCCCGACGCCCCAGCACAGCTCTGGCTTGGTCACTCAACTGCTGTTTCGTGATCCCCATCTCCGGATGGCGCTCCTGCCAAATCATTAGAAGACGGGCCATATATCCCCTGCGCTGAGGCTCACTAGCTTCGTAACAGACAAGCAGTTCGTCACAAAGCTCCTCCGTCCACCTCAATCGCCCATGTAGAGGTTGGTCCCTTTGTCCCCCACCACTTGGTGCAGCCGACACATCCAAGATGCCGGCATGGTCAGGGGGCCTTCGCATGTTATGCCTAGGAACCATTTAATTTATACTCATGTGGAAGGGGGGTTAGCCCATACCACAGAGTCCCCAGCGTTGCCAGGATTTGCCTGTCTAAGTAAGTGGAAACCGGCATGGCACAAGCTTCCACTCTTCGTACCAGACAGTGCCTGAGTATGGGCTGAGAAGGATCGCAAAATCCCTCCCAGACTGAAAAGCCCGTCTGTTGGAGCTCGGACCGCCGCATATGACAAGTCATATACGACGGCACAAGCAGCCTCCACACCACGGCAAGGTTCAGACATAAGCACATCCCCCTGTAGTGCTTGCACATGCATCTCCCCCAATCACCGGATGCTATCGCGCGCAGTAAGACAAAGAGACAAATGCAACATGCTACCTACAGAGGGTTGTCTCACCCCACATGCCACCACAGGAGAACATGCAGGGATTGACGTGGGGGTTATTATTACTATTATTATTATTTTATTTTTTTTTTTTTTTTTTTTTTGTGAGACACCACTGGATTGCCCTGGTCATAGGACAGACCCAGCTGTGCCTCGTTTTTTTCCCAACAATGCCCCTTTGGAGTGCCAGACTTTCGGCCACGGTGTTACCCAGCCTCCACGGAATCACACCCGTAGGACCCGGGTCTATTACCCCGAGCATGACGTACGAATAGTGACACCGCAGTGACCATCAGCCCCACCGCGACCGAGCTTTGCACCCTCTCCCCCGACCCACAATCCCCGTCCGCGAGCGCCGTTCACTGTTGTGTTCGGATATTAGCTTTGCTTCACCCACCCGTTTGGAGAGCCTCACCTTCAGACCGCTGCCTCACCGAAAATATCCATGAGGAGCGTTCGTCATACGAGGGTTAGACCTAGGGGACTACTTCCTGACTGCACGGGCCACTACGATATATTGGCACCACATCTCCCTGAGCCGGCCGGCTGGTCACCATACACGAAACATAGTTCCCCCCACACAGTGAATACACCACATAGCGCTCGCGCCCACCCCCCACCCACAAAAACTCCATCCTACGCTGACACGGCTGCTCCTGGCTTGCGTCAAGTAAGCCACCGTTCCGTCAGCCTGCCGCTCCCACTCTGCAGGTTTCTGGTGCACCAATAACCATCGACCCACAGAGTGGAGCACCCACCTCCAGCAAAACCACCCTGATGGTAAGGTGGCCGATCCCGCGGACCTCCCCGCCACTATTATTATTATTATTATTATTATTATTATTTTTGTTTCTAACTCCCAACCTAGTTGGGGTGGTTAAGCGCCAGCACCGGGCCCAATTGGGCCAAGATGAAGGCGCCCGCTGATCCTGTTGGTGATGTTACGATCCAACGTCTTCTACTCAGCTGCGGGCATTGAGGGCTTCCCGGGTTATTATTATTATTATTATTTTTTTTTTGCGCGACACTACTATATTGTCCTGGCCATAGGGCATAAACAGCAGTGCCTCGATTTTTCCCCAACAATACCCCCTTGGAGTGCCCTTGGACTTTCAGCCACGGTGTTACCCAGCCTCCACGGAATCACACCCGTAGGACCCGGGTCTTTTACCCCGAGCATGACGTACGAGTAGTGTCACCGCAGTGACCATCAGCCCCACCACGATCGAGCTTTGCACCCTCTCCCCCGACCCACAATCCCCGTCCGCGAGCGCCGCTCACTGTTGTGTTCGGATATTAGCTTTGCTTCACTCACCCGTTTGGAGAGCCTCACCTTCAGACCACTGCCTCACCGAAAATATCCATGAGGAGCGTTCGTCATACGAGTGTCAGACCAAGGGGACTACTTCCTGACTGCACGGGCCACTACGATATATTGGCACCACATCTCTCTGAGCCGGCCGGCTGGTCACCATACACGAAACATAGTTCCCCCCACACAGTGAATACACCACATAGCGCTCGCGCCCACCCCCCAACCACAAAAATCCCACCCTTCGCTGACACGGCTGCTCCTGGCTTGCGTCAAGTAAGCCACCGTTCCGTCACCCTGCCGCTCGCACTCTGCAGGTTTCCGGTGCACCAATAACCATCCACCCACAGAGTGGAGCACCCTCCTCCACTAAAACCACCCTGATGGTAAGGTGGCCGATCCCGCGGACCTCCCCGCCACTAGGTGCAGCCGGCAAACTGATCACGCCGGCCATCCGGGGACTCCTTTACGCAACCTCCGACAATTGCGCTAGGGACCGTTGCATTTATCCTCCCATTGTCTGCTGTTAAACTATGAGAGTCCCCAGCATTGCCGAGATTTTGCTGCCTAGTTACTCTGAGCTCCGTGGCAGTAGGGAGAGCTCAGGCTCCATAACCGGTTATTGGCTATGAACTGAGGGCTGTAATTAAAATACTCCCAGGTGGAGCCCCAAGGGCGCGGTCCCACGCGTCGCGTACTGAACTTTCCCCACACAGTGTTTAGCATGGGTCAAGAACAGCCGGGTGCCCTTTATTATTATTATTATTATTATTTTTTATAATCGGATTACCTAACTTGTAGTCTGTGTTTTGAATAATTATAATAAATAAATTATTATTATCCCTATATACTTATAACCCTGCCTCGAGCTCAAAGCTGCATGATAGGAGTGTATTATAATTTTATTGTATAAAATAAATAAAAAAAAATCTCAGAAATTCCTACTTTTGCATTTTAGAAACATTGGATGGGTAAATAATATTATAATATAAATTATAATTATCATGATATTTTGAGAGTAAGATTTCTGTTTCCTACATTAGGTGTTATATTTATACTATAAAAAATATAATGTTGGTATAAAGACGATGATATGAAATATTATTTACAAAATACATTTTTTTTTTTTTTTTTGGTGTCAAAGGATACTTAATATTATTTTTGATCATTTAAATAAAAAAATGTTTTAATAGTGGAAGGTGTGGCGCAGTTCGCTTGACCGGGTCTCGTCAGATAATCGAAGTCAAGCAACGCCGAGCGTGGTTAGTAGTTGGATAGGTGACCATTTCCAACAAAAACCATGTTTCCCACCCAGGAGTAAATGTAAATCGTTGCGTTTTCCACTGTGTGGTTACCCTGGCTTTCAACTATTGCACTTCCGGTTCATTGACAAAAGCTGTTGAGTCCATCCTGGCTGAGGTTTCCACGTTTCCCTCAGTCGCAGGCAAATGCCGGAATGGATTGCAAGGCCGTGGCCGCCTACTTTCCCGCAGAGCCCGCGATCCGCTCAAGTTAGGGTTTTTATTCGGAAGGTTAAGAGTTCCAAAAATTTAGTGAGTAAAATGAAAGTATTTTATGCATGTATTATGTTTTCAATTAACGTCAAGCTGTCAGTGATACTTTCTACTGACATTTGCTACGTTATACTGTCAATAATTTTCATTCACAAAACACTTTGGTGCAAAAATTATAAAAAATTTATTAAAAAATTATGTTCGTTGAAAAATCTTGATATATTATTGAACTTTTCGTCTATAGAAGTATTACCCAATTGTGCGGTTTGATGTAAAAAAAAAAAAAAAAAAAATGAAAAAAAAAGTAGTCCTACAAAATCCTAAGAATGGACAACTTGCATGACAAATTAGTACTAATTTTCACTGCAAAATGAATAGAGGGTACCAGATTCTGCTATTCTAATTTTTTTCAGATTTTTTTGAAACCCAGAACTATTTTTAAATAATTATTGAAAGTGCGGCAATGCCCCCTGGAGGCGTCAATAGGCGTCTAGTCTCTATCCTTTTTTATTAAAAATTCAGGGGTGCCAACTTAACTTACAGAACTTTCAATAATGGACAACTAAATTTATATGAAATTTTTTTATTGCAAAAATGAAAAGAAGGTGTCAGATTATGCCATTCTGACATTTTTTAGAATTTTTGGAGTCCCGGCCGGAACTATTTTTAAATAATTACTGAAATTCTCTAAGTTATGTTGGCACCCCTGGAGCCTTAATAAAATGGAGTGTCAAAAACGCCTACACTGAAAAAACAGTTGACAGTCTTTGAACTGTTAGTACAAATTCTACAGTATTCCTGTTAAATATAAACTAGTTCTGTGTTAAATTCAACAGTTCCAAACACTGTTAAGCGAGGACTGTCAAAATCAACAGTCTCTACCCTGTTAAATATCAATGTACGCAGTTGCATTGTAAGATTTAGCATTTCAATGCGTAAAAGTTGCATTTTACTCTGTTAAAAGGGAAGTACGTTTTACGGTGTAACTTTTAACCGTGCGAAATTGTTGGAAATTAAATGTTAGAATATGTAAAAAGCAAAGTAACAGTTTGGCAATGTGTAAGCATACATTCAACGTTAGAAACTTTG
Source organism: Siphlonurus alternatus (assembly GCA_949825025.1). NCBI lineage: Eukaryota > Metazoa > Arthropoda > Insecta > Ephemeroptera > Siphlonuridae > Siphlonurus > Siphlonurus alternatus. Next base: position 21,325,392 of record OX463787.1, on the reverse strand, counting down.
TAACATTTTGAAGTTTCAACGGTTACATTAATTTTAACACATCTACTCTGCAAAAATTAAACGTTTTACCACGTTATAAAATGACCGTTATTTCTGCGCGACAGACACGTTTTGGTCATTTCCTGTTTCAATCTGCAGGCGTCAGTTCAGTTCTTGTTGTGCTCTCTCTGTGAAATGTATTCTGGATCATCAATGGTAAGTTTAATTAATATTTTACTTCCTATAATGTTATGTCATTCGTTGTTTTAATAATTGTGTTAATATTTTAAGACATGTGCGGTGAGCAATACTGCGTGCCGGAGTGTTTTCGAGGCAAATTCACACGGCCGACGATATTCGAACCGTTGAGGAGCGATGAGGGCTATAACGCTACACGTGCATAATTTTTGGTAAGTTGAAGGATTACTTGCCATAAATTTGCAATAATACTAATGCTAGAACTGTGCATTTTTATAGTTGACGTCCATGTGGGGATTATGCATCAGACTGAACGTCTAGCGAATGCAGTCCAGATTACAACCGCCCTTGTGCTACCACCACTTCCCCGAACGGCCATTCAAACTACCCAGATGGAAAGGAGACCCAGAATTGACCCTCAAGATGATGCTCCTTTACATCAGTTGTTGAGTATAATAGTGTAAAAATAGAGTTCAAGTGTGACAAATTTCCATCTTCACCTCATTCACAAAATTTTTAATGTTTTTAATGTACAAATAAAGTGATCTAATATTGTATATTGTTTGAATTTTTTTAATTAAATATTTACTATAAATAAATCTTTATTTTTTTTTAAATGAATTAACCCTTATAACCATTTTAAATCTTTATTTAGGATTAGCTTATTTAGTTTGCTCCCTAATCATTATTTAATTATAAAATTGTCAATAACTTACTATATATTGCTTATGAAACTTGTAATATTTTTTTGATGGAATGTTCGATAATATAGAAGATGGTGTATTACATGTTGATGCAATTGATCTATTTAATGCAAACAGTTTTTCTTTACAAGAAAACTTTTAAGTCCACTTGTACGAAATGGAACTTACGTTTTCTTGTATAAAGAAAAACTGTATGCAATAAATAGATCAATTGCATCATCTAATACCAGCTTCTAGAACATTATATATTTAACAGAGTAAAGTTGTAGAATATAAGGAAGTAGATACGTCAGTAGAATCAAGGAATAAACTGTAGAAATTAAAAGAGTAGAAATGTTAAAATTAAAAGGATAGAACCTATAAATCTTACATCGCAAACTCTGTCGTTTTTAACATTCATACACTGCTACACCAAATTCTACACATCTAATGTCTAAAATTCAACAGTTCTGAATTTGTAAAAATCTAAAATAGCAACTCTGTTGATTTAACCAATTTTATTATGGGTACAAATACAAACGCGTAAAACAGCTAAATTTAACAGGAAAACTGTCAAGTGTTTTTTCCGTGTATTGACGCCTCCAGGGAGCGTGGCTGCACTTTCAAAATGTGTTTAAAAATAGTTCCAGGACTAAAAAAAAAAAATCTGAAAAAATTCAGAGTAGCATAATTTGGTACTTTCTATTCTTTTTTAAGTAAAAATAAATCATCCAATGTATGTTGCATGTCCAGTATTTAAAAATAGTTCCGAGTCTCAAAGAAATGTAGAAAAAAAGCAGAGTAACACTGTAAAAAAATTCTTTGTATTTTTACAAAAAATAATAGGAAATAAAACGCCAAATTAAAAACGTGTATTTAAACTTAAAATTTTGTAATTGGATATTACAAATTTTAAATGTATAGTTACAAAACGAAAACATTTGTAAATAAACATTTATTTTTGTTTTTAACCAAATACAATTTTTTCGTTTTTTTACACGTTTATAATTTGGCGTTTTATTTCCAATTTTTTTATGTAATTTTACATATAAAATGTTGTTTAAAAGCTACATAAATTTTTGTTTTTTTATAATATTAAAAGTTATGTTACAATTTATTTTATTTATTGCTTTTCAAATGAAGTTAATGAAAACCGTTTATTAATTCTTTCAGGATCTTCGTATAAAATATTTTTTAAATATTAATACGAGTATTGCTGTATTGCTACTTAATAATAATTTTCAGAATCTACCAGGAAAAATCACTCTTACGTCCATCGAACAGTAGTCTTGAAACAGATTTCTCATACTAAACGGCTCGCACGCAAATTCTAATGTTAAAGTAAATATTTTGCAATTATTCCCGCTTCAAAAATAGTCAATCGGCTTGACATTGCACAGACAAAATTAAATATTTTATAACCATATTTAACCAAGCAGCAGTTTTGAATCTCTCGGCGGAGAGGCAACATAATATTGCACTGTAGGTCATCAAATTAAAAAAACGTATATTTTATAAAACGGATATCATGATTTAAGTCAATTTTCTAAATAAAAAATACCTTAAGATGAGCATAATGGATGCATGGGCCTATTGCCCTTTTTAAATACTATTGTAAAAAGGATTAAAATTTGCACAAAAACTATCGACTCCCCGGAACAAACAAGCTATCATGATGCTTTCATCATTGCTTACAGAAAAACACATAAATCGATACAAGTTACTACTTAAAATATAGAATAACACTTACCGAAGAATTCGAGAACTAAACTTGGCGTCTTATGCTAATTATACACACCACAAATCATTAAATTACTAAGCTGTAGAACTACGTGTGTCATGGCGTCTCTTTGTGACGCTTACGATTGTCTAATACATGTAATAGTACTTAATATTTTGTAATTATAACAAACAAAAATGTACTTTTACATTTTTTTAAAGTAATATTACATTTATTTAGAGTAATTTTACGTTTTCTTATGTGTTTTTAAAAACATTTCCCGATGTAAAAATATTAAAGTAAATTTTTGTAACAATACATAAAAATTTGTAAGTTCATTATTTTAACGTTTTGCTCAGTGATTTTACGAAAAAATTAATAAATTTGCAATTTTTAATGAAAAAATGACAAAAACAATAAAAAAGGTAAAATTACATGCCAAATTTTACGAAAAATTACAAATATTTTTTACAGTGAACATAACTTGATTCCCTCTATCTATTTCTGCAGTAACAAATTTTCATGTAGGTTGTCCATTGTAAATACTACATGAAGATCCGGGTGTCTATTAAATCTGCGCTCATAGTTGAAAATAAAGTAAAAAATGAAGCGACTTTGACGTCAGCATAGTGAAGCTCCTTCCTGCATTGACGTCATGGTCGCGTTTGTCAAAAATTGCATGCACTTTATTTGCTTTGTGATCATCATTAAACACGTCAAATCTTATGAGGTTTCATCATATATATATATAATTCATAATCATTACATTTCATAGCTTTTCGATTGTACAACAATATAAGCACGTTAGATAATGAATAATTAGTTGATAGCACGTAAATTAACACATAGCAAATAATCCTAGCAAACAAAACAAAAATAGTATATAAAATTGAATATAATCCTGAATTGAAATAAATTTCATATTTTCTTCATTATTAAGCTCACTTCTCGTCTTTTCTTCTCTTATTTTGCACCATTTTAGAGGTAAAAAATGGGGAAAAGACGAGATTACGTATTTTTACTTCTTCTTAAGCATGATAAAATGCTAGAAATAATATTGTCTTCATTTCATCCTCACTTTGAGCGAAGAGGAAAAACGATGCATGATAGAGGTAAAAAGATTAGGTTTAGACTCCTCAAAGTGAGGATGAAATTAAGACAACATTTTTAACATTTTATGCTCAGCAAGAGGAAAGAAGACGTAATTTCGTCTTTTTCCTTCTCTTTTTTACTCTAAAATTGTGCAAAATCAAATAAAATAATAATTTTTTTTCAACTCGGTATATACACTTGTGACCATTACTAATGCAATACCCAACAAAAAGGTTCCCTAAAAAGAAATAGAGAGAAAAAACATGCAGTAGACAGATTGTAAAAATTATTTCTTTAGCGTGCCGAAATTTTCCGAAGAAACTCGACGAAACTTGTTGAAAAAAAAAAACTTGCAAAAATTAATATTAACAATAAGTCATGAAGCGTGTATTGCCATGGGAATTTTTTTACTATAATAAAAATACATGTAATTATTAATTTATATATTTTATTTACACCGCTGTATCAAAATGCCCTACATAATTTCTTTACAACATAAAATATGTGTTGATTATAATTTTATATTAATATAATAGTCACTATTATGTATAATCTTAATAATAAGTTTGCATGCCGCGAACGCAAACATTACAAGTTCTATGATTGATAAATTATGAAGTCAGCTGATTTTTCAGTGTTCCCACAATCCTATCTAAAGCTATGTAAAAAAAAAACATTAATTTGTTTTTTCAGGAAAAATTCTTTTACGTGAGTCCAAACAGTGGAAAATGCAAGATTAGATTTTTTAAGTCATCTAACCGAGAAAAGTAAAAAAATCATACTTTTATTTCATTTTCAAGAATTTTAAGTGCAAGATAGGCCATGGCGACAAAAATGAGCAACGCGAAGCTTACTCACTTGAAGGTTAATTTTTATTATTAAATAATTAATGAGCTGTGAATTTGTAATGTTGGGACAAAATAATATTCACAAGAAATTCATGCAGGTCCAGATTTGAACCCTTCTCTTTGTAATCCGTTATGGTAACTATAATATTGCTCACTTAAATGTTACAAGTCATTACCCTGAGTGACGTCACACGCACGTCAAGAGCACAAAAAAACGCGGGAAACTCCCATCACAATTTAAATGAGTTTTTATCAAGGAATTGAAATGCAGCAAAAAGTGCGGCCGTGATATGCAATAATGCACGTCTAAAAAATAACCACGTTCAATGTTAAATGTGATACCGCTTCCTGATGTACTCAAGGTGATGTATCAATAAATAAATAAATAAATAAATAATTAAATAAATAAATAAATAAATAAATAAATAAATAAATAAATAAATAAATAAATAAATAAATAAATAAATAAATAAATAAATAAATAAATAAATAAATAAATAAATAAATAAATAAATAAATAAATAAATAAATAAATAAATAAATAAATAAATAAATAAATAAATAAATAAATAAATAAATAAATAAATAAATAAATAAATAAATGTAATATTAAATAAAAATATATTCAGAATTTCAGCTGAACAAATGATCCTCGCTTCATTTCATTTCATTTCATTTCATTTCATTTCATTTCATTTCATTTCATTTCATTTCATTTCATTTCATTTCATTTCATTTCATTTCATTTCATTGTATAAGCTTCTCACAATCCGTTAATACTTGATTAAGATAAAGATCGATTTAATCGACAATGTATATTGTTGAAAAATTTAAACAATTACAAAAGAGCATAATATATATATATATATATATATATATTGTATATATGTTATTTCAAAATTAGAAATAATTATAATTCAATGCCACTAAAAATAAATTATTAATTCTTTCCTATTTTCTAATGAAAATTAACAATTTATATATGAAGGTAACAAGACTTCTTTTGATGACATTTACTCAAATTGCAAGTGTACATATTTAGCAGCAGAAAGTACAGTGACAGCATTACTTCATATGTGATGCTATAATATTAACCGTAATGTAAATATTACAAATTTCCATATTTATATTTTATATTACGCATTTAATTTAAAAACTTATAGGCCTTATGAACCTTTGCACAATATTAAGTACACGGTAAGCTTTGTTTTAGTATGATTCAGCTGCATAAATTTTTTGTTTCAGCAGCACAAATATCAGAGATAATAGCCGATGAAAAGGAACCTGTGACGTCACTCACGCTCATTCAGCGGCGACAATATAGGGAAATCCCTGCAAAAGATAGGTTCACTCCCGCCGCAACCACGGCCACAATTTGACTTCTGGAATTTTGAAACTTTACCAGGGCAGTCTTGATAGTATTTGTCAAATAGACTGAAAAATTTTTTTGATGACATTCATACAAACTGAGTTATTGCGGTAGAAAGAGGAGCAAAAATGTTGTATAGGAAAACAATGTTAATTTTTTGGCTTATCTTGCTACCGCAATAACTCAGTCTGTACACATGAACCAAAAAAAATCTCTCAGGCTATTTGACAAATACTATCAAGACTGCCCTGGTAAAGTTTCAAAATTTCAGAAGTAAAATTGTGGCCGTGGCTGCAGCGGGAGTGAACCTATCTTTTGCAGGGATTTCCCTATATTGTCACCGCTGAATGAGCGTGAGTGACGTCACAGGTGCTTCTTCGTCGGCTATTATCTCTGATATTTGTACTACTGAAACAAAAAAAAATATGCAGCCGAATCACACTGAAGCAAAGCTAACCGTGTACTTAATACTGTGAAAAGGTTCATATAAGGCCTTTAAATATAAATTGCATCAAATAATTTTGCTTCTCCTATTTAATACAACATAAATATAATGACATATTTTTTTATTAGTATTATAAATAGCCGTATAAAATTCCACTGCAATGGAATCTATCACTATGACCATATAATAGCTAGAATCGATGCAATGTACAAAATCCCATGATTTCAATTTCCCTGCTTCTAGCTTCACAGAATTGTAGATGAAAATACCATGATGCATTGGATATTACCTGCGTGGGAGCAACGTTGTGACCTTGGACTATAACTGCATGTCTGTACTTGCAACGAGGTAATACGCGAGTGGAAATAAATTTCATCTTTTCTTCACTATTAAGCTCTCTCCTCGTTTTATATCTTCTTATTTTGTACCATTTTGGAAAGAAATTGACGAAATAGTATTTTTTTCTCTTCTTGAGCATAAAAAGTTAGAAATAATAGGTCTGTTCGTATAATAAATAATTGATTCTTTCTGATTGTGTATTTACGAACAGACCTATTTTCTCCATTTCATCCTCACTTTGAGCGAAAAGAAAATAAGATGCGTTTTAGAGGTAAAAATATTAAGTTTAGACGTATAAAGGATGGGTTGAAGACGCAATTTTTCAACTAGGGTATGGTAATATGCCTAATGTTAAAAAATTCACTCGCATGAAAATTATGAAACATATCTTAAAATGTTCTCCTCTACATATTCCCTATCAGTACTTAAAATCTCAGGTATACAAAGTGAATCTTGTTTTTTAGTTATAAATTTTTAAATTTGACAAATAATTTAAAATTGAGAAATAGAACTTCCATGTTACATTATATAGAGTCAAATTTAAAAATTATTTACTCAAAAAATGATCGAATTTTTATACCTGATATATTTTAGCTACTGACAGGGAATGTAGAGGGGACATTTAAAAATTTGTTTTCTAATTTTCATGTGAGTGAATTTTTTAACATTGGGCGCGTTACCTTACCGTCAACATGCGATCTTGAACAATACAATTTTTTCATTTTTAAATATGAAACTCCAAATGTGTACTTTTTCTGACTAATTACCTACCCTATAAATACTAAATTTGAAACCCAGAACCTTATTAAACCCTAACTTGAGCGTTTCACGCGCTCTTACAGAACGAGGGCAGCCACAGCCTTGCAATCCATCCCGTAATTTGCCTGTGGCTGAGGGAAACGTGGAAACCTCAGCCAGCTTTTGTACAGCTTTTTTCAATGAACTGGAAGTGCAATGGTCCAAAGCCAGGGGAACTACATAGCAGAAAAGCGCAATGATTTACCCCTGGGTGGGAAACGTGGTTTTCGTTGAAAATGGTCACCCATCCAACTACTAACCACGCTTAGCGTTGCTTGACTTCTGTGATCTGAAGAGATCCGGTCAAGCGCACTGCGCCACACCTTCCACAACAATATTTTTAAGTGCCCTGCATTTAGAAAGTACACCTTCGAGTGTGCCGGCCTCCTGTACAGGTTTCCATGGTTTCCTGACTTTCACTTGGTAAATGGACAAATTGAGTTACTGTTTTCCACTCGTATTCGTTACGAGTTTTCAATAGCAATATTGCCATTGGAAAAAATATATTATAATGTGTAAGTTAAGAATAATTGGCAAACAAACAAACAAACAAACAAACAAACAAACAAACAAACAAACAAACAAACAAACAAACAAACAAACAAACAAACAAACAAACAAACAAACAAACAAACAAACAAACAAACAAACAAACAAACAAACAAACAAACAAACAAACAAACAAACAAACAAACAAACAAACAAACAAACAAACAAACAAACAAACAAATATTTTTCACGTAATATTTTTCACTCCCGAGACCTGCCCAACCTTCGCTTATAAATCTCAGGTATTTGTCTAGCCTAAAAACACTCCTCTATACTTAACCTTGCATGATGACTTGCACTTTTGTACAAATGTTCAATTTTTTGGTCCTACTAAAATTCAATGCCAGCCATGTACTAACTTTTTACATTGTAACAACATTACCACATCGTGAAAGACAGTGCAGTGTCACATTAAATGATAGTTAAAAATCACATGCAATCAAGTTAATATTGACATACAAATGTGTGTGATTTTATTTTAACAGCAATTTGCGCTGTAAAAAATATGTTAATTTTCAACAGTTTTTTTTTTAAGTAATATAAAATCGGAATACAGTCCTACCAAGGCCGGGGTTACAATCATATTATTATGAGTTCAGCAGAAAATTTAACCAGACAAAACATGCAAATATAAATAAGCAGCAAAATGCACAAATGCATACAATAAAAAGTTGATATTAGGAAATGAACCAATGTTTTAGTATTAAGTACCAATCGACGCTTTAATAAACATTGGAAGTTCATTTCAAATTTTAGTCAACATATCAACATGGTTTATTCACCACATCTTTTATTTGGTAACGGCAAGACCCTGATAATTAATTTCTGGACTTTATTAGAAGTTTTAATTCGTCTCACGCTAACAACCTGTTATATGGAATTTTATTATCCATTACTGGTTGGATACAGCACTTTACATTACATAATTATGTATATCGCTATTTTTTTTTTTCAGAATTATTTTAACCCTATTTAAAATAATAGGCGTTAAGGCCCTATCTTTTTCATTAAGGTTCCAGGAAGGGGGTAACTGAACATGCAAAAATGTCCTAAATTTTAAAAAAACAGTTCAGGGAAAAAAAATTTAATAGTCGAATTTTAATTGGTATTCATTTTTGCAACAGAAAATTCCCTAGTTGAAAAATTAAGTCTTTAACTCATCTTTCACACGTCTAAACCTAATCTTTTTACCTCTAGAAAACAAACAAACGTATTTCCTCATCGTTCAAAGTGAGGATAAAATGGAAACAACATTTCTAACATTTTAAACATTTTATGCTCATGAAGAGGAAAAAATACGTAATTTCGTATTTTTCCCTCCAAAATGGTGCAAGATAGGAAGATAAAAGATGAGAGGAGAGCTTACACGAGTTAAAATAAATGTCATATTTTATTCTCTATTTCGTCTAATTTCCTCTTATTTTGCATCTTATTTTGGAAAGAAAAAAAGAAGGAAAGGGCAGAAAAGAGCACGAAATGTTAAAATAATATTTTTATTATTTCATCCTCACTTTTTGCGAAGAGGAAATAAGTCGTGTTTTAGAGGTAAAAAGATTAGGTTTGGACGTGTAAACAATAATAATATATTTTATTGAGTAGAAATTGACAAAATACAAGTAATGCCATGGTCAAAATAAGGAAAAACTACTCAAAAGAGGATACAGGAGAAGGCAAAGCCCATACTAAGTCCTTTACCCCAAAAAAAGAAGAGACAACTAATAAAAGTTGTATAGTATAATAGCCTAATAAATTAATGAATATATATACAACATACAGCATAATAACTTAAACTTCTTAAAATTTCTTGTACATAAAGATTTTATCTTACAATCCAGTTTGTTAATGATGATGACATGAAGACGTAACTTTTCAACGAGAGAATTCTATTTCTTTTCCCTGCTTTTAATTTTGTGGTAGTTAAGAAGAGCTTTCATTTTAACAAGACTAAAACATCTTTTAAATTCATCAATTTCATCACAGACTGTACATATTTTAATAAACAGGGCAGCGAAGTGCACAAATTTATTTCAACTCGGGATCACTAATAGTTCTGATTGGCTGACGATGATCACATGACACACCACGTGTCGACCTTGTGACGTCACCACTCTCACACTTCGCGATCATTAAAGTCTCCGCGAGTTGTGAGCATTCAAGTCTCCGACGTTGAGTTGAGCGTACGGTCGAGATCAGCTGTTTAAACGTGAGTACATGTTGGAGCATGGTGGTTGAAAAATTACGTCTTCAACTCATCCTTTACTCGTCTAAACCTAATCTTATTACCTCTAAATAACATCTTATTTCCTCTTCGCTCAAAGTGAGGATGAAATAAAGACAATATTTCTAACATTGTATGCTCAAAAAGATGAAAAAATACGTAATCTCGTCTTTTCTCCTCTTCTTTACTTCTAAAATGGTGCAAAATAAAAGGAAAAAAAAGGAGAGTATAATAGCGAAGAAAAGAAACATTTCGTTGAGTTTGGTGCACAATTTGTGTTATAAGACAACCCGAATAGAAATCAATTTCATACTTTCTTCACTATTAAACTCTCCTATCGTCTTTTCTTCTCTTATTTTGCACCATTTTAGAGAAAAAAAGAAGAGAAAAGACAAAAATCACGTATTTTTTCCTCTTCTTGAGCATAAAATGTTAGAAATATTGGTTGGGATTCACGAAGAGTTAAGGAGCGTTTTAGGGAGAGAATTTTAAGAAGCGTAAGTGGAAGACGAAATTTTTCAACTAGAGCTTATATACTTTATATGAAAATTATTTTACTTTCTTAACTTTAGCATTATTTATTCATTCACCTGTCGTTGAACTATCTTCGTTATTCTCATGGCACAAGCCAACCGTATTGCCATAAATAGCTAAGCAGTAGTAAGAATACAAATGTTCTAGCTGTAATCCAAGAAGGGTCAATTTGGTGTTACGAAACCTAGAAATATGAACCTTGTAGACCGGGTGTCCTTGGACCATTCATGAAAGCTAATGGGTCACGCAAATTTTATACGAGAGACAGTCAAAACATTTTGTGTGGTAAATGATGAAAAAATACGACTTTAACTCATCTTTAACAATGTCTGAACCTAATCTTTTTACGTTTTTTAATCTCAAAACACAAATTTTTTCATCCTCGCTCAATAAGTGGGAAAAAAGTGTTCAAGTTTGAGACCTTTGAAGATGATGATAAATAGGAGGAATGCAGACGAGAAAAGACGTAGAAGTGAATAAAATATGAAAATTGTTTCACTTGCGGTTAGGTGTAAGAGTGGGCTTGCCTAAACCTCACCGCAATAAGCAGTTTTCTATTCTATAATTCTATTCCATAGTGCTTTTTTTTCTCTAAAGTTGTTACCGCTCGAATCCCCTAGTTGAAATAAATGTCATATATTCTTCCTTATTTAGCTCTTCTCTCTCTAATTTCCTTCCATTTTGCACCATTTTAAGGCGAGATTACGTCTTTTTTCCTCTTTTTGAACATAAAATATTAGATATATTGTCTTCATTTCATCCTAACTTTGAGCGAAGAGGAAATAAGATGTGTTTTAGAGGTAAAAAGATTAGGTTTAGACCAGGGGCGGATCCAGTTCGCGGCTCTGGGGGGGGGGGGGGGGTGCCCTATCCTGCAATTTTATATTTTGGGACCTTTGGGGGGGGGGGAAGCGATCACCCCCATCGACCCCCCTCCCTTGGATCTGCGCCTGGTTTTAGACGTGTAAAGTATGAGTTGAAGACGTAATTTTTCAACTAGGATTACTAAGACGAAACCCATTTATTTATTCATAGTATTTTTTTTTTATTTAACGCGCTCCTTGAACAATATATTTGATGGCTACTCGAGACATTGTAAAATTTTCACTCATGATAACAAGGCTATAAAAAACGCATAAAGTTAGGATTGCAAATTCTACTGCATGACTTAACGATTTTCAATTGTTTGTTCAATATTTTCAAAAGAGAAGATGCACCGTCATTTCTAGCAAACCGATGACTCGAGAAATTTGGCAGCACTACAGTTCGTGTGTCCACGTGTGTTACGCAATATAGTTTGGTCATATATTAAGCTCCCTCCTCGTCTAATTTCCTATTTTGCACCATTTTAGGAGAAAAAAAGAGGAATATAGACGAGATTACGTATTTTTTCTTCCACTAGAGCATGAAATGTTAGAAATATTGTTTTCATTTTATCCTCACTTTGAGTGAAGAGGAAATAAAATGTGTTTTAGAGGTAAAAAGATTAGGTTTAGATGTGTAAAGGATGAGTTGAGACGTAATTTTTCAACTAGGGGGCTTACAGGAGAATGATTTTACTATTTTATCTCTAGCATTAAAAAAGGGGAGGGAGGAGGAGTCGATGAGACCCGTAATTTTAAAGGTAGAGATAACGCCGGTCAGCTGTTCGACGTAGGTCCCTTTGATTAACATGTAAACATTAGCAAATTCACAAAAATTCTGATTTTTTTAGAGCAGATATTAGTGCCTAAAAGCCATAGAAAAAATGTCAAGACAATTTAACGAGCCGATTATTTTTAATTAATTCTTTTATTTTTCAGCAAATATATAAGGCTTTCCAATGGAGAGACAAACTAAAAAAATTATTTTAAAAAATCGTCTCGTTAAATTGTTTTGAAATTTTTTCTATGGCTCTTAGGCACTAATATCTGCCTCTCAAAAAAATTTCAGAATTTTTGTGAATTTGCTAAGTTTACATGTTAATTAAAGAGATCTCGGTTGAACAGCTGACCGGCGTTATCTCTACCTTAAACTGAAAAAAATGCTCCAAAAATTCTGAAAAAATTGTAATACTTACATATATTCTTATATTGTTAGACACCAAGCAAAAAATTAGCGATATTTTTTTTCCATACATGATTTAAATAGCGGGTCATTCTCCCCCCCCCCCCCTTTAATAAAGCGTGGGACAAAAAAGTACCTCCGTAATGCTATTTCTTTTATTTTATTGAATCCAATACAGTTTTCCCATATTTAGGATAGGGTTAATAGAGGGTTAAGGAACTTAAGTATTCTCCTTATGATGACCTGGTTCCATTGGCTACTGACGCTCCTATGATGATTCTTAAAAAACTTAAAATGCAGAAAAAACCAGTGGAGTGACATTTTCCCTATTACAAGCTAGCAAAATAAGTAACCCTTATAGTTGAAAAATTACGTCTTCAACTCATCCTTTTCACGTTTAAACCTAATCTTTTTACCTCTAAACACATATTGTTTCCTCTTCACTCAAATTGAGCATGAAATGAAGACAATATTTCTAACATTCAATGCTCAAGAAAAGGAAAAAAGACGTAATGTCGTAATTTTTTTCCTCTAAAATGGTGCAAAATAAGAGGACAAAAGACGAGGGGAGAGAAAATTGGTGAAAAAAAGATGAAATTTATTTCAACTTGAAATGATTTCAAGTCAGTTAGTATTATAATGTAACGTTCGCCATGTCACGAGGTGTATTGTGACGTCATAGTGTGATACAGAAACTCGTACGTCAAATGACTTCGCATTTCGCTACTTTTTTGTTTGTCGACCCTGAATTTTTTTGCCAGAACGAACAGATGATTGAGATAATTAAACGTAAATTACAAGGTGCGAAATAATGATCACTAGCCTTGAATAATATCTGTTCTTTACTTGAGTCTACAAAAAGTAGAAGGTTATTTTTTTTAACATTTCTTACTTTTTTACAACGTTACGACTCATGCATGCAATTTTGTTACCAGGTAAAAAAATGTCTTCAAGTCAGCTGATTTTGCGGTGATCCAACCGTCCTATGTAAAAAAATCGTAATTGTTTTTTGGCTTTACAATATTTAGAGGGAAAGAAGCTGTTGATTTTCATTATCAGAAGATAGCTAAATGGAAGTGGATTTTCATGAGCGACAAAAGCGATGCGGCGCGATTTGACGTAAAAGCTGCGAAATCCTATGCGGCGGTGAATTCGCCGGTAATCGCGTTAATTACGATGTTTTTTCTTTTAATCGCCCAATATAGCCGCCAATAGATGTTACAGCAAGTGTGCTTTACTCGCGTCGCGTCGCAGGCTGGAAATTGCCCATGAAAATCTACCTTAAGTGATGATTTCATAATACTATTATGAAATCAGAAACAAAAAGGTGTGCCCCTCTGCTTATGGGACTTGAATGTTATTCAGGGTTTCGCCTCTTTGAATCCGATAGTAATTTTTATTTAGCATATTGACGAATAATTTAATTTATGTTTAGAATAATTTCTAACATGATGACTAATGGAGAAAATTTTCTCGTCAAGGTACACTTGAAGTATCTATTTATTGTTATTTAATGTTTTGTTAATGAAAAACGTGGAAACTTTAAAACTCAACGATGTCGTATCTTTGATGTCAATTTCATCGAAGTAGGAAAAATACATAAATTTGAGTTTTAGTAAATTCCTGTCCGCACAATTTTGTCCCACATGTTTTTTATTTAGAATTTTGACTATAATGTACGTATGAATATTATATACTAGTTAGCTATTATTTATTTTACCCATGACACTGACAATATTAAAAAAATTTGCTTTAACCAGAACAGAAAAATTTAAATGAACAATAATTGCTTTGCATTAATTTAACACGTATATGATTTAATAATTGGAGACTACGTTGCAATTTCATAACTTACATCCTCTCTCTATTACAAGGTCAAATTAAATGCAATTAAAATTTGGTAACTATTTACCATGCATGTCAAATATTATATCTTTAATTATAATTAATATGAACTTGAAAATTAATATATATATATATATATATATATATATATATATATATATATATATATATGAAGATGACATATATACACATATATATAAACACGGTAGAAGTTTAAAATTATATATATATATATATATATATATATATAATTTGTGGTTATTATAATGAAAACTTTCATGAATTATAATTATAAATTATTACAAAGTTTAAAATTAAATAAAGCAATAAATGTAATCATGAGAAACTATTTTAGTCATCAATATTTTTTTGTGAAAAATAATTTAAATTTAATATTGTTTTACTTCGAGAAAATTCAATGAATATTCTTTATATGTCAAACTAATTTGAAAGTGCGCCGTAACCATCGGTAATAGATACATTATTTATTTCATAATTATAGACAGTAAATTATTAAATATTTTTTTCATTTATATTACTCTATTTTATATCATTTTTTTTATTTATTTGTCATTTATTACTAGGGGCCGGATCTCCAGTTTTTCCAGTTATAGAAATATGTAAGCTATATTGATTCTGACTTCAAATGTTCACGAATCAAGAAGTTTTGTTTTATTGCCAAATATACATATAAGTTTGAACTGGAAAAAACTGTGTATGAAAAGTAAAAACTGTTTCAAGTTTTTTCAAGTTTTGTAAAAAATTTCCTGTTTTGAAACTGGAAACGCAGTTCTGTCTCATTAAAGCACGTTTTTTGTAGTAAAAATTAAATTAAATATTTTGCATTTTTATTTTCTCGGCCTCCATCTTGACACAACAATGATATTTTTATTCAAATTTTCTTAATTGTTATATTAATGGTATTTTGCCAGATTCTTTTTATCGAAGAAGCATGTATACCAATTATATTTTTGGTCTTCATGGATAAGAGACCAGTTAAAGGTAAAATTTTATAAAAACTGGATTTTGTTGGAAACTGGAAGTGAACTGTTTTTGAGAAATTCGATAACTGTATTCGGGAAAAAAATGGACTGGATCCAGTGCTGGAAATCACACTTTTAAAACTGGAAATCCGGCCCCTATTTATAACCATAAATCAATATCTCCAACAATCTCCCGGGCTATATTAGCTATATTAGGGCTATATGGAGGAGTAGCGCTCCACCTTGAACCGAATTATTACTACTTTTATTTATTTATTTATTTATTTCCTCGTGTGGCTGTACATAATACAACATAGAGGTACAAAAGTTTTTTCTTAATCTAAATCTTACGTCTAGCTAGAAATTAAATTAATTTAAGTTTACATAAATATACATATTGCAGTAATTTAAAAATGGAACAAAACAAAACAAAAATCTGTTAGTTATACATACGTGTAGTTTATTTTATAATAGTTTAGAAGTATTTGCTTGTATTTAGCATTGTCCTAGTGCAGAAATTTAAAAGTTAAATACTCCTTTACTGAGTAAAATTGATTAACAAGTAAAAACTTTTTGACTTCGTTTATAAATTTTAAGTTGCACTCAATACTTTTCATTGTTGTTGGCAGTTTATTGTATATATTTGTTAACGAGTAGTGGGGGGAATTAACATCTTTGGGGAGGTGGGGGTCATTTTTTATTCGTGTGTTATGGTTATGTACTGTGGCGTTTGTTTTAAATAGATCAGGCTGCTTTCGTACAAATTTGCAGCACTCAAGTATATATATACAGGGCAGTGTTAGAATTTTTTGTTTAATAAATGTGGATTTGCAAGACTCCATTTTTTTAAGCTGGTATACAACTTTCAGTGCGCTTTTCTGAAGAGAGAACAATTTTTCAGCTTCCTTTGAGCCTCCCCAGAGTATTATTGCATAACATAGATGTGAATGAACATGGGCGTAATATAGTTGTTTGTTTACATTTTCTGATACCTTTTTGTTAATGTTTCTAAGTGCGTGTATACCTGATGCTATACTTTTTGCTTTTGAGTTAATATGAGCTCCCCAGTTTAGGTTTTCAGTAATTTTAACTCCCAAATAAGTTGTTTCCAGGCATTTTTGTATGTTTTTATTTTGTATTGTTATTCTTGGGGTGTAATCATGTACTGCATTTTTGTGTGTGAATTGGATAAATGTAGTTTTTTGTGGATTTAATAGGAGTTTATTATCAGTGCTCCAATCCGAGAGTTGTGCCGTGCTATTACACGCTTGCTTTACGAGTGTATCAACGTTGTTTGCGATTGTTGTGCATGCTGTGTCGTCTGCGTATTTTACAACTTCGTCTTCAGTTATTGCATCTGACAGGTCATTTGTGGCTATTGCGTAGAGCCTTGGACTAAGGGACGACCCCTGTGGGACCCCTAGGGTTGTCTTTAGTTGTGATGATGTGGCTTGCAAGATTTCATTATTTGAATCAAACTTAAATGAAACTATTTGTGTTCTGTCCGTGAGAAATGATTTAATAAAATTTAACTCGTTATCCCTTATCCCATATGTGTCTAGTTTTTTATACAGTATGTCATGATTGAGCATGTCAAAAGCTTTTGAATAATCAAAGAAGGTGCAAGTTACTAATTGTTTTGTTTTTAATGCTTCGTATACTGGTTTAAGTAAGGTGTATATTGCAGTGGTAGTGGACTTGTTTTTTGTATAGCTATGTTGATCGATCGACATTATATTATAGAGGTCCAAGTGCAATTCTAATTGTGCGAGAAATAGTTTTTCAAATATTTTAGAGAAGGCTGACAAAACTGCTATTGGCCTAAAATTATCTGAGGATATTGAATTACCTTTTTTAGGAATTGGGGTGACTCTAGCTAATTTTAATGCTGATGGGAAAGTTCCTTGTACAAAGCAACAATTTATAATGTTTTCTAGGGGTTGTGCAATTAAGTTTGCACAAGCTTTAAGAACTGAAATAGGAATTTCATCTATGCCTGCGGCTGATGTATTTTTTTGTGAGTGTATAACTTTTAATACATTTTGTACATTGATGGGGCTTACTTTCATGTTTGGTATTTTTTTGTTTGAAAAATTATTGGTAATATCTGGGTTTGAGTTGTTTGTGCATTTAATTTTATTTGCGAGTTCTTGTGCAACTTCACAAAACTGTTTGTTTAATTTTTCTGCAATTTTGTTTGGATCTGTTTCAACAACATCATTAAATTTTACTGTTTTCATTGGCTGTTTATCTTTTTTTAGTGTTACATTATTATTGATTATTGACCATGTTGTTTTGTGACTTTTTTATAAGGTTATCATTATTGCCAATCCTAGTTTGTTTCATTTCTTTCCGCATTGTTTTTAGTTTATTTTTGTATTCTGTTTTTTTACTTTTATCATACTTGCTGCAATGGTGTAATTTTCTTGTTTCAGCGCGTAGATTTTTTAAGCGCTTTGTGTTCCAGGGCAGTTTTTGTTCTTTGTGATTTATTTTTTTACGTGTTTTTGGAAAAGCTGAATCAAAATATATTTTGAAAAGGCAGTAAAAAATGTCGAATTTTGCGTCGCCATTTTTTGCTAAATAGACTTCTGACCATTTTTCTCCTCGTAAAAGATAACATAAGTGCTTTATGTTTTCTTTTGAAAAAGATCTTTTATCTGTGTATTTTACTATGTTTTCTTTGTATGACTGTCCTTTTACTGTAATGTATAGACCTTTGTGGTCTGATAGTTGGTCTTCGATGATATCTGAAGTGTATGATTTTGTGTCGAGGTTTGTGAGTATGTAATCAATTTTTGTAGCGGAGGTTCCCGCTTTTGTTTCCGCTACTCTAGTAGCGTTAGAGTTTGTATTGTGCAATTTAAACGTTGAGATTAAGTTAAGAAATTTCTCTTTATATTTTAATTTATTATTTATATTACTGGTTGCAAGTAGGTCAATGTTAAAATCTCCACATATTATTATTCTATCATTTTTTTTACATTTACTGAATGCAATTTTTATTGCATTTTCAAAATATTCAAAAAATTCATCTGTTTCTTTGTTATTGTTTGTGGGTGTTCTATACATACATAATAAATAAATTGAATTACAAGTTGTTTTAGATTCAATTTTCGACATACAACATTCAAATATTTTTTCTTTGCTATGATTAAAATGTATCTCTTTTATTTTTACATTCTTTTTTGCATATATTGTTACTCCACCATTTTGCTTTACAGTTCTACAAAAATTAGTTATATTTACATAGTTCAAGATTTTTAATCTTTTAATTTGTTCAGCTTTCAAGTAGTGTTCTGCAAATGTTATGACATCATAATTGTGGCTATCCAGCCATGACTCAACATCATTTATTTTGCCTGAGATCCCCTGTATATTAGTGAAATATATATTGAAGCCTTTTACTTCTTTATATTTTGTAGAGGGGGTCATAATATTTACTGTGCTACTTGCGTTCTCAGTGGGATTAACTTTTATATTTATTTCGGGATTTTCATTGGGATTTAAAAGTGAATTGCTAATTGAATAATTATTTATGTCATATTTGTTTTGTTGTATATCTCCTGAAAATTTGAATGAGAAAAGGATGTATTTAATAACATTGAGGGGTGGCTTGGACCATCATTTAGGCAGTTCAATGCCGAGAATAATGCGTCGGGAAGCAGTTCTGTACTTGATTTAATTGTTGGAGAGGGGGTAGTTGGCAATTCCATTGGAAATGTTGTTTTTTCATTATAATCTAAGTTAAGAAAGTCCATTGGAATTGTTTGTGATTCCTGATCATAATAATAATTGTTACTGTACACTTCAGAACGGGAGAGTTGCATCATGTGATATTTTTGCTGATTATATATTGGTACACATTGTTTAACGTGATAATTATACACATGTGCCTGTTGTGAATTGTTCGAAGTTGAACACATATTATTGCTCGTAAGGCTACTGTACAGTGTTACTGTCTCTGTTTCGCAGGTTGCATTTGAATTTTCTGCGATGGGATAATTTTCTTTTTGTGGCTCAAGGGGCACTGGGATTGTTACTTTTCTATTTGGAGCACATTGTAGTAACTTGTTTTGTCCTATATCGTATACCGAATCGACTGACGACTCAGTTTGCTTCTCTTTATTATTTTGCAGGCTTGATGTAGGGACATTAAATTTATTTTTACTAGGTGAGGAGGGTTGTAATAATACTGAGTTTGTAGGACGTTTTTCTGCAGTAAGCTTTGGACTTGCGCTGCCCGTGGGAGCCGAAACAACGGCACTCATCGCCCGAAGTGAGCGTGCTGGAGGCTGCACGGTAGCCGAGACCGCTGGCTGTATATTGCGTTGTTTCTGGTGGCTTGCTTGCACTGGCGTATCGACTGTGGAAGTTTTTCTTCCAGCCGTTAGCAAGCTTGCGTCCTGTAGGGTTGGCCAATTAATAGTGCCTTGCGGGGGCGGGATTGTTTCTCCCATCATTGGGGGAGGGGGAGGCGCCTCTACCTGGGGTTGAGGTGATTTGGTTCTCTGTCTCGGCGCAGTTCTTGCAACGGTAGGCGGAGTGGTTGCCTCATTGCGTGCCCCTTGTGACGTTTGTTTGGGTACATGATGACATATCAGTACATCAATTTTTGTATTGCTGAATATGTCTACAATTGCATTCCTTACACATCTCCATTCTAGTTTATTCGCACATGAACCTATGCGTGGTATAGCAAGCTTTTTTATTTTTAATTTTATGCATAGATTTTTTAGATTTAAAAGAGCTTTTTTTATAGATTCTAAAGTTGGTTTTGAATTATACTGAGGTTCAAATTTGGTTATCAAATAAAAAATATGTTTTAAGTTGGTTTTGAGATACGCCACTTCTCCAATTTGTTTATTTTGTTGTTTTAATTTTTCATATTGGTCTTCATTTAATATATCTTTGAACTCTCTTGCTATACCACTTGACATTTGTTTTTTTAGGTCTATCTCAGTACATAAGCTAAACTCATTATCTAGGTTAAAGATATTGACATTTTTGTCTGCTATATTTTTTGATTGCTTCCACTCAGCGGTGTTTTTATTTACAATGTTTACATTCAGGGGCTGATGACCCGTATTTACAGTTGGTAGTGAGAGTGGTAGAGGAATTTGGGGAGTGGGGAGAATTGTCCTTCGCCCGGCCGTTGTTGCAGCCCTCAGTGGCAGGAGGGGTGTAGGAGCGGGGGTGGTAGGGGGTTTGAGAGATGAAGCTACAAGTAGGGGAGGTGGGGGGCAAGCGACTAGAAACTTAAACGGCGGCAACTGCTCAGGCCACGGGGGTGTGAAGATAGTTGACGTATCGGCATTTGGAGGGGTAGGAGGACTTTCTCCTACAAGCTTTGTTACCGTGGGTCCCTTGCCATGCTTTAGGGAAGAAATATTTTGGACGGGTCTATTATTTTCTAGGGGTACATTGGTTGTTGCAATATCAATTATACAATGATTACATACAGTTTTATTAATAATTGCATTTTCTGACAGTTCAATATTCTTCAAATGATTATTTATACTTCTAAGTCCTTTTCCTTCCAGTAAAATGTCTATTTTCTTATGCATCGACTGCATTTCAGTCGTCAGTCTTTCAAAGTCCTGAGCAGGGAGGAGAATCATACCTCTATGTTTACCTGCACAGGTGTGCTGGCAGGTATGTAATCCAGGCTGCCTATGTGTGCAGGGGCGCACGCACACGTGGTTTTCTTGCAAACAGCACGGCACTGCACATTGATTATGATGTAATGCACTGATGTTACATTCATTGTTGCAACCACAATATGCGTTTGGTGACGCCATCACTTATTTTGATTGTAACTTTTGTTTTTGTTTTTTTAATTTTGTAATTTTATACACTCATCTAATTAGATGACAAAACTGCACAAGTATATAACATTTGGTGTTTGTGGTAATCGTTTTTACCACTTATTTTGAAGTTTAACCACACAGCGTAAAATTTGTGCGTGGGTGCACGCCGCCATTGCTAAACTTAGTTCACAGTGATCGATCACGCGAGCTATAATATTTCTTTGTATTGAGTTGAAATTTGAATAAGTAAATGAAAAAACAATATTCAATTCCAGCATCATGATTTTATGTTAATATTTTATTAAAGTGTCATTTCATTTTGTTTTGTTTAATATTTTTTAAAATGACGTAAAAAATGTAATTGTGTAACCAATAGTTAAATCAATTAAATACATTGAATTAAAATATTAATATTATATATTATTATATAAATGTTACATAATAATATAACATATGTTATATAATTTTATAATTAATATATATAATATATATTATTTTATATTTTGTGTATAATTCCAAACTCACTCAGAATCTCTTAAAAACAAAAGAATTTTGAACATTTAAGACCCCGTTAAAAAAAGAAAATCTAAATGTTAAAAACCACTGAAAAAACAATTTTATAACGTCTAAAATATAAACGGATCTTGGTACCCGGATCCAGATCCTTTTATTTTTTTAGGGAATCCAGTCCTTTGTATGGAACACAATCACTATGTTCACATGACGGTGTTTAATATACAGATCCGTTGAAGACGCCTCATAAGAATAACATTATCCGTCGTCAACAAATACGTCCGTCATACGTACTGAATATTATACTTACTTGTTAGTCATGGTAGTGCTAAAAAATAGACAATTCTGAGAAAATTATCATCTGTTTTTTGTGGCAGGGGGACAAAATTACTATACTATTAGATATGTGGTGCCAAAAAATACGCATTAGTATAATTATAGTTGCCTGTAAAAATAAAATTATACAAATTTCATGCACGTTATTTTCAAATTTTCAGCAAAATATTTCTTGTTGCAAATAAAATACGAATAGACAATCTGCATGAGACATATTTACTGCAGAAGAAAATAGAGGCTGCAAAGTTATATACTGCCTTTATTATTGCAAAATGATTTCTTGGAGAATCTTGTGTATAAATTGTCTAAAGAACCAAAAGAGGTGGCAATAGACGTCACTTTTTTAAAGGACAAAAACTAAAACGGGCGTGGGTTCAAAAAAGACCTCGGCAAAACCTTTGGCTCTGGCTCAAAAAATTTTGAAAAAAATCATCATATTGAAACTACTATCCATTTCTGAAATAAAAGATTTCATGTATTCAATTTTGTATTGTATGTCATGTATTAAGTTGACTATTGGAGAGGGTGAGACAAGGAGGAAGAGAGAGAAAGAGGGCCCTAGTTGGAAAATTTTATCTTTTACTCGCTATATTAAGCTCTTGCCTCGTCCCTCTTAATATTTTGCACCATTTTAGAGGCAAAAAAAAAAAAGAGGGGAAAAGACGATATTACGTCCTTTTTTCTCTTCATGAGCATAGAATGTTAGAAACATTGTCTTCATTTCAAACTGACTTTGAGCGAAGAAGAAATAAGATATGCTTTAGAGGTAAAAAGATTATATTTATACATGTAAAGGATGAGTTGAAGACGACATTTTTCAACTAGAGACAGACGGACTAACCCCGCCCACTTTGCAGGTACGATGGAAGTTTCTCCGAAGGTGCTGTCTCGCGAGATGACGCCCATGCAAGAATTCTACCGCGACAAGTCGGTCCTCATCACGGGGGCCAGCGGCTTCATGGGCAAGATCCTCCTGGAAAAGCTGCTCAGGTCGTGTCCCGGCGTGGGCACCGTCTACCTGCTGCTGAGACCTAAGAGAGGCGAGGGCACCGCACAGAGGGTCGAGAAACTGCTGCAGGAACCGGTATGTACTGGTCTAGTGTAAAACAATTACTATATACTGGGAGAGCGGCCTAACTTTCAAACCGGCTACTTTTGCCGAAAACGCGCCGTTATTTGCTCAACCCTGTGACGTCATGACTTTGACTTTTCTAGCGCATTTGATTGGCCTAGAGTCAGCTACAAAGATTCCGCGGTCAAAGATGCCGCTTTATTAGCTATCTGTCAAATCTGTCAAGCTGTCAAATCTTTGACGTCCTCAAACAAACCGCCCGAGCACGTGGCTTAATTAGCGGACTTCCCCGAAAGTTGGCGAGAATAACTGTCGAATATCGAGGTATAAGTCGTGTCCTAGGCCGTCCTCCCAATATACAGTCGTTGATTGTAAGATAGTGGGCATCCGAGTGGAAATTTAATATTTTATTCGCTATTGAAGGGACAGGGGACCATAAAAATAAGTATTTTTTAATCAATCTTTACCTATAAACTGAATATGAATACATGCCGCAAGGTGGCGAGTGCTCCAGCGTAAGCGCCCTATGAATAGTGACAATGGACAACTTACATTAAATTTTTTACTGCAAAAATGAATAAAGGATACAAAATTATGATACTCTGAATTTTTTCAGATTTTTTTTTAGTCCTGGAAATGTTTTTAAATAATTATTGAAAGTGCGACCACTCCCCTTGGATGTGTCAATAGGCGTTTCTGCCTTATACTTTTTATTAAGGCTCCAGGAGTGCCAACTGAATTTTGATAAATTTTTAATAATACTTAAAAACAGTTGAAATTCAGAGTGGCATAATTTGATTCCCTCTATTTATTTTTGCAAGAAAAAATTTTCATATAAGTTGTCTATTATAAAAGTAAATAATGTTATATTTTGTACAATCAGAAATACAATATAATCAGAATGGACACAATAACGACTGTACACTCACTTAGCATCGTCGTTAATATTTGTTATTGTAAAAGTTTCGCTACTGATCGAATGGCAAATGAAAGGTATGCCTCATACAATGGAGAATTATTTTATGGGCACTTAAATTACGTTACATCATCTCACTCTTTCACGTTGCATAACTAATGTGTCATCCTCATTAATGACTGCGGGTCAAAACTGACAGCATGTTTCAAAACAGACGTTTCATACTTGACAAAGAAGTTGTATCCTTACATTTCATCTTCCCTAGTTGAAAAATTACGTCTTCAACTCATCCTTTACACGTCTAAACCTAATATTTTTACCTCTAAAACACATCGCATTTCCTCTTCGCTCAAAGTGAGTATGAAATGGAGATAATATTTCTAACATTTTATGCTCAAGAAGAGAAAAAAAAGATGTAATCTTGACATTTTCGCTCTTTTTTTTTTCCTTTAAAATGGTGTAAAATAAGAGGAGAAAATACGAGAGGAGAGCTTAATAGCGAAGAAAAGATGGAATTTATTTCAACTCGGATTCACACTAAATTATTAGATGCTGAACTTCAGCAGAAATACTTTCAAAGACTCGGAACATTTATGAACTTCCAATGCATTTTACACAAATTTTTTAAGAATTTTCATTTTTTATTTACTATTGAGCTCTGTTCTTGTCTAATATCCTCTTATTTTACACCATTTTAGAAGAATAGAGAGTTAAAAAATACGAGATTACGTATTTTTTTTCCCCTAAATGAGCAAAAAATGTTAAAAATATTATCTTCAATTCATCCTCACTTTAAGCAAAGAAGTAATACGATGTGTTTAAGAGGTAAAAATATTAGCTTTAGACGTGTAAAGGATGAGTTGAAGACGTAATTTTTCAACTAAGGTATTGCATGTTCCTAAGGTGGGGTCACAATTAGTAATAAATTATAAATTAGGGTTTATAACGTCTTGTTTCGAAAGAAAGTGAAAAGAGACAAAACGTGGCCGTGACCGACAAATCTGGAGCAATTTTTTGTTGAAATAAAAATTGTTGCCTTAGTTCGAAGTACGAAATGTGCATTTCAATATAAAATATGTAACTAAAAATTGACAACTTACATAAAAAAAATTTATTGCAAAATGAAAAAAGGATATAAAATTATGCCAATCTGAATTTTTTCAGATTTTTTGAAGTCCCGGACGGAATTAATTTTAAATAATTATTGAAAGCTCTGTAATTTAAGTTGACACCCCTGAATCCTTAATAAAAAGGATAGTGTAAATATGCCAATTCATGCCTTTAGAGGACGTGACCGCATTTTCAATAATTTTTTTAAAAATAGTTCTGGGTCCCAAAAAAATCTGAAAGAAATTCAGAGGACCATAATTTGGTACCCTCCATTCATTTTTGCAGTAAAAAAATTTCATGAACGTTGTCCAATAGTTTATAACATTTGTACGCTAGCATTTCATTAATTAAATAACTAAAAACTAGCATTGTGATAAATTTTTCCGTGCTTGACTAACTTAAGGAATGTTTATTTATATTTTAAATATTTTTTTATTGAGGGGGTGGTCAAAATTATTTTCAATTTGAATAACATAAATATATATATATATATATATATTATTAGAAATTATTTTTTTTTCTCAATGTCATTTTTTTTTTCGGAAATAAATTGCTGGGTTTCGAACTAAGAATTACAATTTTTTTCGGAATTTTTGGGGCAATATCTTACACTTCTTTTTACAGCTTTTAAAAATTTACGAGTCATATTGACTCCCCCCCCCTTCTTTGGTAATGCTAACCCTAGTTCAAAAATTCAAATTCAAATTGAAAAATTACGTCTTCAACTCATCCTTAACAATTCTAAACCTAATCTTATTACCTCTAAAACACATCTTATTTCCTCCTCGCTCAAATTGAATATAAAAGGGAAATAATATTTCTAACATTTTATGTTTAAGAAGAGGAAGTCCCCTCTTTTTTCCTCTAAAATGGTACAAAATAAGAGGAAATAAGACGAGAGGAGAGCTTTATAGCGAAGAAAAGATGAAATTTATTTCAAACATTATGTTTATCCTGTATACCAGTAAAACTTCAAAATTAATAAATAAAAAAAAACTCGAGAATTTTGATATTGCCGCATCTAATTGCTATTCTTCCCCAGGTGTTCGAACGACTAAGAAGAGAGCGTGGCCCCGGGTTCCTGTCCCACCCTGGAGTTGTGGCGGTCAGCGGTGACATCGCACGTCCCGGACTCGGTCTGTCGGTGGGGGAGCGGGCGGCGCTCGTGTCGCACGTGTCTGTGGTGTTCCACGTGGCTGCCACGGTGAGGTTCAACGAGAAGCTCAAGACAGCCCTGCAGACCAACCTGGGGGGTACGCACTCAGTACTTAACCTTTGCCGGGACATGCAGCAACTAAAGGTATGTTCACCTGAGATCAGGGTCAGGTGTTTTGTTGGTACCCCTAACATTGAAATCCCCAACCTACTCTGAGTAAATTAGAAAATTTAAATACGGTTTCTGGGGTAAAAAAATAACACTGTTTTAATGGCAATGTCAAAACAGATCACCGAAGTCAAGCAACGCCGAGCGTGGTCAGTAGTTGGATGGGTGATCATTTTCAACAAAAAACCACTTTTTTCACCCAGGGGTAAATCGCTGCGCTTTTCCACTATGTGGTTCCCCTGGCTTTGGACCATTGCACTTCCGGTTCATTGACAAAAGCTGCAGCGTCCATCCTGGCTGAGGTTTCTACGTTTCCCTCAGTCGCTGGCAAATGCCGGAATGGATTGCAAGGCCGTGGCCACCCCCGTTCAAGAAGTGCCCGCGAAACGCTAAATTAGGGTTTCGGAAGGTTCGGGGTTTCAAACTTTGTGAGTAATTAGTATGTAGAAGTACCCAATTAGGGTTTTATTAAAAAAAAAATACAATCACTTTTTAACTAACAATTAGTAAGGGTCTCTATCTTATTAGGGGTTATTTTTACCATGTTTTTAATAACACCATTAATAGATTCATCCTGCTTTAAAACTATTAAAAATAAATTTTTAGTGCCGATCGGATAATTTTTTTATCAATTTAATTTATAATGGAAATCCCTTAACGATTGACCTCAGTTGATTGAGAATCGGCCCCCTTAAATGCTAAAAGATGTGCAGAGAACTTAGAACTCACCATCAACAGGTGGCATGTAAATTTTGTAGTGGATCGGTCTTATCTGTTTTGAGAAAACTGGGGTAGAAGTTTAACATTGGCCTTATATGGACGGAAACCGAAAATAGAGCTACTCTGAGGAAACCGCCCCCTTGAATCTGCTCAAAACATAAGCAATTAAGTTTTAGAGCATGCTCGAATTTTTAAAATTTATTTCATTCGATTCCGTCTGACAGAAATTTTCTTTGACTCGCGTGTAGTAATGAGGTCAATCGTTACAAAAAATATACATATATTTCTTATAATGTTATAATCATAGTCGCCACGTGCTGATTCTCTTCCACTATTATTTTACTTAATTAATATGAAAATTGCTATATTTTATCTGTACCCACATATCGATCACTAATTTACAAACTTGCTGTTATATTTTTATTTAATTTTGCCTACCAGTAGCTGAGGTAACCGTGGACACAGGTTAATTTGTTCGTGTTGTCCCCAGTTATGAATTATATGTTATATATATATTAATAAAATGCATGGGGAGGATGCACGAACCTCATCAGATCACCAAAGTCAAGCAGTGACGAGCGTGGTTGCTAGTTGGATGGGTGGCCATTTTAAACAAAAATCACGTTTTAACCAAATCGTGAATCATTTTTCTACCATGGCTTTAAGCCACTGCACTTCTAGTCCATTAACAAAAGCTGTTGCGTCCATCCTGACTGAGGTTTCCACGTTTCCCTCAGTCACAAACAAATACCGGGATAAATTGCAAGGCTATGGCTGAACCTTTTTCCACTTGTTACCCCAGGTAAAAAATTACGTCTTGAACTCACCCTTTACACGTCTAAACCTAATCTTTTTACCTCTAAGACACATCTTATTTCCTCTTCACTCAAAGTGAGGATGAAATGGAGACAATATTTTTAGCATTTTATGCTCAAGAAGAGGAAAACATATGTAATCTCGTCTTTTCCCCTCTAAAATGGTGCAAAATAAGAGGAGAAAAGACGAAAGGAGAGTTTAATAGCGAAGAAATAAAGCTGAAATTTACTCCAACTCGTGTAGGATGTGGGATGGTTTGGGGGAGTAATTAGAAGTACGTATGTGTGATGAAATAAACTGCTAGTTCGTGGTGGTAGATAGTGTCCTATTACTATTGTAAGCATACTATAGTATGTCCTATAGTATCCTATCCCAAGTATTACAATATAGCGAGCACGTGGGCTGGAGTGACCTCCACTGCGACCTTTGCCAAGGCAGGTGTATCTCACAGTGAAACAATTAATCGTAACATAATGATTATCTAGCATTGAGATCAGGAGTACCAACATGATTCTCTTTCAATGGTTTTGTTATGGACAACATACATGAAAATTTTTTAATGCAGAAATGAATAGAGGGTACCAAATTATGCAACTCTGAATTCTTTCAACTTTTTTTTTTTTTAAAACACAGAACTATTTTTAAATAATTATTGAAAGTGCGGCCACGCCCCCTGGAGGCGTCAATAGGCGTCCAGTCTCTATCCTTTTTATTAAGGGTTCAGGGGTGCCAACATAACTTACACAACATTCAATAAATATTTAAAAATAGTTCTGGGTCTCAAAAAAATCTGAAAAAATTCAGAGTATAGCATAATTTTGTACCCTCTATTCATTTCTGCAATAAAAAATTTTCATACATGTATGTTGTCTATATTATTATAGTTTTCACACTCCAAGAAATTGTGCAAAAAAATCGAATGCATTGCTTTTATTTTAAAAATAAAATAAACAAATATTTTTTAATTACGATTAAAAAATTAAGCTCTCTCCTCGTCTAATTCCTTCCTATTTTACACCATTTTAGAGGGAAATATACGATGTTACGTATTTTTTCCTCTTCTTGAGCGAAGAGGATATAAGATTGTTTTAAAAGTAAAAAGATTAGGTTTGGATATGTAATTTTTTAGCTAGGGCTGACTTTTTGTTAATTTTATTATAATAGAATGGCTATTCATAGAAGGTTCAGTAGCCAGTCCAATGGAACCAGCTTGTCGTCAGGAGTCTATTGAACTGGCTACTGAAGCTTCTATGATGACTCTTTCATATGAAACACTGAGGGAAGATAGTTTCCACTTCCGATTGATGCACAAGTAAGAACCTCCAGTAGTAAAGTTCTCAGAGCATGAAATTAAAATTTCTCCAGCCTCGCTTTCAAATAAATGCAGCTGACCTACAAAACAGTAAGGTCCAATTTCACGTGTTAGAGGGGCAATATTGAGCCTTGTGGCACGCCGGTGCATCAGGGAAAGTGCAAGTGCAATCATGTGACATCATCCAAGCGATTATTTACTATTCTTTATTTACTTACTTATAATTTTAGCAAGATGATATTTGCCAGACTTATGAGCATTCAAATTTATTAAATTACATCTTTCATGCGCTATTAAGGTAGAGAAAACACACCCAATGATAAAAAAAAAAAATCCCATTTAAAAAAATTATGAAAAAAATTTAGAATGTTCTCCTTAACATACCTTATCAGTAGGTAAAATATCAGGTGTACAAAAACGAGCTAGTTTTCGAGTTATTAATTAGTCAACCTTAAAAATTAATAACTTGAAAACTAGCTCGTTTTCGTATACCTGATATTTTACCTACTGATAAGGTACATTTTAAATATTTTTCATAATTTTTTTGAATGAGATTTTTTTTAACATTGGGCGCGTTATATCTACCTTAAGTTCTCTTTTCTTATTTTGCACCATTTTAGAGGAGAAAAGACGAGATTACGTATTTTTTCCTCTCTTTGAACATAAAATGTAAGAATTACTTTTTTTATTTCATCCTTACTTTGTGAGAAGAGGAAGTAAGATGTGTTTTAGAGGTGGTAAAGAAATTCGGCTTAGACGTGTAAAAGCGGATTCAGATGGCGACAACGGTGATGCGACCCGATTTTGTCATAAAAACTGAGAAATCCTTTGCGGCGGCGAATTCGCCGGTAATCGCGTTAATTACGATGCTCTTTTTCTTTTAATCGCCAAATATGGCCGCCAATGGATGCTACAGCAAGTGGGCATTATTCACATCGCGGCGCATGATAAAAATCACCATGTGAATCCACCTTAAGGATGAATTGAAGACGATATAATTTTTCAACTCGGGAATCTATAAAAATATTAAAAATATATTAACCTTCCTTCTATTAAACCAGATATAAATTCACTGCAGAACCTTGCCGATAATTAACAAGATGTCACTTGCCTTGCACTGCACACGGAAATGCACTGGCGGCCTCGCACCCGGCCATCCGTGACTCGAGCACCGTGAACCTGACGCATGTGACCGCAAGGTCATTTCAAGGTCACAGTGGATTCTCATGGTGAGATTTATCAAGCGAAGAGAAATGCGTACTTTAATGTAGCATAGTTGGCGGCCGTATTTGATGATGTTTGGAGATTAATAAAAAAACGAATCGTAATTCAACGACGCAGCCTGATGAATTCGGTGAGGAGATCAAGATGGCGCGCCAGAGTGAGCAACGCCGACGTGCATCTCCGCTCAAATTGTCTGTCCTATCCTGGTAACTATCCCTATCCTATTTTATATATTAATCGTCTTGATTTGTATACTCCTATCCCCAGTCAATTTGATTCATAAATCATCATCTCGCCTCACCGCATCCACATAATCCTACTTTGACCCTGCTCTTCGGTCGGCCCACAGGAGTCGACACGTTGAGAATATTTCAAATTCCTGCCATTCCTTGCATGTTGTCGCCTGCATCATCAACCTACATTATTG
This sequence comes from Siphlonurus alternatus, assembly GCA_949825025.1. Taxonomy (NCBI): domain Eukaryota; kingdom Metazoa; phylum Arthropoda; class Insecta; order Ephemeroptera; family Siphlonuridae; genus Siphlonurus; species Siphlonurus alternatus. Next base: position 21,294,166 of record OX463787.1, on the reverse strand, counting down.
CACTCCACACCACACCGTCAACCCAATGTCCTAAAATCCAACCAATTCCTTGTGTGGTTTTGGTTCACCCACGGTAACACGTGGTGGGCATATAGGTACCACTTCCATCATCACCTTGCATCCCACATTCCATAATCATCCTATCCATTGTTCGTCCATTATCCTTTACAAGACCCTGCAAAAAACAGTTCAACTATACAATTGATCCAAGTTACTCAGTACGTGGAATTATAGCCGTTTAGGCTCCTTCCAACAATTGTAAGAAGAAGAAGAAGAAGATGAATTCGGTTGGTTCGTATTTTGGGGCAATTGGCACATTTCGATCATGTATGCTCACCCTGCCTGATGAAATCGCTCGCTTAGGATTTCATAGTTTTTGCATTAAAATCGCATCGCTTTCAACAATCTTGTATATTAACTATAGTATAATAATTTATCATTATATACTATCCTAGTGGAAATAAATTTCATCTTTTCTTCGCTATTAAACTCTCCTCTCGTATTTTCTCCTCTAAATTTGCACCATTTCAGAGTGAAAAAGAAGGGAAAAGAGGAGATTACGTCTTTTTTCCTCTTTTTGAGCATAAATTGTTAGAAATATTGGGTGGGATTCACGAAGAGTTAAAGAGCGTTTTAGGGAGAGATATTTTAAGAAGCGTTTTTTATTACCAGGTAACAGGTTATAAGAAAAACGCTCTCCCTAAAACACTTCTCAATTCTTCGTGAATACCACCCAATGTCTTTTCATTTTATCCTCACTTTAAGCTAAGAGGAAATAAGATGTGTTTTAGAGGTAAAAAGATTAGGTTTAGACGTGTAAAGGACGAGTTGAAGACGTAATTTTTCAACTAGGGAATATAAAATCCATGGCCGCATTTTTGCCGTATTGTGAATTTGCCTTTAAGGATGAATCTCAGTTGATTCAAGTCTCTGAATCGTTCCATAGAATTCAACAAAAGACTTGCAAAGAACTTTGAATTAATAGGCGGCATGAAGTGGATCCGACTAATCAATTTTTTTCTCATGATTTATTCAAATGTATTAAATAAATTAATTAAATTTAAAAAAATATTAAAACTTTTTAATTTAATATATTACGCATTTTTCATTCAATATCCCTAGTTGAATAATTACGTCTTCAACTCATCCTTTACAGTCTAAACTTAATGGGGGACATTCACAAAGCACTTTAACCCCCACTTTAGCCCCGATTTTTAACCCTGGAGCTAAACATGGTACTAAACCAGGGGCTAACCATGTTAAGCTCATAGTTTAGCACCATGTTTAGCACCAGGGTTAAAAATCGGGGCTAAAGTTGGGGTTAAAGTGCTTTGTGAATGTCCCCCAATATTTTTACCTCTAAAACACACCTTGTTTCCTCTTCGCTCAAAGTGAGGATGAAATGAAGACAATATTACTAACATTTTATGCTCAAGAAGAGGAAAAAATGCGTAATCTCGTCTTCTCCCCTCTTTTTAACCTCTAAAACGGTGCAAAATAAGACGAGAAAAGACGAGAGGAGAGTTTAATAGCGAAGAAAAGATGAAATTTGTTTCAACTCTGGTAGAAGCTGTGAAATCCTATGCAGGATCGAATTCGCCGGGTATCGCGTTGATTACGATGCTCTTTTTTTTAATTGCTATATATCATGGCTGCCAATGGATATTACAGCAAGTGCGTATTATTCGCGTCCTGTCGCAGGTTGGAAATAGATCATGTAAATGCACCTTTAGGTTTTAAAAAATTTGAAAAACTGACGAGACGTAACTCAAGGTCTTCTATTCAAATATGCAGTGAAAAAATTTACGAAGGTTTGTTTGCAAAAAAAAAAAAAAAATCATTCTAATGATAAGAACGATGTTGACCATCATGCAATGTTGCCATTTTTGTGTGGCGAAACAATTTTTTTTCCCCCGGCAATTTGCATCTTTAAGACTTGCATGACATTTTTTATGACATATTCAAATAGAGGGCCTGCTATATATCTTATTACTTCCATTTCGTTTATTATTTTTAGTGTACTTTTTACCGCACTAAATTGTGCTGCAAGAATGCTAACCTTTTTATGCTGAATATATTTTACAGCTTGATTTTTCGGATTTTAATAGGCAAAAAACTAGAATAAGTAATAAAATCTTATAAAAAAAATAGTTATAATTTATAACAATACAAAATTGAAGGTCCTTTGTAAGCATTACATACAATTTTCATTATAAAGCATGACGGAATAGAGGGACCCGAGTTGAAATAAATTTCATCTTTTCTTTGCTATTTAAGCTTTCCTCTCATCTTTTCTCCTCTTATTTTGCACTATTTAAGAGTAAAAAAGAGGGAAAAAGACGAGATTACGTATTTTTTCTTCTTCTGAAACAAAAATGTTAGAGATATTGTCTTCATTTCATCTTCACTTTGAGTGAAGATGAAATAAAATATGTTTTAGAGGTAAAATTATTAGGTTTAGACGTTTAAAGGATGAGTTGAAGACGTTATTTTTTCATTAAGAATAATTAAAAAACAACAATCCCAAGATATTGAACGGATATTATTCATAATAATATAAAACATAGATATTTTTTAATATTATGTGCATATTAAGAGGGTCAATACCTCCATCTTAGAAATCTTTCTCCCAAGATTTGCTAAATCGTGATGTCACACAAAGGGAATCTAAATCTCTCGCCATTATGGGAAAAAAAAAATAAAAATGAAGAGTCGTTAACCTTTAGATGGTGTCTTACCCTAGTTGAAAAATAACGTCTTCAACTCATACTTAACACGTCTACACCCAATCTTTTTACTTCTAAAACTCATCTTATTTCCTCTTCGCTCAAAGTGAGGATGAAATGAAGACAATATTTCCAAAATATTTTGCTCAGGAAGAAAAATCACGTAATCTCGTCTTTCTCCTCTAAAGTGGTGGAAAATACGAAGAGAAAAGACGAGAAGAAAGCTTGATAGCGAAGAAAAGATGAAATTTATTTCAACTCGGGTATCTGTTAGCTGCAGTTTGATAAAATAAATAAATTGAACTCTCCAGGAATCGACTGATCGAAAAGTTACGTCAAGTCAAGGTTACGTGAAATGGAAAGTGGTTAAGAAACTGGTTTATCTCAGAAAACCGGATCGATGTAACAATGTGTGACCCAGATGTATTGTCGAGTGCCAATGTCAGCTTTTATTACGACAATATGGAGGAATGAAGTATTGGCCTCAAATTTTTTTTATTGCAGAAATGGATAAAGCGTGCAAAGTTATGCTACCCTGATTTTTTTTTCAGCATTTTTTGAGCCCTGGAACGATTTTTAAAAAAAAATTGAAAGTTTTTTTTTGTGACGTCATGAGGCGGCAAGTCTCATCCTTTTGTTAAGGAGAGGCATCTCGTGACGTCAGAAAAGAAACTGTCAACAATTTTTTTAAAAATAATTCGCAGGCTCTAAAAAATCTGAAAAAAAAAAAAAAAACAGGTTAGCATAACTTTGCACGCTCTATCCATTTTTGCAATAAAAAAAAATGAGATTGATTCTCCATTGAAACAATATAATTTAAATAATTATACTGTGAAATTAATATATCAGTTATATGTTATATCACTTATTATTGATAATGATAACTTAGCAAAAATGTTTAGAAAGTATACATTATCGAACGGAACATTATGACGATAAGTATAGTGATGGATTTTTAAATAACACTTTTTTTTATCAATTTTGATATTTATTTATTGCAGAATATAATAATTAATTATTAATGATTGTTAAGTGCATTCCACATAAAATAATAATTTATGTCATGAATAATTTTATTATATTCATTAAAATTCAAAACAGAATTCAGTAATTTTCATTAATATTTGAATATAAATTATCATAATTGGTATATTAAAAAAAGTATACTAGCACCCTTTTAAAAAAAGTTAATACAAAATTAATAATAATTATCTCCGTGTAATAGTTTTTCCATGAACACATCAATTATAAATACGGTACGATCAACAATACTTCTTTAACAATGAAACATAAACAATAACATTTCAACCTTGAGGATGCGATGATCTGCACAATCTATTTATATCAACAACATTGTGCAAGTTACAACATGTCCACATTGTAAAGAAGACCTCGGGAGTTTTTTAAAACATTTCTTCCAAAACGCACCGATATTATGATGTGAAGTCCCGAATTGAAATGAATTTCAGCTTTTGTTCTCTATGAAGGCAATATTTCTAATATTAGTAATGTTGTATGGTCAAGAAGGGAAAAATGATGTCACCTCATTTTCTTCCTTCTTTCTTCCTCTAAAATGGTGCAAAATAAGAGGGAAAAAGTCGTTCTATATCTTCTTTTTCCTGTTCTTGAGCATAAAATGTTAGAAATATTTTCATCATTTCATCCTCACTTTGAGCGAAGAGAAAATAAGATGTGTTTTAGAGGTAGAAAGATTAGGTTTGGACGTGTAAAAGATGGGTTGCATTTAAGATGATTTTTTTTTTATCAAACCCTATATTGGGTTGTTCTACTTATACTAAGTTTGTAACCCCAAACCTTCAGAAACCCTAACTTGAGCGTTTCGCGGGCTCTTCCAGAACATGGGCGTCCATGACGGTCTTGCAATCCATCCCGACATTTGCCTGCGACTGAGGAAAACGTGGAAACCTCAGCCAGGATGGACGCGATAGCTTTTGTCAATGAACCGGAAGTGCAATGGTCCAAAGCCAGGTGAACCACATATTACAACGATTTACCCCTGGGTGGGAAACGTGGTTTTTGTTTAAAATGGTCACCCAACCAACTAGTAACCACGCTCGGCATTGCTTGACTTCGGTGATCTAACTCTGACGAGGCCCGGTCAAGCGCACTGCGCCACACATCCACGTAATTTTTCAACTAGGGTTTTGATTCGTACAAATCCAAGTACATTTTTTATGTATATATAGATACAAATGGTCAATTGGGTAAAACTATAATAGTTGTTACGTCCAAAAGGCGAGAGACATGATGCACAAGAATTAAAAATTTATTTGTCAAAAGGCTTTGAATGGCCAACGACAGTGCCTATATTTGGGTTGCAGGTATTACAAATATAAACACAAACATCAGTAAAATCCATTGCAATTAATTGGTCCAGTTGATTAAGAAAAAATAATCACAAAAATTAAACAGAAAGATAGTGGAGTACCAACCTCACAATTTTTATTGCAGAAATGGATAGAAGGTGCAAAGTTAATATGCTATACTTTGATTTTATTATCATTTTTTTTTTTTTTTTTTTTAGTCCAGAAAGTATGTTTAAAATAATATTGACAGTACAGAGAAAGTGATGTCTCTTGACGCCTCTCTTAATAAAAGGATATAGGAACTAAAAGAGGCGTGGGTTCAAACCCGACCTCACCAAAACTTTTCAGCAATATTCTTCCCGGGCTCTAAACAATCTGAAAAAAAATCAGAGTACAGAGTAACATCATAACTTTGAACCCTCTATTCATTTTTGCAATGAAAATTTTTGAGGTCACTACTATATACTAATCATAAAACAATACGTTATTATGCAGATAAAAATTAGATAATATATATTTAACTTAAAGACAAAATTACAAATTACATAATGTTTGAACATACTGTAAGTTACATTGGAATGACATAATTGCGTCACAAGTAAAAGCAAGCTCCTTCTTCAATATTGACATTGCCAAATTTGCAAAGTTTGTTGACTAATTATCACAAATGATTCAGCAAGAAATATCCGTGAAGATTTTGATGACGCAGGAATTTTCACTTTCAGATTATGAGGATAAATGATGGGCATTATTAATAATTATTATATTGATGGTAGGATTAGTTTCAACATAAATCATAAACTAACTTTAATAAAAGGGATTTGAAGCATTAAATATTTATATTGATATGCAGTTGTATTTTATTTTAAGTCATAAATACAACTGAATATTTAGAATGCAGGCCCGAGTTGAAATAAATGTCATCTTTTCTTCTCTATTAAACTCTCCTCTCGTCTTTTCTCTTCTTATTTTGCACAATTTTAGAGGAAAAAAGAGGGGAAAAGACGAGATTACGTCTTCTTGTCTCTTCTTGAGCATAAAATGTTAGAAATGTTGTCTTCATTTCATCCTCAAATTGAGCAAAGAGGAAATAAGATGTGTTTTAGAGGTAAAAAGATCAAGTTTAGACGTCTAAAGGATGAGTTGAAGACGTAATTTTTCAACTAGGGGGTATTAAGAATTACAATTGAACTGAAAATCAGTCAAATTGGGTGTAGAAATTATAAAGAATGTAGCGCTTAAAATTTTCAATGTAAAATATATTTTAAATTTTTTAAAAAAGGAAATCACTTGAATATTTTTTATGCTTAGATTTTTTTACATAATATTTTAATAAGGAACGTTGAGTTATGATTGAAATTTCTGCTATGACGTTGTAGCCATGCAAATATTGAAAATGTTAATAGTTGACTAATATTGACAAATCTGCAATTCGTAACTCCAGGTCTTAAATGAAATATTGAATAAAATAATCCATGCATTTTGGTAATTGTTAAAAAATTGATTTTATTACATTTGTTATCTATATTTATTTATTTAAATTTAAGGTAGAGATAACGCCAGTCAGCTGTTGGACGTACTCTCATTTGATTAACATGTAAACTTTAGCAAATTCACAAAAAATTCTGAAAAATTTTTGAGATGCAGATGTTACTGCTTAGAAGCCATAGAAAAAATTTCAAAACAATTTTACAAGCTGATTTTTTTTAAATAATTTTTTTTTTTAATTTTCAGCATAGGGCTTTCCAATTAATAAAAGGGGAGTGCGTCGAACAGCTGATCGACGTTATCTCTACCTTAATATTGTTCAAATTTAAAGGCATTGACAATTTTGGCTTCTATATTGATAACTAAAAGTAGGAAAATAATAAGAATAATAAAATTGGTAAAAAATAAAGTTCAAATAAGAACATTAATTGAGCTGCACCTTTTTGCTATGTTACAATATTTAATGACTCATGTCCACAAATTTATTGTGCATGTCATTCACTACACTGACTACATTCAATAAATTCAAGGTAAAAACTAAATTAGAAGAGAGAGATGCAGGTGTACTTAAGTATGGACTTGACTTAAGTCTAGTCAACGTCCATATTACGCTTGACTTAAGGTAGAGATAACACGGATCAGCTGACCCAATGCTAAAGAAATCCCATTCATGGAAATTATGAAAAAAAAAATATCCTCTACATCCCCTATCAGTAGCTAATATCAGGTATGCAAAAACGAGCTAGTTTTTGAGTTATTAATTTTTAAAGTTGACTACTTTAACATGGGGAAATGGAACTTCCATGTTATAGTAGTCAACTTTAAAAATTCAGAACTCGAAAACTAGCTCGTTTTTGCATACCTGATATTAGCTACTGATAGGGGGTGTAGAGGAGAACATTTTGATTTTTTTTTTTTCATAATTTTCATGAATGGGATTTTTTTAGTATTGGGTCAGCGGATCCGTGTTTTCTCCACCTTAGGTCACGAAAAATAAAAATATATACATTATTTTGATATTTCTCATCTCTAATAAACATGTTTTGCTTAAATTATAATGATGAAACCTCATATTTAAAATGTCTTTAGATTTTTTAAAATATTTCTACAACAAAATTATGAAGTTGACAAAAAATGAGTTCTATATAATCACACAACGGGTAAGCCCAATAACATGTGATTTAATGTAAATGAATGATTTTATGCGGTGGATTGGTGAACTCAACATCGCCGTGTTAACTACTACTATACAAGTTATTAACAAAATAACTAGTTGCTCTCTCGCTAGCGTTAAACTTGCGCACAGGTAAATTTCATTGTTAATTTTAAGTTTCTCGATTAGTGTAGGTCAAAAATAGGTCATTGGAACCCCGGGTAGGTCCTATAAGGATTGCCTATACTTAAGTTACTTCACCTAACAAGTTAAGTCACAGTATAGACAGAGTGTTACCCTCGCGATTTGTGTTGACATTTTGACGAGATGATGACGTGAAATTAGCTCAAAGTTGGCGGGTCAGCGCTCCAAGCCAAACTGGATTTTCATTCATCATAAATCATAACAACATGTAAATCTGAGTACGTGTCAAAAGTAAAGAAAATTGAGATAGTCGTTTGTTGACAAAGTTTTGACATTATCGGCTTGTTTTAAACATTTTTCTTTGTTTTGCTAATAGTAAAAAATTCAGAATTTTTTCGTACGATGTTCAGTTTCAATTTTCTGCATAATATATCCGAGTCGAAATAAATGTCATCTTTTCTTCGCTATTATGCTCTCCTCTCGTCTTTTCTCCTCTTATTTTGTACCATTTTAGAGATAAAACAGAGGGAAAAAGACGATCTTTCGTCTCTTTTCCTCTTCTTGAGCATAAAATGCTAGAAATATTGTCTTCATTTTATCCTTACCATGAGCAAATAGGAAATAGGATGTGTTTTAGAGGTTTTAGTAAATTTAGATTAAGATTAATTTAGATTAATTTTAGACGTGTATAAAAAGGATGAAAATTTTCAACTATATATTATAGGTTACCACTTGTACGTAGCGAATGGGAACCCTAGCATCACGCACATTATTTTTGCCACACGCTTTACATCAAGAGGAACAGGAGGGGGGGGGGGGGCTTGAAACAGCCAACTTATTAAATCACATGTTAAAATAAAATTTAATATATTTAATATATCTCTCTCTTTTCTTTCTTTCTTTTTTTTTTTTTTTTGTTGGGGAAATTTATTGCTAGATGGCTAACTAAGGAATATTTTTAGATTTTTGGGGGACAATTTTACATTTTTTCCAGTTTTAAAAAAGCCACAGGTGAAATCCCGACCCCCCCCCTTCCATCCTAGTAATACTATAGTGTTAATGCAGTTCCCAAAATAGTTCTCCCGTTCCACTCTCTTTCTGTGTCTCTCCACATGTTCTGTATTAACACTGTTTTGAAACCTTGTCTGAAGAAAAAAAAAAGATTACAAAAAATAATAAAGTGTTTTCACACAAGAATTTGAAGCCCCCCCCCCCCCTCCTCCCTTTGGCAATGCGCGCATAAAAGTAAAGTTGCATTGAGTTATGCTATTAAGTTGCATAATTCAGTTAATTCTGTATATTTCGTGTTTAACATTAGATTTATTCCCCTAGTTGAGTAATTACGTCTTTACACGTCTAAATCTAATCTTTTTACCTCTGAAACACATCTTATTTCCTCTTCGCTCAAAGTGAGGATGAAAAGAAGACAATATTTTCAACATTTTATGCTCAGGAAGAGGGAAAAATACGTAATCTCGTATTTTCTCCTTTAAAATCGTGCAACACAAGAGGACAAAAGATGAAAGGAGAGCGTAATGGTGAAGAAAATTTGAAATTTATTTCAACTTGGGTCATTTCATTTAGCTGTACAAATAGCATAGAACAAATCGAATAGAGTCATAATTAAGGACTGGCGGATTTTTAAGGTGTAAAAACCTTATTTTTAAGCACTTAATTAAGTTCTAATAATGATGCAAATTAAGCTGCATTAAAGGCATACAGGCCTCAAATTACAAATTAGATAATCACCAAGTGGGTTTAGAGTAAACAATCAACATTCGCATCATTTTTTTCCACGCGTGATGCATCCGTGCAAAGTCGCAGTTCAAAGTAAGAAATTTAGTCCTTGATGACGTCACAACTCAATGCTAATCGGTGCTAGCTGTGAGTTGTGACGTCAGCAAGGACTTTCTTTGTAGCGTGACTTCGCACAGTCGCACCGCGCGCAGGTAAAAATAATACGAATGTTTATTATAAACTCGAGCAACACTTAATGTCTGTCTAATTTGTAATAGAATAGAATAGAATAGAATAGAATAGAATAGAATAGAATAGAATAGAATAGAATAGAATAGAATAGAATAGAATAGAATAGAATAGAATAGAATAGAATAGAATAGAATAGAATAGAATAGAATAGAATAGAATAGAATAGAATAGAATAGAATAGAATAGAATAGAATAGAATAGAATAGAATAGAATAGAATAGAATAGAATAGAATAGAATAGAATAGAATAGAATAGAATAGAATAGAATAGAATAGAATAGAATAGAATAGAATAGAATAGAATAGAATAGAATAGAATAGAATAGAATAGAATAGAATAGAAATTTAATCATTAGATTACATATAGTAATATTGATCAAGTCAGAATTTGATACATCAAAACATACATACATAACAAATCATACACATCCTATAAAAAAAAAACACAGTCATCATTTATAATTTTAACAAATATTGCAAATAATTTGAGGCATGTATCCCTTTAAGCTGTTAAAAGTTAATTAAGCCTGATACGTTTTTTTGTTTTTTATTGCATATAATACAAAAATATGTTTAAAATATTTATTTACGATAGAATTTACATTTGTAAATACCTAAATTATTGTCACGTGAGAGCAATCCAATTACACACGGTGATTGGATAAAAATTGAACAAATTTACGTACGAAAGTTGAAAATTGTCTATCGTGACTGCACCATAGTAACTAGAGCCACCATGAGGAGAAAAGTCGCGGCATTTTACAACATTTTTTTTTTTTTTTTTTTTTTTACCAAAAATTACATTACATCCTTACTATATCACAGTTGATGTATTTTCCTGCATTTTGTTAAAAAAGTGCATTTTAAGCCGAAAAATGTGCGTTTTAAGCCTTTAAAACCACATTTTGTTGGTTTAACCCCTAAATTAAGCTTTTTTAAGCTGTAAAAAGATGCTATTTTTGACCATAAAAATGCATGATTCGATCGTGGACATCTTTTATTAGATTTGATGTGCTATTAATATTTAAAAATCGTTTCAGCTTTAAAATCCTGTCCCTAGTCATAATAATTAATAACATTTCAAGGCAAAAACACACAGAACAACTGGTTCTCTACATGTGGTACGATGCATTTTTTATGTGCTGTTATTAACTTTATTAAATTTCGCACTAATATTCGGTCATGGCCGCCCCACCTGCGATATTTGCATGAAACAACTTTTCACATTTACTGACCTGCTTCGAAATATTTCTTTAAAAATGAAAATATTTAGAAGGATAAATCATTTAAAGATTTCGTTTTTAAATATTTAATTAGTTATTGACTTTTCCTGTATTACATGATAATGTGTAATTATAATATCACGTCACATATAATTCTTTGTATTTTTTATGCCATCGGCAGTTATAAATTTTACTTTTACTTGCTTGTGTTTACCCGCCAAGACAAGAAAAGAAAACTGTCAGAAAATTTAAAATTAAATTTAAATATAAAAATTTTCTAAATTTTTCATTGTTTAAAATTTATAAAAATAAATAAATAAATAAATAAAAATTAAATTCAGTTAAATAAATTAATTTAAAAATTTATTTATTATTTTTATATATATATATTTTTAAGTTTACGTCTTCAACTCATCCTTTACACATCTAAACCTAATCTTTTTCCCTCTAAAACACATCTTATTTCCTCTTCGCTCAAAGTGAGGATGAAATGAAGACAAATTTTCTAACATTTTATGCTCAAAAAGAGGAAAGAAGACTTAATCTCCTTATCACTCTTCATTTCCTCCCGAAAAATGAGAGAAAACAAGAAAAAATTATACGAGAGGAAAGCTTTATAACAAATAAAAGATAAATGTATAGATCAACTCCGGTTAATAAAAGATAAAAAAAAGATGAAATTTGATTAAAGCATTCGTTGACAATATTACATTAATTCACTGTGGACGTGTCTCGCGAATACTGCATCCTTGACCCGCGCAACGCTTTCCCTCTCTCAGACCACGATCCTGTTAAAACCGGTTTACATTCAGACAATGATAAAGTTATAAAGAATTGTTTATGTTAACATTTGGTACCACGAACTTATTTTTATTGGTATTTAGATGAAACAAGTAAAATAATGTACAGTTCTTAATGGTAAAAATTAATTAAATGGTGCAAAACTTACCTTCAGGTGTTGGCCTAGTCAAAAGCTACTCATTTCGAGAATAAATGTTAACGTCAATGCAGTCATTTCTGAACAGCTGATCTTTGTGTCCTCAACACTGTATTTGATCTTAAAGGGATATAGGCCTCAAATTAAAAATTGACAGTCACAGAGAGTTGCTTGAGTTGACAATCAACTTTCGGATAATTTTTTACTTGCGCGATGCAGCTGCTTGAGCGGGGCTGCAAAGTAAGGTTGCAGGTCCTTGATGACGTCAGAATGACGTCACAACGCACAACCATAAATAAATAAATAAAATCGTCTTTATTGAGGGCGGGATTTAGGCCATTAGGCCCACTCTTCCATCCAACCCAACCCATACATACGCCGCCATGTTTTTTGACGTCATTTTGAGTCATTTTGACGTCATCAAGGACCTGCATCCTTACTTTGCAGCCCCCGCTCATGCAGCTGCATCGTGCACGTAAAAAATGATCCGAATGTTGATTGTCAACTCAAGCAACTCTCTGTGACTGCCTAATTTTTAATTTGAGGCCTGTATACCTTTAACTGTAACTCAAATGGGTTTCGGTCCACCCAATTTAAATCTTACCACCTTACTTGTCTCTAATAGTTAAAATGTCTACAACTTACTTTACAAAGAGCAAATATTAGACTATAATTTATATTTCATTACACTATCCTATACAATAGCAAAAAAAAAAAATAATAATAATTAAATAAATAAAAATAAAACACATAGAGCGTGCTTTTATTACTAAAAATATGGTATTCTTCCTAAAGTGCCACTAAATACCGAGCTGGCTGAAGAGGTTTGGGTACACAGTAGTACACACCTTACTCTACTCCTTCTCTAAAACAACTATTATTTTTGTATCTTAATCCTATCTTCTATTTCACCTAAATACTTTTATATTTATACATGCAAAAAATCAAAAATCACAACAAACCAGGTATTTTTACGGGCAATGAACATGCTTGGTCCACAGAGACCCGAAGTGAATACATCAATAAATTCAATTCATACTGTATTTGTTGCCCAAACTATCTGTTGCTCACCACCATGTTGTTACAGGCGCTGATCTACGTATCTACCGCCTACTCGAACTCCCCGCGCACTCAGGTAGACGAAGTGGTCTACAGTCCCCCGGTAGACCCTGACAAGGTCCTGCAGTGCATGGACTGGATGACCGAGCAGCAGTTCGAGGACCTCTCGCCCTCGTGAGTACCTCACCACCAGGGACGTGGTGTAGATGAAATTCTTAAGGTTTAACCTGAGATATTAAAATTAAAGGACATATTATTTGTACCGCAGTGTACTATACCTGATTGTTGACTTGACGTTTCAGCTTGCTGGGAGAGTGGCCCAACACGTACGCATACAGCAAACTTCTGGCAGAGACGCTCGTCACCAAACATAGTGACAACATGCCCGTGTCCATCTTCAGACCGGCCATTGGTGAGAACACTTCGGGGATAACCGAACGTTGTAATGTTTACACCTTTTTTCAGAATTCAGAGTTTTCAGAATTTTTGTGAATTCAATAAGGTTTACATGTTAATCAAAGGAGAGTACGACAAACAGCTGTTCGGCGTTATCTCTACCTTTTTATTTTAAATTATCAACTCCAAAAAAATCATTGCATAAATGAAGAAAGCATATGCATAGTGTATTGTGTTACCCTGAATTTTGTCACAATTTCGGAAGGAATCTTAAAAAATAGAATGAAAGTTACTTTTTATGAACACGCCCCTTTTTGGGTGTCAAAGTCAAAGCCATTTTTTTTTTTAAATAATTTCCAAACTGAAAAAGATCTGAAAAAATCAAGTATTATATGTAACCTAGTCGAAAAATTACGTCTTCAACTCAGCCTTTAGGCGTCTAAACCTAATCTTTTTACCTCTAAAATACATCTTATTTCCTCTTCGCTCAAATTGAGGATGAAATGAAGACAATATTTCTAAAATTTTATGTTCAAGAAGAAGAAAAAATACGTAATCTCGTCTTTTCCCCTCTAAAATGGTGCAAAATAAGAGGAGAAAAGACGAGAGGAGAGTTTAATAGCGAAGAAAAGATGAAATTTATTCCAACTTGAGTAAGCATAACTTTGCACCCTCTCCATTCAAAAATGTTGGATTTCGATTAAACAATGTGTTGTTAAATTTTATCCAGACATGTAATAAATAAAATCATGAAGGTCGTCTGAGATCAGTTACATTGTATAGACGGGAGATATAACGTAATGTTTGCACATAAATATTACACTAAATGTTTGCACAACGTTGTATGTCTTTTGCCTTAGCATGCGAGTTGCCACTTGTTATATTTACCAGGCAAATAGTCGGGGAAATACCAACTCACGTGTGCTAATAATTTTTTATAATATAATGACTCAAGACCAAAGTCTTCTACTCGCAATGGTTGTAACAAACCATTGTTTATAATGTCTGTCGCATGAAGCCTTTTTCATTGTTTTGGCGCAAGGTAACCGTTTCAACATCATAATTAACGGTCATTTTCCATAAGTTAACATGTAAATCAACAACCGTCTCATGTTTTTCCTTTCACGCGAAAGACATTACATAACAATACTTTTTTTACTAACAACGAGTAGAAGACTTTGCTCAAGACTCTGTAGGTTTGACGACCCTCGTCCGGAATAATGAGCTATCTGCTTACCACGATTTCCTTGCAATAATGAGCTATCTGCTATTTCAGGTCAGCGCAATGCAGTATCGACCTCATTATTTTATATTGCAGAAATGGATAGAAGGTGCAAAGTTATGCTACCCTGATTTTTTTCAAATTTTTTCAGCCCGGGAAGTGTTTTTAAAAAATTATTGAAAGTCCATTTTGTGACGTTACGCGGTAAGTCCTATCTTTTTCTTAAGGAGCGGCGTCTCGTGACGTCACAAAAAGGACTTTAAATAAATTGTTGAAATATATAGTTCCCAGGCTTTAAAGAATCTGACAAAAATCAGAGTAGCATAACTTTGCATGATGTATCCATTTCTGCAATAAAAAATTTAGATCGATACTCCATTATGAAGGAAATTGAAAAATTCATTTTGATTTTTATACTTTTGAATTAACTCATAATAACTTTAAATCTTATAAAATTATATTATCAAATAAAATATTAAATAAAACAAAACAAATAATAAAACTCCCATTGCAGTGATATCGACACACCGTGAGCCGGTAGCGGGCTGGCTGGACAACCTGAACGGACCCGCGGGAATCACAGTGGGCTCTCTGATGGGCACCATACGCTGCTTTCACTGCGACAAGAACCTCAAAGTTGACTTGGTTCCGGTCGACATGGCTGCCAATGCAATGCTGGCCGCAGCCTGGGCAACCGCATCCAGAAGGTGTGTTCTGAGGTTTCCACGTTTCCTCATTGAAAACATGGATAATAATGGACAACCTGCATGAAATTTTTTAATACAGAAATAAATAGAGGGTATCAAATTATGCTACTCTGAATTTTTTCAGATTTCTTTGAAACCCAGAACTATTTTTAAATAATTATTTTAAGTTATGTAAGTTATGTTGGCACCCCTGAATCTTTAATAAAGAGGATAGGGCCTAGACACCTATTGATGTCTCCAGGGGGTGCGGCCGCACTTTCAATAATTATTTAAAAATAGTTCTGGGTTTAAAAAAAAAATGAAAAAATTATATAACGAGTAGCATAATTTGGTACCCTCTATTTATTTCTGCACTAAAAATTTTCATGTAGGTTGTCCATTAGTTTTTCTTCTCCTATTTACCTTTCTCTTATAATGTAATTAACACAGTTGTTCGTAGAAACCCTAGCCCACATAAGACAAACATCTCTTTTAGTGTCATTTTTTACATCATGCGAGGAATCATCATAGACGGTCTAGTAGCCAGTTCAATAGACAACGAGCTGCTCACATTGAACTTTCTAAAGAGCCTTCTACAATGATTCTTCTCTTGGCTTAAGGAAATAGGAATCGATTATCCCAAAACTATCTACTGAATGACACTGATCCTTATTTAATTAAAGAGCGGAAATAACAGTTACCCTTACTAAAATGTAACAGAAACCCCAGATAGGATACTCCTGACACTAAAATTGACATAACCACAATCAATGTCCTCTAAAGTAACAGTTACCCCAGACACTAACATTAACGTTCTTGCAGTCACAACGAGACGATAGTGAAAAACTTTATGTCCTCTAAAGAAACAGTTACGCCGACTTAAGTGCCAAATACCCCAACTAAAATAACAGTTACCTTTACTAAAGTAATAGTTACCCCAGACGCTAACATTAAGTTTGTCACAGCCACAACGAGACCATGGTATACAACTTCGTGTCCTCGGCACAACGCCCCATCACGTGGCAACAGTACACTAAGAACTGCGAGTCCTATGGTCTACAGAACCCCAGCGAGAAGGCAATGTGGTACTACTGCCTCACCATGACGAAGAACCAGACCCTGTTCCGCTTCATGCAGCTCTTCATGCATGACATTCCGGCAAGGGCCATCGACCTCGTGCCCTTCCTCATGGGAAAGGGGCAAAAGTAAGTAACTCAAAGTTAGTCACAGCCACAATCGTGATCTCTAAAGTAACAGTTGACCTAACTAAAGTAACAGTTACCACAGACATCCTGCTTTTACACTAAGGTTGTTCCTGAGCAATAAACAGAGTAAAACTGACCTTGTTTTTGGTTGAACTGAAATGTATTTTTGTCTTTTTTATTGGGTGCATATTTTAGGGTATTTTTAAACACCTGAAATTATGATTTTTCAGCTCTTCGCTTCGTATTTTCATGAGTCAGTATATAGTATAGTATTTGTATAAGTAGTTTATAGTAACAGATATAACAGGTCATCACAAAGGACGATTGTGTTAGTTAAATTTGAAATAGGTGTATTTCTAACGTTGCCAAAGTTGAAATAAACTTCATATTTCTTCGCTATTAAGCTCTCCTCTCGTCTTTTGTCCTCTTATTTTGCACCATTTTAGAGGTGAAAAAGAGGGAAGAAGACAAGATTACGTCTTTTTTCCTCTTCTTGAACATAAAATGCTAGAAATGTTGTTTTCATTTCATCCTCACATTGAGCGAAGAGGAAATAAGATGTGTTTTAGAGGTAAAAAGATCAGGTTTAGACATGTAAAAGTGGATTTCTATGGGCGATTTCAAGCCTGCTACGCGACGCGAATAAAGCGCACTTGTTGTAAGATCCATTGGCAGCCATATTTGGCGATTAAAAGAAAAAGAGCATCGTAGTTAACGCGATTCCCGGCAAATTCACTTCCGCATAGGATTTCACAGCTTTTATGACAAAACCGCGTCGCACCGCCGTTGTCGCTCATGAAAATCCACCTTAAAGGTGGATTCACATGCAATGGCGACAACGGCGATACGACGTGATTTTGTCACACAAGCTGTGAAATCCTATGTGGCGAGTAAATTCGCCAGGTTGCTGCAGCGAAATCGCGTTAATTGCGATGTTCTTTTTTTTAATCGGCAAATATGGCCGCCAATGGATGTTACGGCAAGTGTGCATTATTCGCGTCGCATGATAAAAAACGCCATGTGAATCAACCTTTATAAGATGAGTTAAACACGACATTTTTTAACTCGGTTGTACATTGTGCAGGATGACGAAGCTGTACTCGAAGATCGACAAGTTCAATGACCTGATGTCTTACTTCACCACTCGTCAGTGGGACTTCTCGGACAACAATGTACGAGCACTCAACTCATTGTTGTGCGAGGAGGACCGCGCGATCTTCCCATTCGACCTTAGTGAGCTCAAGTGGGAGCCTTACTTAAGGAACTACATGGCTGGAATCAGACTGCACCTTCTCAAAGAACAACCTGACAACCTGAGTGCGGCAAGGAAGAAGTACATGGCGTGAGTACCTTCAATAGCCAGTTCAATAGACTCTTGACGACGAGCTGGTTCCATTGGACTGGCTACTGAACCTTCTATGACAATTCCTTCCATGGATAACAAAGAGTCGTCATAGAAGGTTCAGTAGCCAGTTCAATAGACTCCTGACGATGAGCTGGTTCTATTGGACTGGCTACTGAACCTTCTATGACAATTCCTACCAAGGATAACAAAGAAAGAGTCATCATAGAAGGTTCAGTAGCCAGTTCAATAGACTCCTGACGATGAGCTGGCTTATTGGACTCTTTTTAATTTAGTCTTACATAAATTTTTAAGATAGTTATTAAATTTTATATTTATATAGCACTGTGCGCATCTGCTGTACATACGCTATGACGGTGCGCATGGAGGCTGCCTGAAAATCGTGAATAGCAGATGTAATTACCAACATATATTATGTTTCAGACTGTACATCCTGCACCGCGGCTTCCAGCTCGGTCTTCTGTACGGAAGTTTCCGACTGTTGCTCGGTGTGTCATCCTACGTGAACAAAGTCCGCAGAATCGCCATGAAGTGAATATGGTTGCCGCGTCAGTTTTAACGTACTAGCAGTGTACAGTGAGCTCAATAGAAAATATAACAATAAATATCATTTTAGCAGTGCGAAGTTTAGTTCACTTTCGCAACCAAGTGTTTTAAGACTTTATAGTATTTCACACTCTCAGAAATACGTGTTTCAGAAACGCCTAAAATGTTTAAAAAATTGCCCCCTTATTTAAAACACTTCTCGTGTTATAGAATTCAGATTCAAAACAAATAACGTGACACGGAAACATTATACTTTTTGAGACACGACATGTGTCTTAACTAAGGGGGCAATTTTTGAAACACTTTAGGCATTTCTGAAACACTTATTTCTGAGAGTGCACAGACGCTTTAAGTGTCTTTTCGGATGACCCCTTATTAAAAACAGTTGTAAATATTTTGAAAACTTGGATTTAAAACGTATCGTGTTTCGTTTCAGAGTAAATCACAAAAAGTATTTGAAATCCATTTTTTCAAACATGTAACGTCTTTTCAAAAAGAGGGGGGGATCACTTCTTTGCGAAATGGTTTGTGATTTAAATATTATCAATCTTCTATAAGGGGTCAACGGAATAATTTAAAAAACTACCCCCTGTGCTTGTTTTTAATTTTGTTAATGTCTCAAAGCATCAGGTAGAAATCTTGCATGCATTTGGTTAACAGAAAGACCAACATCAAAGTAATCTGATCTTCGGACTCTATATTTTTCTATTTTTGTAAATTAATAATTAAATATTAAAAAACTGCGAGTGATGGAAACAATATCAGCATGTATGACTGTTTGATGAATATTATGGCATATCACATTGAACAGCCGTAAATATTGGGCAAAAATAATTTTGTATTAAATAGATTTATTTACGCAAATAAAAGTATGAATTAAAAATTAGGGTATGGAAATTTATCATATATATATGTTTTTCGTTTTTTTTTTTTTTTTTTTTTACGGACAAAAATTTGACAATGGAGTATCGACTTCATTTTTTTTTTTTTTTTTCATAAATGTATATAGCATGCATAGTTATGCTATATACTCTGATTTTTTTCAGATTTTTTACAGCCCTGCAAGTATTTTTAAAAAAAAAATTGAAAGTCCGTTTTGTGAAGTCACGCAACGGCAAGTCTTGTCCGTTTCTTAAAGAGAGGCGCCTCGTGACGTCACAAAAAAACTTTCAATAATTTGTTAAAAATACTTCAAATAAGGCTGTAAAATATCTGAAAAAAATCAGGGTGCCATGAATTTGCACCTTCTATCCATTTCTGCAATAAAATTTTTTTAAGTCGATACTCCATGGTGCATTAAAAAGTTTGAAATAGAACATGCCTATTAATGTTAAAAAACGGGAACCATTTTGTAACCATTGAATCACATTTTGATATTTTTAGAAAACATCACAATTCATTCATACACTCAATTTTTTATATACTTGAATGAATGGTGCTATTTCTTTTATAGTAACAATTTTGTGACTTTAATTATTATGAGGTCAAGAGTTACCATTTTGTATTGATTTTCACGTTGATTCAATCAATGTTGATTCAGTCGTGTGTATACCGAGGGGTCCTAGGGATCTCATGTTCACGCATTTTGAATGTATTTTTCATTCTGTGGCTTGGTGTACATGCCGAGCCAAAAGTTTCTCTCAAAGAAACATTTGATCTTGGTAGTATAATATTGCTAGTTGATATTTTTTAAGCTCTCTCTCTTTTCTGTACAGTTTGTACCATCATAATTATCATCTGAATGCACAGTATAATCATAATTATTTTCTATTTAATACTCGCATAATCGTTAAGGTACAGATAACACGCCTATTGTTAAAAAAATATCATACATGAAAATTATGATAAAAAAATTAAAATTTTCTCCTTTACATACCTTATCAGTAGGTAAAATATCAGGTATACAAATACGAGCTAGTTTTCGAGTTATGAATTTTTAAAGTTGACAAATTTCACATGGAGAAATGGAACTCCAAAGTTAAATTATAATAGTCAACATTAAAAATTAATGACTAAAAAACTAGCTCGTTTTTGTATACCTGATATTTTACCTATATACTGATAAGAGTGATAAGTTATGTAAAGGAGAACATTTTAATATATTTTTTAATAATTTTCATGAATGGGATTTTTATTAACATTGGGTGTGTTATTTTTACGTTAAATAAGTACTTTTTAATGAATTATCATTATATTTGTTTACTTATATATTAGTTTTATGATGGTAATTTTAATCATTCATATTTATTTTTAAATGTATATAATTATTGTTTTTCTAATACTTGTTGATTAGAATTTTTTGGTAAAAGTCTATGCTTTGTAAACAAAATATTTTTAGATTTGTTATTACATTTTGAAATATAATATTTTAAATATAAATATTTAAATACGTTTTATTATTTAATTTTTACCTGATCTTAAATTAGTTTATTAATGAATTAAAATCCATATTTTATTATATTTATTATATCTTTCATGGGCACAAACATACATATATTATATCACAATGTACAAGTCAAAATAATAAAAAGAGTCCATGGGGCAAATGAAAATGATTGCTGAGCATTGCTGAGATTGCACTGTAAGTGTTCATTCACCCGAAATATTATATTATAATCGTCTCTTTGTATTAAATGGTAGGACAAAGGGTTGGTGATGTCACGATGGATAATCTCCATTAGGAACGTTCCAAATTCAATGATATGTTGTGGACTTGAGAGTTGCACACGATTAGAGAGAAACACGTGTCAACGTGCTCGATCAGTAACACTGTGGTGAGTCAATTAAAAAACTTAAGTTCAAAGATGTATCCGCGGGTTTAACAATGTATTTTCTATATAAACTAATCGTGACACTGAATAATGGACAACCTACATGAAATTTTTTTATTACAGAAATAAATAGAAGACACCAAATTATGCTACTCTGAATTTTCAGATTTTTTGAGACCCAGAACTATTTTTAAATAATTATTGAAAGTTCTGTAAGTCAAGTTGGCACCTCTGAATCCTTAATAAAAAGAATAGGACCGAGATGCATATTGACGCCTCCAGAGGGCGTGGCCTTACTTTCAATAATTATTTAAAAATTGTTCTGGGTTTCAAAATAAAAATCTGAAAAAATTCAGAGTAGCATAAATTGCTACCCTATATTCATTTCTGCAATAAAAAAATTTCATGTAGGTTGTCCATTTGCTTGTTTATAAAATTTCACAAAGAGGAAGTTATTTCAACCGGAAATTTTACTGCAGCATGTGTCATACAGTTCCATAAATGCATTTTAATTTTATCTTTATTTGCTATATGTTATAAACTGTATACAAATTTGAACCGGACACTTGACGCAGTGGTATACGCCTCTGATTCGTAATCGGATGGTCGTGAGTTCGATCCCAGCCATGCACCGCAAAACTTTTCACACGTGGCGGTTGCTAAAGAACACCCACTCGTGCATCCGAGAGGTGATTGATGGCATCTTCCATCAATTGTCAACCATCCTGACTGAGTTTTCCATGGTTTCCTCAGTCACAACCAGACGAATGTTGGGATGGATTGCTTAGGCCATGGCCGCCCCAGTTTGGAAGGGACCCACTAAAGTAGGGTCTACGATGAGCCGGGAGGTTAAATGCAGTCACTTAATTGTGGCCAGTTCCTTATACTAGGGTTAAGTTGAAAGCAAAAAAAAAAAATAAATAAATAAAATAAATTTGCATCACAAAGTTTCACTAGCCCCTTGCTGTATAGGCAACTTGTTCTGCACTGCGTTGGCGCGATCATCAACTCTTCCATAAATTAAAATAAAAAAAATTAAACAGCTGATTATCATGGGAACACCGAAGTCAAGCAACTTCAGAGGTAGATGGGTGACCAAATTTAGTAAAAATTACGTTACTCTCTGCATGTCAAATAACCATTTTTTATTATAATTTTTTAATAGTAACAAAAATGTAAACAATTATTGTAAAATCAAATTTGAATAAAAAATATGAATAATTTGTTAAATCTGCAATGCATTACACCCGGAGATGAAATAAATTTCATCTTTTATTCTCTAACTCCCCTCTCGTCTAATCTCCTCTTATTTTGCACAATATACTATAAAGAAAAAAGAGGGAAAAATACTAGATTACTTTTTTTCCTTGTCTTGAACATAAAATGTTAGAAATATTGATAAAAATCCTCAATTTGAGCGAAGAGAAAATAAGATGTGTTTTAGAGGTTAAAAGATTTGGTTTAGACGTGTAAAGGATGAGTTGAAGACGTAATTTTTCAACTGTGGAATGTTTAATAAATAACAGAAATAGTTATTATGACATCACGTGATAATATTTAACAAATCAGAGCGTTTGAAAATTTTTCATGTACTTAAATTATAACTACAATTTAAATACTCAATATAGAAGAGGTTTTAGTTACGTAATCTGTCACCGCAAGCAAGCAAGCAGGCAGGTAAGCGAGCGCGCAACGAGTGAGAGAGAGGGAGAAAGGAAGCCAACAGTTGCGTGCGAGTCAAACTTGTCAACGACCGCTCAGTTCTTGTGTCACTGTGGACGAGAGCGGAGGTCGTGCGGAGGAATGTCGTAAATCATCGTAAACGTAAGTTATGTTGTTTTAAAACATATTTTTCATTAACTTGTTGTGCATAATAACTTTGAAGAATATTGGTTGCATTTTTCTTAAAATAAATGTTATTTCGTGATATTTTTTGTTCCTCTAGTAACGTTTAAAAATATCAGAAATTCCACTAAAACAACAAAGTAATATAAATTCATGACACAGAATATTTTTATGTATATTTTGTAATGTATTTTACATTATGTTACGATTTGTAAATTTATTTTGTGTCGATGCATTCATATAAAATAACCTTGCATTTATATATATATATATATATATATATATATATATATATATATATATATATATATATATATATATAATCTATTTATTACATCAAATTAGATAATGAACTAATTATTTAAATTATTTGTATAAAATAAATATTAAAAAGAATGTAAGAAATAGAAATAATCCATTTAGTTTTCAAGTGTAGTGATCGACTGATCGTTATTAAAATTTCTATGCCAAACGAAATAAAACCGTATACATTATAAAAATTTAATTTTGTAAACAGGAACCTATATCGTAGCAGCATTAATGTGAAACTAGTAATTATAAGAAATTGTAATTACTATAACACAACATGCTATTATTTTAATTGGAATTACGACACAATTATTATTGTACTTCAATGTACGTTATCCATTTTTGACAAAAGGTTTATATTTTACTGACAACAAAGTTAACATCATTCCTTCATGAAAATTTAATCATGGAATTTTTTAATTACTTTGGACTCGCATTTGATGTCATAATTTTTGGCCCTGGTTATACTGAAGATTGCGATGTTATTTCTTCCTCAGGTGATTCTACGAGACTGTCAGATGTAGCGACATGTTTGTCCTCGCATTCTCTTCCACCTTGTCGATTGATATGTAAAGTTTACGTGACTCCTTGGTAAATTTTAATTTTTATATGAAAATATTTATAAATAAATTAAATTCTTTTCATTATGAAGGAAAAAAATTAACTTTTTAATTTGAATCAAGCATATTTCGTGATGTATTAATATTTGTAATACATATTTTTTTTTTTTGTAAATCAGATCTTTTCTGGAAATTCTACACTCCTGTTGTCTATATTTTTGCAAATAATTTGTATTTGTTATGGTTCAACTTGATATTTAATTTCCGGGATAATTACAATTTATCTAGTTCAAGTAACTGCGATTGTAACTTTATTGCAATACAGTAATTTTATTTTTATATTATTAAATTAACGGTATATCTATTCAAAATACCATCTTAACAATGTTTGAAAATATTCCGCTAGAGCTGCCAGTTTCAGCAAAACATTTGCGCTAGCCCGAGGTGTACGAACGTCGCTCGTGTGATATTTATTTTACAATCGAGCATCTTCTGGCTGACACGTGTGCGTGATCACGTGTTTAATTATGAACGTTTCTTTGAAATAAAATTTGCTTTATTTAACATGAATAAATTATTTAATTAATTATATATTATAGTAGTTCGTAGTGAAGATTGGAGGGCGTATAAGATAATTTCAAATTATCTCTGCATTTCAAGTTCCGATACTTAAATTGCTTACAATAATATCTCTTTTATTGTTTTAAAAGTATAAGTATATTAAAAAAATGATATTTTTTAAAGTGGTACTGGTTAAGTTTGTTTTTAATCACCATACCATTAGCAGTTTTGATGCATGGTATTTGGTGATTTTCAAATGTTATATGGCCTGACTATCTTGTAGCTTAGCTGTAAATTTTGCTACTTTTATTTTATTTTTGTTTTTAGTTTACAACAATCTGTAGACTGTTTTGCTCACAATCAATCTAATACGCCTTGTTTAGATTGGTTTAGTTTTGGGTTTGCAGTCCGTGACTTGTAGTCAAGTCATGTAATGAGACATAAATCACACCTGGTGTGATGGAGAGACCTAGCGGATAAATCAGACTTTTAATTAACTGCATTATAAGTTTGGTTATAATTAAATTGAAATAAAAATTAAAGAAAAAAATACTTTTCCTTCAATTTAAGTTATTATTATGGTAAAAAATATTATATAAATAAATATTAATTTAATATACTGAGCTTTCCAGAACCCAAATTTTGTGTTTTTGCAGTATCATTCTGAACAATTTTTGTCATGGACCTGAAGATATATTAACTTCACTTATTTATTTACTTTTAGACTTTAAATAATTACGAGGATGGTTTTCATTCCCTCAACAATGCGGAGGGATAGTGAGTGTTGTACCGTGAGATCAGCACTTGCTTCCCCCTCCGCTTCTTTTTTTTTTTTTTCGTGGGAGTGTAGCGGAGGTTCGGTCGCTTCCCTAAGTTACCAGCGAAACCGGCCTCCGCTGAGCATAGCTTTAAATGGTTAGGATGACACGGCTACTGCTTCTCCCACCCAGGGTACAAAATCGCCATGATTTACCACTATGTGGTTACCCTGGCATTGGATAAATCCATAGACAAAGAATTGTGGCGTACCACTCCCTCCCCTTTAACCATATTAATCCTTATTTTTATTTATGTTTAGTTTTTATTATTATTATTTTATTATTTTTCGTTATATTAATTTTTTATTATTATTTTATGATTTTTTATTTTCATCCTTTATCCATCGTCCTTCAACCTTAATAGTGTTGATAAACAACCTTGTTTTGTATGATACTGGGAAGCACGGGAACTTGTGGTTTTGGATTTTTTTTTTTAGACTGTAAAATATCTTACAATAATTGAAAAATATTAAATTTTATTTAATGTTCTGTTGCAGGAATAAAAATATTAATTATTTAAAATTGAGAAAATATTAAATTAAGAAAGAAATTATTGTTTATTTTTTTAAAAATTATCCAATATTAGACACACACAATTTTGTCTGGTTTTGAAGCAATGCTTTCTTTCACGTCAATTCTGAGATTGTTGGGTCAGATTGCATAATCTTAATAATTGAAAACAAAGCTTATGTATTATAATTATATATTATATGCTTTGTTTTGAGCCGTCCACTTTAAAAAATATCGTTTTTACCACTATTTTGAAATGCTATATTAGCACTGGAACTGTGTAGGCATGGCTCTTTTATTCTCCTTTGTTTTTGAAAATTATTCAATGTGAATAATTATTATTAAAAATTGATATTATTGTTAATGCTGCATAGTTCATAATATATTTTAATTACTAAATTGATGAATAATCTGAATCACGTTGTCGGTAATACATAATATATTATGCAATATATATATTTCTTGAAATATATATCGTTATAAATTAATTCTCATTACATATTAACTAAATATATTTTAAATGGAGTCTGTAAATTGCTAAATTCCCCAACACCACCTCATAAATCCCTAAATCCCCCAACATCGACATGACCTCGTCACGTGACCTCCGCGAGATCACCGCCCTGAAGACCTCACTTGTCTGGTGAGTTGAGTTCTTTAGTTAAAAATAATTTATAACAGACAATAATGTTTGCTTTTTCATTTTAAAAATTAGAAAATATACATAAAATTGTGCTTTTCTGAAAATTTTCAGATTTTATGGAGTGCTGGAATTATTTAAAAAAAAAATAATAATATATGAATCAAAATGGTACACGTGATTGGACAAACATGACGACATCAACAGCCAATTACAACTCAATAAAATGACGTTATGATAACGTCATGGTTATCCCATCAGGTAGTACCACCCTAATTCAGATAATTTCGAGTTTATGAAAATTAAGTTCCCGCACTCCAAAAAATATGAAAGAATTCAGAAACACACTATTTTATGTATATTTTTTTAAATAGGAAATAAAAAAATGCAGCCATTACTGTCCATTGCAATATGACCATATTATAACGTTTAAAAATATCCTTCTGTTCTCTCGATGCAGGAACAACTTGAACTCGGCTGGCTGGTGGCTAAAACTTCAACGTCCGTACTGTGCCTGACGCCGTGGCACCATGTATCAGCTGTGAGATGACATAGTTCGTCCGCTTACCTCATTTTTCACCTGTACTGTTCGCTAAACCTTATCATCCGTCTCGTTTAATCAATTTGGTTTGGTGAGTTGCCATTTTTTTATATAAATGTTTGATGATCTACATTATTATTAAATGGAACAAAATGTATTGGAGTAATAAATGTAAAGAAGTATTGACCTCCAATATTTTTATGGTAGAAATAGATAAATGGTGCAATGTTACGCTACTCTGATATTTTTTTAGATTTGTTAGTGTTAAGGAACCATTTTAAAAAATTATTGAAAGTGGAGAGAAAGTGATGTCTCTTGACTCCTCTCTTAATTAAAGGATAGGACCTAAAAGAGGCGTGGTTTCAAACCCAACCATACATGCTAAACTTTTTAACAATATTCCTCGGACTTTAAAAACGTAAAAAAATCAGAGTGACAACTTTGCACCCTCTATCCATTTTCACAATAAAAAAGTTTGAGGTCGATTCTATTGTGTTCTCCACTGTAGCACCATTTGGCAGCAGTCACGTCTGGGCTGGCCGCAACTCTCGGTGTGCAGCTGAACAGTCGAGGACCACGTGACGTCATGGACGTGGTAGTGACGTCACAGCTCGCCTGCTGCGTAACACTTTCAACGTGCAAGCAACAAAGGTATAATAAAAGTATCGGACATCTAGCAACTTTTCAACTAAAATATGTACAGACATGTATTTTTTTAATGTTTTATATCTTTATTTTCTTTTATTTTTGTTATCAGAAAGTTAAAATAATTTTAATATCTTTAGAAGTTTTTTTAGCTTTTTTATATATCATAAAAAAAAATAATATTCAATCATATTTTGCATTATTATATTAAATAATTGATTACGTAGCTTTCTATTGCATGATTTAAAAGGAAAGTAATAAGTTATAAGTAATAGGAAATCGACCTCAAAAACTCTTATTGAAAAAATAGCAAAAATCGGTGCAAAATAGGCCACTTTGATTTTATTCCGATTAATTTAGAGCTCGGGAAGTATTGCTAAAAATTTTTGCCGAGGCTGGATTAGAACCCATGTCCCTTTTATGTCCAATCCTTTTTATTTTTTTTTTAATCAAACCCTAATTGTGTATTTCTACTTACTAATTACCATACTACTTTGAAACCCTGAAACTTTCGAAACCCTAACTTGAGCGTTTCGCGGGCTCTTCTGAAACGGGGGCGGCCACGGCCTTGCAAATCCATCCCGGCATTTGCCTGCGGCTGAGGGAAACGTGGAAACCTCAGCCAGGATGGACGCTACAGCTTTTTTGTCAATGAACCGGAAGTGCAATGGTCCAAAGCCAGGGGAACCACATAATGGAAAAGCGCAACGTTTTATCCCTGGGTGGGAAACGTGGTTTTTGATGAAAATGGTCACCCATCCAACTACTAACCACGCGCGGCATTGCTTGACTTCGGTGATCTGACGAGACCCAGTCAAGCGCACTGCTCCACACCTCTTATTAAGAGTGGCGTCCAGAAGTGTCAATTTCTCTGTACTCTCCATAACTTTTCTTTCAAATAGTACCCGAACTCTAAAATATCTGGATCAAATCACATTAGCATAAGTTAACACTCTCTATCCATTTCTACAATAAAAGTTTTAAGTTCAATACTCCATTTTAAAGCATATCGAATACATATTAAATTAACTGTTGTTTTTAGGACTGACTGTGGACTCTCTCACATCATCACTCGCTGTCAGGACGAGGAAACTTCCCACGTGACACCACGAGGTGCGCTCCGTGGTCACTCGACTCCATAACTCAGCATGTCCTTGCCAGGTAGGGATCATAATGTATAGTCTCTCCGGTATAATTGGATCTGACGTCACGATTTCTTGTCCTCCAATACGATGGAGTACTGACCTCAAATTTTTTTTATTGCAGAAATGGAAAGAGGGTGCAGAAATGTGATTATTGTCAATAATCATAATAACTGTGTTTTTAATAATCCTTTAGTCGCATTATGATGTCTTTTATGTCATAATTTTTATTTCTATATATCAATATATTTTTATATATATCAATGGAGTATCGTCCTCATTTTTTTTATTGCAGAAATGGATAGAGGGTGCAAAGTTATGCTACCCTGATTTTTTTCAAATTTTTTAGAGCCCGGGAACTATTTTTAAAAAATTATTGAAAGTCCTTTTTGTGACGTCACGCGGCGGCAAGTCCTATCTTTTTCTTAAGGAGCGGCGTCTCGTGACGTCACAAAAAGGACTTTCAATAATTTTTTAAAAATAGTTCCCGGGCTCTAAAAAATCTGAAAAAAATCAGGGTAGCATAACTTTGCACCCTCTATCCATTTCTGCAATAAAAAAATTGAGGACAATACTCTATTGAAAAGTAATAATATACATATGTGATTAAAATTTGTGATATAATAAGTGAAACGTGCCATGTGTGATAAAAGTTCTACGATAAAAGTTACGTACCTCAAGAGACTATGCTATTCGACTATTTATGTGTAAACAGTAAAACTTATGTATGCAATATTATTAATTTGTATTTGAGGTTATGTGTAAGAATGGCTGTCAGGCCAAACATCGCCTAATAAAGAAATTTCTTTTCTATTCTATTCTATTTCTGAAATTTTTCAGATTTTTCTGAGACCGGGAGGTATTTTTAAAAAATAATTAAAAGTCCATTTTGATGACGTCACGAGGCGCCTCTCCTTAACAAAAGGATAGGACATTAATGCCCATGACGTCATAAAATGGACTTTCTATATTTTTTTAAAAATAGTTCCCTGTCTCAGAAAAATCTGAAAAAATTCAGAGTAGCATATTTTTGCACCCTCTATCCCATTCTGCAATAAAAAAATTTGAGATCGGTACTTCATCCTAATGGGAGGGTCACGGAACTTAAAACCTACTGTATTCTGGATAGATTATATAATTACAGAGTCACTACAGAGACCTCCGTGTCTTATGGGTAGGAATTTAGAGAACCTTGAATTTAGTTCCACCGGAATTACGAGTGGCCACGCAACTGTCAACCAATCACCGTAGGTTTCATTATCAGTGACGTCATCCTAGATAGCAATCGCTGATCACAAAATCGCCAGTTAGGTTTTTGCGTGTCATATTTTTATTAGCTCAATCGAAAGAGTGATTTGAAAATAACACGTGTGAATTTTATGCGATCTTTTTCGGTACTGCATCATACATAAAATAAAAGTTAGAAAATGTCACGTGACCTGAATTCGCCTTTTGAAACGCCTATGACGTCATTACATTCTTTGGTCCAACTATAATATAACACTAGTTAACAATTATTGCATGGTAGCTTGATTATTATAAATTATTATTTGTTTCCATAGCAACGTGATTGTTTAAAAGCGTTATATAATTAAACCAAAGAATGTAATGACGTCATAGGCGTTGCAAAAGGCGTCTCCAGGTCACGTGACCTCTTTTAATCTCTATTTTAAGTAAGATGCAGTGCTAAAACAAGTCGCATAAAATTCACACGTGTAATTTTTAACATCTTTCGATTCAGCTAAATATACTTTAAAAAAATGACATGCAGCAACCTAATTGGCTATCTCGGATGACGTCACTGATCTGAAACCAACGGTGATTGGTCACTCGTAATTCCGGTGGAACTAAATTCAAGGTTCTTGAGATTCCTACCCATAAGACACGGAGGTCTCTGTATGTGTAAATTTCCGTTTTCGGGTCATCCCCCGAATTTATAAAAATTAAATAAATGTAGACAGCCGCAGGGGAATTGCACAGGCAACATCGCACTAAGTACAGCTGGGCGGGTGGAGGAGGGAGTGAGTTCCATGGAAAAGAGGCAGCTCGGTTGCCATTTAGGATTCGTGACGTCAGCAAATCACACTTTGGTTACTCGCTGGGCTTTTTCTCTGAGGCACTCACCACCGTGCGGCATGTATATTCATACTCAGTTGGTGGGTAATTTTTAAATAAAAAAATGCTTATTATTATGGTCCCCTGTCCCTTCAATATGCAATGCTAATTAAATAATACAGTATGGAGTTAATTTGTTAACCCCAAATTGAAATCTTCAATTTAGGGATAGACTTCCCTTATTGTTTCTACGGCATTGTCATACACTTCGAGCAAGCCAGAGTGTTAGCAATGCTGTAATTGTGCGTCACTCGCATTGTAAATAAAATTTTGTAAGAATTTGAATGTATTGTTTTATCTGTTAGCGTCATAATTATATTTCAATTTTTATGTTTTTTAATTATAATAAATCAATGGGACTAAATATTATAGTGAATAAACATATAATTCAACGAAAATAAGTTTAGAATTGTCTTTTTATACTACATATTATTAATTGCATGTTTCTCCCTCCTAGAATTTGTCTACCACGACCCCAATCGTCCGCTCAAGAGGCCACCCCTCGACTTGCGAGAGAAAGACTCCTCGTCGGTCAGAGACCCCACGTCACCACGTTCCGGCCTGCAAGGATCACACGTGTCTTCTCCAGGTGGGAATATTGTACACTTCTGGGCAAACCAAATGATTTCTCTGCTCGGGTTATGCATGAAGGTGCTATTTTATAGAGCGGTGTCACACGAGGTTTAGCGGGGCGAGAAAAGCGCACTTGCAGTGAAACCGTATGGCGGCCATATTGGCGAGGAAAAATCATAGTGCTATTAAATCACTGCTGGAAAGCGATTTCTTCTCGCTAATTTCATATTATAGGATTTTACAGCAAGTGCGTTTTTCTCGTCCTGCCATGCCTCACGCATATGGAAAAGAGGATTTATAGTCCTCCGCCTTTTTATAGCCTCTATATTTGAAATTATTGTGAATTAATGAGTTTGATGAAATTTCACGATGGCAGGAGACGTTTGAATTATTATAAACATTTTACATGTGTTACAACTCTCAGTTTCGAACGAGATGTTTAATTTTGTAATTTCTAGCATTTTTGTAAGCAGGAATGAAGTTTTTCAATTGAAAAATACAGATTATTAATTTGTTAGAATGAAATTTCGAGTGGGAATATATCGTTTGATTTTTTTTCATACTGAGCACCATTACTTCACAATTCACGAAGAAAACTAATCGTTAAAGTACTAGTAAACCCGGATTTTTTTTTTTCAAAAATTGTATTGTATTTTTCTTTTAATGACAGTCTATAGCAAGGCCCAATTTTAGGTTTAAGACATGTGTCACACTTCATTGGTAATTTTAATTATTGTTTAAAAGTACGAGGGTCTGACGACAATGGGCCACAAGGCTCCTCTAGCTTGAATACGATGTGAGACCCAATGCAATATATCAGTTTCCTTTGACCGAAGGGTGTCACTGTGGTCACGGTTAATCATGTCAACAACACGAAATGAACACATTGAGAAGGCAATAACTATTATTTTTCTTAGTTGTAAATTTTTTTCAAGGAGTTGAACAATAAGGGTAACCCTCCCTGCGGCACGCCATCCATGTGTGGGTCATGTGGGAGGAGGGTTGGTTTGTAAGAGACAATTGTCGCACCCTCGCCCGCCGGGGAGTCGAAGACAGAAAAAAAAAGAAAATTTTTTCCAACAATTTCAGTGATTTTATATCGTCAGATTAAATTATTTTTCATGATCTTCACAAGCATCGCAGAAAAATGACACTCCGCAGGTTCATTTATGGAATATAAATTCATTTACTTAAAAAGTGTCAACTCTGTGGCAGCGTAAACAAACCTTATATTTGCTAGCAAAGTGAGCAAATCGGCAAATGCTGTGACTTTTCTTTCATATTTTGACCCAGCCGCTTCTCTCTGTGGCCTGTTATCGTCACTGAATAGCTGACGTTACTAGCTGTTTATATGGGAACTTTAGGGTGGATGTTGTTTTTTTTTGTAGCCAGTATTTTTTAACTACCTATGATACATGATATATATTAAAGACAAGCTAATCCTTTAATGATAATCTTATAGTCCTGCAACCTCCGACACTTTGGTGCCTAAGCCGTTGCCTACTTTTCAGTGAAAACTATCTCATGACGACACATGCCCTGTCATACACTTCTTGACATCCCGAACGTTACGTCTGCTCTCATTACACCCCGCCATGTCGCTTGTACGTTGATAACACTCACTACGTTCACTTGACGGTGTTTAATACGGATCCGTTGACGACGTCTCATATAACAACAACATTATCCGTTATCAACATGAATACGTATCGAACGCCGTCATGTGAACGTATAGTAACTGTAAATTAGTCTTGTAAACTAACATTTTTATATTCAGTTTGTGGATTTTGGGCATGAAAGAAAACAGATGATCGAATTATAAGGGATTGTCAAGCAGAATATATCATAGAAAAAACGGATTTTTTTTATTGACAATTTTGATAGAAGATCTCGTAGTAATTTTTTGTGCAATCATTTTAATCCCTAGTTGAAAAATTACGTCTTCAACTCATCCTTTACACGTCTAAACCTGATCTTTTTACCTCTAAAACACGTCTTATTTCCTCTTCGCTCAAAGTGAGGATGAAATGAAGACAATATTTTTACATCTTTATGCTCAAGAAGAGGAAAAAGTATGTAATCTCGTCTTTTTACCTCTAAAATGGTGCAAAGTAGGAGGAGAAAAGACTAGAGGAGAGCTTAATAGCGAAGAAAAGATAAAATTTATTTCAACGCAACACCGGCCCTTTTAATCTAGCTACAAATCGATGTTTCTTTATTTTAATTGTATTTTTTTTCACTGAATCAAAGGGAAACACTCCACAGGACTATGACGTCACAGCATCTTTAATCTCGATTTTGTTTCAAAACTAGAGTGAAATATTTTCAGGCAACGCTCTTAATTACAATAATCTCTCAAATTATATTTGACCGTGGCTGTACCCTCAATAATGCACATTTTAATTCAAAAATGAAGTCCCCCCCCCCCTCAATCAAAAATTTCAACTTACTCTCTTTTTTCTCTTTGCTGGAAGTTCGGCTTTGTCATACACTTCGAGGCCGCCTGAATGTCACCACTGATGCTGTCTCTGTGGGTCTCTCACTTTGTCAATTTAAATATGTAACAGTTTGAACGACAAAATTCATAAAAAAACTGTAACTTCCATAATTATGATTGAATTATGTGACTTTTATTTAAGTTGGAATGTTTTGTTTTTAGTGCATGAAAAATGGCAAGGCAAAACAAACATATCGCGCATTTTTTAATAGTAAAACAGTCTTAATACATAATTTTGATGTATTTACGAATAATTGAACAAAAATTATGTAAATGGAATTCACTCGCTTTATACAGTAAAACACTAAAGGTGGATTTTTATGAGCGACAACGGCGATGCGACGCGATTTTGACGTAAAAGCTGCGAACTCCTATGCGGTGAGCAAATTCACCGAATGTCGTGTTAATTACGATGTTCTTTTTCTTTTAATCGCCAAATATGTCCGCAAATGGATGTTACAGTGAGTGCGCATTATTCACGTCGCAGGCTGGAAATCGCTCATGTAAATCCATCTTAAAGGTGGATCCACATGTCGATTTTTATCATGCGACGTGACGCGAATAATGCGCAATTGCTGTGACATCTATTGGCTGCAATATTTGGAGATTAAAAAAATGAGCATCGTAGTTAAAGCGAATTTGCTGCCGAAACCTGGCGAATTCGTTCGTCGCATTTGATTTCACAGTTTATATGCGTCAAAATTGCGTCGCATCGCCGTTGTCGCCATCTGAATCCACCTTAAAACTGTAATTTGGCTTTGAAATCTTTAATTCTTTAACTGTAACTGATTTTTAGAATTTTATAATTAACGATTTTTTCATGATTTTAGAATTAACTGTCGTAAAATATAAATGTCATAAAGCATAATGGTTTACCACAGCCAAATTAATTTTAATTTCTTCTTCCTAGAACTCATCTGTCCTCCCTTACGATTGCTCGAGAGGCCGCCCCACCAGACGCGCGGTGGACAATTTATGAAGCCCCCCAGCAAAGACTCCTCGCCGGTCAGAGACCCCATGTCACCACGATCGTTCGTCCTGCAAGGATCACACGTGTCTTCTCCAGGTGGGAATATTGTACACTTCTGTTCAGACCTGTGCTCTTAGTATGCATTTTAGAGCCTAGTGTACAACATTATACACACAGTTCTGACGTTTAAACAAGGCATATCAAATAGCCTATATATGAAATTATTGTGAATATAATAGTATGCCGTATGAAATAAATAAAAAATATATTTATTTTGTGTTACAAGCGTTATGCCGTATGACAGGATTATAGACGCTTTAAGTTATGAACCCACTGCTTTTCCAAACTTTTCCAAACCTTTGCTTTTTTTCCGATTTTTTTATTAAATAAAATTAAGATATAAGTTTTTGATTCAATATCGAATGGTCCCTAAATGGGGGACTAAATGGGAGTGGAGACATTTTCAAATCAACAGCTTCAGTAGCAACAAACTGTAAGAAAGAATTAAAAATGCAAATGTTGTTTTTGTAGAAAAAATTCCCGCCGGGGGGCACACATGAATAATCCTCTATACATCTAATAACGTTTCAGTTTCTAATTTTGTGGTAATAGCATTTATAAACAGGTTAATCATATCCCAAAAGTGTAATTTGTTAAAAAGTTTGAATGAAAATTTGGGAGAAAATTGCAGCACTTAAATTTTTTACTGTAATCGGTATATTGAAATATGTATGCATGGCGCGATTCAGGAATAATATAAGAAAATTATAAACACTAAGCATTAGTCTAAATAATAAAAATAATGTTAAATGTGAAGAGACCTGGTCTTCGTGAAAATTCAATTTTATTGATTCCCTTCAGAACTTACACTACCTGAGATATTTCAGGGCATAACCGAGTTGAAACAAATTTCATATTTTCTTCGCTCTTAAGTTCTCCTTTCGTCTTTTCTCCTTTTATTTTGCACCATGTTAGATTAAAAAGAAAGAAAATAACGAGATTACATATTTTTTACTCTTCTTGAGAATAAAATGTTAAAAATATTGTTTTCATTTCATTCTCACTTTGAGCGAAGAAGAAAATATATGTATTTTAGAGGTAAAAAATGTAAAAATACTTAGTTTAGACATGTAAAGGATGAGTTGAAGATGTAATATTTCAACTAGGGTTATTTTCCCATATATTTGTCAGTGTTACAGTGAAAAAAATTGGAGTTTGAAAGAAAAAAATTAAATGTTCATTGAAAAGAACAAAAGGGTTCAAGCAAGTTTTCATATTTAGATAGTAAATGTTGCTACAAGGTATCGTATTAATTATGATTGATGATTTTGTTCAGTATAATACAGTAACACCTTTCAATTAACTTGAGGTGTAAAAATTTGCACCGAATCAAAGAGAAAAATACGTTACACTACTATGTTTTCAGAGCTTCTTTTTATCTTAATTTTGCAATGAGCAGGTTGTTGTCGAATTCACAACAAATTTGCAAGATTTGTATCACTTTTAAAAAAATTCATGCATTCTCAACTGTGGTGAATCTAGAATGTAAACTTTTCCTTCAGGTCCATGAACCTGGAGAACAAAATTTGACCTTTCGGTGATCTGGCGGTGACCAACACGTCCCTTCTCATGGTCACCGAGATACTGGAGGTATTATTATTTAAAATATACAGTAACAAATTTCATATAGTTTTATATTTATTTTTTAATAGAAATTTACATGATATGAGGAAACCTTATTTTTATTGTATTAAATCAAAGTTGATTATATTATAGCTGTTACTATATATCATGCTTAATTACTTAATATGACCAGAGTAGGTAGCATTGACTACAGGAAAATAAATGGGTATGGGACATCATTCTAATTGAAAAATTACGTCTTCAATTCATCTTTTACACGTTTAAACGCAATTTTTTTACCTATATAACACAACTTATTTCCTTCTCGCTCAAAGTGAGGATGAAATGAATAGGGCTGTAAATAACCGAGAAAAATGTTTAACCGGTGACCGTCAACTTTTAACCGGTTTTTAATCAAACCGAAGTTCGATTAAAAACCGCCAAGAATTCTGAAAATGTTTGATCGATTAAAAAAACCGTCTAATCGATATCGGTTAATTTTATTCGATCGGTTAATTATTTGAATTTATTTGATCGGTTAATTTAACCGAAACGGTTAACTCTGCGCCATCTGTTATTTTTTGGCAATTATCACGTTAAATTAAGATATATTTAATACAAATACCATTAATATTGCATACACAAAACTGAATATAGAATATTATTCTTCCTTTTATCAACATCATACATTAATTAAAAACATTAAAATCAAAATAACAGCTAATGGTTTTTATTATTATAAAGTATGTAGTATAACATTAAAAATTATAACATAAATATCTTTAATCAATGATTGTTGTTAATATTGATATTGTTTATTTAACATGCATTATTGAATATGGTTACTTTTCACAGTGTCACGATTGCATTCTATTTTTGTGTGTGGGGGGGGGGGGAGAGGGGGGGGGGGGATGAATTGAGAAATTTAATTCTTTTCTGAACTGTTCTCTATATATCATATTATATTTTTTTGGAAAATGACACTCGAATTCCTTTTTTTCTTTGTTATAGTTCATAAAATATGTTTTTTAGTTGATTACCTAAAAACGGAAGTTGAAAAATAGTTCAACTTACATTGTCAAAAATATAGGTAAATGATATGTATGTATAATAAATTGTTATGTTTGACAGGATGATCAAATACCTTTTATATCCTGAATGGAATTCACGTGTCAATTATTTTTTTTGCATTTTATAAATTCATAAAAAGAATTAACCACGGTTACAAGTGCTTAAAATTATGACACGGCTAGAAACGGTTAAAATTGACTATCGGTTAATTTTCAATTTTAATCAAAGTTCGGTTAAATGGTTAAATTAACCGTAACCTCGAGTAACAGTGTTTTATGAAAACGATTAACCGTGGGATTTTAACCGGACGGTTAATCAACCGGTTAAAATTTACAGCCCTAGAAATGAAGACAATATTTCTAACATTTTATGTTCAAGGAGAGGAAAAATGACGTAATCTCGTATTTTCCACCTCTATTTCTTCCTCTAAAATGGTGCCAAATAAGAGGAGAAAAGACGAAAGGAGAGCTTGATTGCAGCCAATCAAGGCGCTCTCCTCACTTTGGAAACTTTTGAGAATTTTTTCAAATTTTTTTATTGCAGAAATGGATAGAGGGTGCAAAGCTATGCTACCCTGATTTATTTTACAATTTCTTCAGCCCTGGAATTATTTTTAAAAAATTATTGATAGTACTTTTTGTGACGTCACGCGGCGGCAAGTCCTATCACTTTCTTAAGGAGAGGCGCCTCGTGACGTCACAAAGTGAACATTCAATAACTTTTTAAAAATACTTCCAGGGCTCAAAAAAATCTGAAAAAAAAAACAGGGTAGCATAACTTTGCTATCCATTTCTGCAATAAAAAATTTCAGGTCGATACTCCATTGATAAACATATTCATTACTGTTTCAGTATTAAAAATAAAATTTCATTTTTTGAATTTTTACCTTTGCCGGTGTTCGATGTTGCAATAGTCATTTATAAGTTAGTGACGTCACTATAATTTATGTTACAAATCACGAGCTCTCGAGACCTCTTAATGTGTAGTATAAATGATAGTGACGGGCACCAACACTGATTATGCAAGACACTATATACACAATTCGAACATTCGCAAAGGTAAAAGTGATCGAAAAGGAAATAAAAGAAATAATATTCAATGCGAATACCTTCTCACGCAAAAATTATAACATAATAGATCGTCGTTGTAGCGCTCTTTTGGCCAATCTCACTTCGTAATACTTCGGATTTAAATTTTTTGCGCTATAACGTCATCCAATACGCAAATCAAATTTAGTACTAAATTTACTCAACAGATGGCGCAATCGACTAAAAATACTAAGAGTACGTTCGAGGTGACTGTCCAACTCTGTCCGGACTGGTCTGTGAAAATGGCGGCATATCTTGGTCACGTGGTCTGAAACGTCATATTTACGTCACTGTCTGGTTTTGAATAAAAAACGCGCAGTCCGACGGATCGACTGCTATCAGCTGTCGGGCGCGTGAAAGGGGGTGTACAATACTTTTTGGTATAGTAAAAATGGAGCCTGCTGCTGTAGATCGCTGCAATTAATAGAGAAAAGGTGCATGTATCCCGTCCCGCCCAAGGATTGCGCCAAAATTACCATAACATTGCGCATTTCGAGTATTGTGACGCATTTCGTTGTTCAGTTTAGTTCTACAGTCCGACTATAGGGGGACTCGTCCGACTTTTTAGCTCAACACCGGCCGGACTGCGGAAGTGACGTCATGAGAGGGGAGGTAAGGAGGGGAAATGGACGGCAGTCCGACTGTAAAAAAACGATTTTAGACGGTCCGGACCGGTCCGGACTGGGTTGGACAGTCACCTCGAACGCACTCTAAATTTAATCCACATATGGTCTCCATGGCGCAAAAAATTTAAATCCGAAGTATTACGAAGTGAGATTGGCCAAAAAAACGCTACAACGATATATGTTTTATAAGTTATAACATATTTTTAAATATTTTATTTTAAAAAAATCAGCTCATTAAATTCTTTTTAAATTTTTTCTATGGCTTTTAGGCAGCAATAAAAAAAAATCAGAATTTTTGTGAATTTGCTTAAGTTTACATGTTAATCAAAGGGGACTACATCGAACAGCTGATCGACGTTATCGCTACCTTAAATGTAACTTCTATTATAAAAAAAAACTATTTTATTATACTGGTATACAAACAAATGGAGTTCAAGTTTTCTTGTAAGGAAAAATTGTATTCAATACTTAAAACAATTGCATCGTGTAATACCGGCTTAACATATAATAAAATTTTGCTTACAATACTTCCTTACAAGAAAATTTCATCTCCATACAAACAGATGGAGTTGGAGTTTTTTTCCAAGGAAAAATTGAATGCAATAATTAAAAAAAAATTATCGTGTAATACCGGCTTTACAATGCTAGCTATTATAAACAATGAGATGAGATGATGATTTATTGAAGTGCATTGTTTAACCATTGTTGTCTGAATGTTGCAGGAGGTGGCAGCCGACATCGAGGGGGGCCGTCAAGAATTAATTGTCTTATCATCTTATCAATATTTTCTGTACGCATTTTGTAAAAAATGAGAGAGAAAAAAAAAATTTGGACCATCAGGTCATTCGTGGTGCAGCAACTGCTATAAAGTTGCTGTTGTGTTTGTTTGTATTTGTTTCCCAACCCTCTTATATTCTTGAAATAAGAAATTATTAGTAACAAAAAATTGTTATAAAAAAAGGAAGTGCCATTAATTTTTAACTGGTGTTGCAATTGGCATTTAGGAATTTGAATATTATTAAACTACTTTACTGTATGGTATATATTCGCAGATATAGTAGAACCATCATATGGTCAGTGCTGTCACTCACGGCAGATAAGCAAGGAATGCACAAAAAATTCCGAAGAAACAGACAGGTCGAATGGATAATACGATGATATTCATTATTTACATATATAAAATACTTTAATTATATTTTCTTATGGGTTATTATACAGCGATCTTATAAAAAATGTATGTGTCAGAAAAACGAGTATTTTAATTTTACCTATTTTTAAACTGATTTATTTTATTGCGTTACTCCCACTATTCCACCTAATTTTCTGAATATCTTCAAGGTTTGAAATTGTTCGCGGCTTGCTGAAAAAAGATTAAGAAAATGAGGTGGAATAGTGGGAGTAATGTGATAAAATAAATCAGTTGAAAAATAAGTAAAATTAAAATATTTGTTCTCCCGACGCATACATTTTTTTTATAAGGTCGCCGTATAACCCATAAGAAAATTGAAGTATTTTATAAATGTAAATCATAACATCGTATTATCCATCTCACCTGCCTGTTTCTTCAGACTTTATTGTGCATTCCTGGCTTATCTGCCATGTCAAAGTGACGGCGCTGACCAAATGATGGTTCTAACAAACTTTGTTCATCAGTTAACTAAATTTGCAGTATGGGTGGGTACTTTAATCAGGTTGTTAGAAAAAATATTAAATGCATATTCAAATAAATTTATTTAATTTTAAATTAAATCAATTAAATCAAATAAAATGTAGTGAACGTGGGAATAATTAATACAAAGTTAATATTTTTTATATAATATTTTATTTCTCTGAAGCCTTCGTTCAATCAAATAAAATCGTTTAAATTGATTTGAAACTCGCGGTTAAATCAGAATTATTGAGGGAAATTTAAAATGCTTGATACATTAATTATTTGCGGCTTTTACTTTTACTGGGGAATAAATAATGTTAAAAATAAGATAAGTGACGCTGGACAAGTAGATTTAAAGGTAAGGTAACGCCATCAATGTTAAAAAAAGTCCCTCGCACAAAAATTCTGAAAAAAATTTAAAATATTCTCCTCTACACCCCCTATCAGTAGCTAAAATATCAGGTATACAAATTCATAACTCAAAAACTAGATCAAATTTGTATACCTGATATTTAGCTACTGCATGATGGGGGTGCAGAGGAGAACATTTTAAATTTTTTTTTTCAGAATTTTTGTGTGAGGGATTTTTTTAAACATTGGTGGCATTACCTTACCCTTAAAGCGAATTCAGATGGCGATGCGACGCAATTTTGTCACGCAAGCTGAGAAATCCTATTTATTTGACGAGCGAATTCACCATTGCGGCGGCAAATTTTACGTTAAATTGCGATGCTCTTTTTTTTAATCACCAAATATGGCCACCAATGGATGTTACAGCAAGTGCGCATTATTCGCTTCAGGTTGCATAATAATAATCGCCATGTGAATCTGCTTTTAAGAGGCAAGTTTATAAGGTGGATTCATATGGTGATTTTTATCATGCGACGCGACGCAAATAATGCGCACTTGCTGTAACATCCATTGGCGGCCATATTTGGTGATTAAAAAAAAAGAGCATCGTAATTAACGCGATTCCCGGCGAATTCGCTGCCGCATAAGATTTCACAGCTTTTATGACAAAATCGCGTCGCATCGCCGTTGTCGCCATCTAAATGCGCCTTAAAATTTAATTCGTTACAGTTATTATCAATAATAATTACATTAGTGTTCGCAAGTGTCACTGACACCAGGCTAGTCTATTCCCCATGTTAAATATGTCGTCAAGATTGGTTGCCTGCTTTTAGGGGTTATTCAAACTTTTCTACCTACTCTGTAGATGGAGTTACCGTCAGATTCTGTCGCAGGTGGTAACCACATGCGACG
Organism: Siphlonurus alternatus; assembly: GCA_949825025.1. Lineage (NCBI taxonomy): Eukaryota > Metazoa > Arthropoda > Insecta > Ephemeroptera > Siphlonuridae > Siphlonurus > Siphlonurus alternatus. The sequence goes on along the minus strand of OX463787.1, from coordinate 21,251,883 downwards.
GGGGAGTAGAGGTGCATCATCCCCAACTTGCGCTGAGGCCGGGGGGTACTGACCGTGTTATTCTCCACTCCCGCTTGTTTGTTCAGTAAAGAAAAAGGAAGAAAAAAACATTCATGCAAGCCATTAGCTGTCAAATCTAACCACAATTTATGATATCCCTTTTTTGACGAAATTAATTAATATATCTACGATATTTTTTTTATTAAAATCAGGCGCAGAATAAAAAAATAATGCCAGCCCTTTTTTAAAATTTTCAATACGATGCTCCGATCGCATACATAGAGTTAATATTATCGCATAAAAAAAAAGTGGAACGAGTGATTCCACAATTGAAATGATGAAACAACTCCAAGTGAGTAAAAAGGGGGTCAAAATTGTTGAGTGCGTTGAAAATTTAATACGAAAATACGATAAAATTCATGAAGAAAAACTACCCTGAGCTTTATTCTCACGCCCACGTTTATACTTAACAAGAGAGCATATTTTATGATTACATAAATAATGTTGGCAAAATCATAATAAATATATTATATATTTTTTTTGAATAATTGTATTAATTATAAAATGTTACTTTTACTTTTTAAGCAAACTGTCCTTTGTCTCTATGTTGTACAATGTAGAGCCACAACAGAAATAAATAAATAAATAAATAAATATAATCTCTATCAGCGTGTGTATATTGAATTCACGGTGGCAGATGATAGCCTCTGATGGTAATTTTTAAACGAACAGTAAGCTACATCAAAATTTTTTTATTACATTTTATTTTATTAAAATTAAATAATGAATAGAATAAAATAATCATTTGTTATTAAAATATTTCAAAATTCATAAATTATAACTTTATATATTTACTTATAAGTCTTATAAAAGTATAATTATTAGAGCGCGGAAAAAAGTCAAATTTTTTTCGAAAAATAGACGCCTAAAAAGTCAACTTATTTTTGGAAAAAAGTCTACAAAAAAGTCACTCGTTTTATAAAATAGTCCATAAAAAATTCACTTTTTTTTTTTTTTAGAAACTGCAGCAAAAAGGCGTTTCAAAAGTGCAATTTAAAATTTTTTTTTTTATATTTCTTTACATAGACTGAAGTCTTTGTTTCTTTACTTTTTTTCTTTTTTTTTTTTTTACAATATGAAAAAAAGAGCTGAAATGCACTAAAAATATGTCAAAAAGTCACAAAAAGTCATCTTTTGCCAAAATAGTCTCAAAATCCAAAAATAGTCTAAATAGTCTTTTCTTATATAGGCTCATTTTAATCCACTTCCGGAGATCGGTGGACATCCTAAATGACAACAAAATAGTCCTCGTGTGCACAAATAGGCAAAATGACTTTTCCGCGCTCTAATAATTATATACTTTACTATACTTATAGCAAATAAACTTTTTAATTTCTTTCTAAAATAGTATCATATCTTGTTTTTTTTTATTATTATTATTTAGAATTTTAAAATATTTTAAATTTAAAATAAATATAATGAAGTAATTTTTTTATTTTTATTAGCACGCTCATTTGAGATCTTTTGATACGTTGATCCGAAATCATGTTTATATATATATATATATATATATATATATATATATATAATATATATATATATATATATATATGTAAGCAGAAAAGTCTACTCAGTTCTCGAGTTCACAGTTCACATGCGTTTTATATATACGCATTTTTTTTATGTTCTGGCAGGGTAAAGAATCTTCGGTCAGTTTTCAGACTTTTCAGTCAGATCCCCCCGAGCGCTTGCCCCCCTCCTCCTCTCATTCTTCAGTCCGTAGCGACAAACTACAGCGCCCCAACCTCGTTTGGTTAATTTTTAAACCTCTTCAACCCCTAAGTGTTAAATGTAATGACAGCCTGCGCCATCTAAAAAGGAGGTAGAACCCTAGATCAGTGACGACAAAAATCCCTATAGCTCTAGAGTTATAGGTATTCTTTATTATATGCTGACACTATACATCACGACGTATCGAAAGTCAACCGCTTTCTTCCTCAGGTAATCTGAGACTGATTTTTACTTTCTGTTAGTATTTCGAGTTAGTCTCAGATCACCTGAGGAAGGGAGCGTTTGACTCGAAACGTCGTGATGTGATACAAGTGTTAGTGACGTGCACGAACCCGATAAGTGAATATCAGATTATCACAACATACTACATACATAAGGATTACATCGAACATCGGCGAAGGTAAAAATCCGAAAGTTGAATTTAAAATTATTCAACATGTTATATTATGTTATGTGTTCTACATGAAGAAAATATCTTCATGTCTTTGACGAGTTTTAAATGACAAAGTTAAATATTTTATTGTACCGTAATATTGGTTAATCAATTATTGTACATAATATAATAATATTTTTCAATTTTCGCTAGTATTTCTGAATTGGAACGGAACAAGTATATTATTCAGCATGAAAATATTGAAAATAATATACAAGTTTATAATATAAATTACTTGACAAGATTTTCTTAGATCATTTTAGCCATTTTCCATACTGCCAATTTTCCATTTTTATAATATATGTATTGTTAATCCATGCATAAATTACATTTTTCAATCGCAATTAATAATTAAACTCTCCTCTCGTCTTTTTTCCTCCTATTTTGCACCATTTTAGAGGAAAAAAGAGGGGAAAAGACGATATATATATGTTTTTTCCTCTTTTTGAGCAAGAAAATATAGAAACACTGTCTTCATTTCATCCACACTTTGATGGAGGAGGAAATAAGATTTGTTTTAGAGGTAAAATAATTAGGTTTAGACATGTTAAGAATGAGTTGAAGACGTAATTTTTCAACAATATATTATTTATTATTGTTGCAGTTTTTGGGGGTGAAATAAAAAGTTGAGTATAAATATTTGGTGTTTTTTTTATTCTTTAATAATGAAACTCATTTTTTCATAGGCAGAACATTATTTTGGCACATATTTTGAAATAATTCAGACAGAAAATTTTCTCTCGATAACGAAGCAAACTAAACAAATGTAAATGCAGCAACCCATGGTAGAGTGTAGAACGTGGAAAATGCAGTGAGACAGTCAACTTACATGAAATATTTTTATTGCAGAAATTGTTGCAAGGTGCAAAGTTATGCTAAATTGATTTTTTTCAGATTTGTTTGAGCTCCGGAACAAGTTTTATAATATAATTGTTGATATTGTGGTCACGCCCATTGGAGGCTTCATTAGGCGTCTAGGCCCTATCCTTTTTACTAAAGATTCAGAGGTGCCAACTTAACTTACAAAACTTTTAATATTCTTGTTATACAAAAAATTCCCCAGGATCTACCAATTCTGAAAAAAATTCAAAGTAAGCATAACTTTGTAACCTCTAGCCATTTCTGCAATACAAAATTTTGTTAACAAGTTGTCTATTAAGTAACAATATTTCGGGAGTAGCGTGAGTGAAAGAAGAATATAATTTAAAATTTTAAAAATATTTAAAAAAAATTATTGAAAATCTTTCTTGTGACGTCACGAGGCAGCAAGCCCTATCTCTTTCTTAAGGAGCGGCGCCTCGTGACGTCCTAAAAAGACTTTCAATAATTTGTTTAAAATACTTTAAAGGCTGAAAAAAATCTGAAAAAATTCAGGGTAGCAAAACTTTGCACCCTCTATCCATCTCTGCAGTAAAAAAAAAAAAAATGAGGTCGATACTCCAACGAATTTAGCTTCATGTGGATTGCTAAGTTTTTAATTTGGGACATAATTTCTCCAACTTTCATTTCGGCTACTTCCGGATAATTCATTCCATAATTGAACTTGCAATGAAAACACGTGCAAACAAAAACTGCTTTCTGATTGGACGAGCCAGCTAAACCAATCAGAGTCTTTAATTGAAATTTGACTCAATTTTGTACAAATTTAAATTAACAGTAATTAAAATTCGATCAATGTTCGCTCTTACTAAAATAAGTTAAATTACAATTTGTAAATTTAAAAACCATTTTGAAAGTTGATGCATGAAATAAAGTCGAATATCGTACATTATTTGATGTTAAAAGTAACCATGTTTCAACTTTTGTCTGCACGTATTTAAAAGTGGTTGAAATAATCACATGTAATATTGAATTACATTGTTCTCGATGGTTCAAACAATATAATTGTAAACAATGAAATAAATGTGAGATTTATATGAACATTTTGTTTAATTTCATATTGCATTATTGACTTAAAAAAAGATCGACTAAACCGCAAAGTAGCTCAACATGTAATCTCTTGTGGTGCGTTTACATGAAGATTCATATTTGTTTTAGACGCCCAGGAACAAAAAAGACTCTTAGTAAAATTGCTAGAAGAAAGCAATGTACAACCTGCATGAAAGTTGTTTATTGCCGAAATAAATAGAGGGTACCAAATTATGCTACTCTGAATTTTTTCAGTTTTTTTTTTTTTGAGTCCCATAATTATTTTTAAATGATTATTGAAAGTGCAGCCACTCCCCCTGGAGGCGTCAATAGACATCTAGGCCCTATCCATTTAATTAAGTATTGAGAGGTGCCAACCTAAGTTAGAGAACTTTCAGTAATTATTTAAAAATTGTTCCAGGACTAAAAAAGGCTGAAAATTTTCAGAGTAGCATAATTTGGGACCCTCTTTTCTTTTCTGCAATAAAAAAATTCATGCAGTTTGTCCTTTAACAAATGTTGATAACCTGGAGGTGGTGCCATGATGGCAATATTGGGAACCAAATTAAGGTAGAGACAACGTCGATCAGCTGTTTTCTTTAGCTTCATTTGATTAAAATATAAACCTTAGTAAATTTACAAAAATTCTGATTTTTTTTTAACAGGCTGGTATTAGTGCCTAAAAGCCATAGAAAAAGATTCAAACAATTTAACGAGCTGACTTTTTTTTAATTAATTTTTTAGTTTGTCTCTCCACGGGAAAGGATTACGCAGAAAATTAACTTAATTATTAAAAAAAAAAAATCAGCTTTTTAAATTGTTTTGACATTTTTTCTATAGCTTTTAATCACTAATATCTGCCTCTCAAAAAGATTTCGGAATTTTTGTGAATTTGCTAAGGTTAACATGTTAATCAAATGGAGCTAAAAACACAGCTGATCGTCGTTATCTCTATCTTAATCTGGACGTCTTAATGTAACAGCGCCTCTAGTGATGATAATTTGAAGCAGTGAGGATTTATTGTTTGTACAAATAAAATGACTGCTAGAAAATGTTATGTACAAGATTTATGTGACCAAACAAGCAATTATTATTTTGATTCATTCGTAGCACACATTCGACAAAACAGACAACAATCTTTTGTGGCATATTTGTAACAGTGACGAATGGCCTTACGGGATGTCATTTTTATTTACCGGCTCAATCGAAAAAGGAGGTTAAAAAATACACCTATATTTTCTTTTTTTGCGATTTATGTAACTACTTCATCATACCTATAAAGATGTGACCTGGAGGCTCCGTTTGCAATGCTTATGACGTCATTACATTCTTTGGTTAAAAAATTATTGCATTAATTGTTGCTTGTTTATTAAAAATTATCATTTGTTTTCATAGCAATGTGATTGTTTATAAACATTATATAGTTGAACCAAAGAATGTAATGACGTCATAGGCGTATCGGATGGAGTCTCCAGGTTACGAAACATTTTTAATCTCATATTTAGGTATGATGCAGTGCTTAAAAAATATATCGTAAAAAAAAATCTAAAGCATATTTTTCGATCTCCTCTTTCGATTGAAACAGTAAAAAAATTACACCCCGAAAGTTCATTTTCATGCTTTTTTCCACAAAAAAGAATCTGTTTCGTCAATTTACATTTTAGCCCTTATAGAGAGGCAAAAGAACAAAAACAAAATAATTATCTTACATTATTTCTTAAATATTATTTTAACTCTATATTTATTTTATTATAATACAATATCATTTTTATATTAATTTATTTATAATATTATTATAATATAATTATAATATAATACTCTTTTAGGCTTCAACATTAAAAATTTGATTGGTGGTTAATAACAGGAAAAGGCATACAAGTTTTGGCTAACGAGTTAACTGCACATATGTCATTTTCACCTTGGAAACAATATGGAGATAAGCTTAAAAAGTCATATTAAATACTCATGATGAAAATGCTATAATAACAATAATATAAATTATTGGACAGCTCTAGGATGCAAAATCATTCTGTCCAAAAAAATTTCACAATTTTTTTTTTTTTTTTTTTTTTTTTTTTTTTGCTTGAGTACGGTAAATTACATTATTAGTAAACAATTATTTGTATTAAGTGTGAGGCCATGGCCCCTACTATTTATTTAAAAACAGGGGCAATTGCTCTAATTTCAGTTAATTTTTAAAAATTGTTCCTGAAATTAAGAAAATAGAAAAAAAAATAGAACAGCATGATACCCTTAATTGTTTATTTACTTTATTCATTTATGCAATAAAGTAGGTCTATTCCGTGTATTTATGTTAATTTTTTCAAATATTTGTTTTGAATCATGAATATTTCTTTGTTATTTTATAATGGTGTATCGACCTCAAATTTTTTTATTGCAGAAATGGATAAAGGGTGCAAAGTTATGCCACTGTAATTTTTTCAGATTTTCTGCAGTCCGGGATGTATTGGTAAAAACCTTTGCTGAGGTCAGGTTTGAACCCACGAACCTTTTAGGTCCTATCTTTTTCTTCAAAAGAGGCGGCACTTTCTCTGTTCTTACAATATTTTTTAAAAATACTTTCTGGTATCAAAAAAATCTTTAAAAAAAAAACAGAGCAGCTTAATTTTGTACCCTCTTTCCATTTGTGTAATAAAAAATTAGGTCAATACTCTATTACGTAAAGATATTGAAAAATTAATTGTTTTCAAACGTACAGAAACTGACAAAAATGACATAAGTGACGTTATATATTATGAAGTTACTCGTTAACCTTATGAGAGTTTTGTAGGAAATTTACATTTTTGTTATGAAAGAGTAAGGTATAGAAATCCTACATTAAATAAAAATATTAACAATATTTGTAATAATGAGTACATAGAAAAAAAAAAAAGTACATAAAAAATGATATTGTTCAAAATATTACTTAATTGCCCAAAGAGAAACAAATGCTATATTATATCACACTAAATTTTTAGATTATGTATTCGATTTCAGTACATTGAACTTTATTTTCAGTACTTTTGATCTTTTAATGGTAAGGTAACACGCCCAATGTTAAAACACATCCCACACATGAAAATTATGAAAAAAGATTTAAAATATTTTATCTACATCCCCTATCAGTAGCTAAAATATCAGGTATACAAGTTTGATATAGTTTTCGAGATATGAATATTTAATGTTGGTTAATTTAACATGGAGAAATGGAACTTCAATGTCAAATTAGTCAACTTTAAAAATTCATAACTCAAAAACTAGCTCAAATTTCTGAACCTGATATTTTAGCTTATACGGATAGGGGATGTAGATAAGATCATTTTAATTTTTTTTTTTCACAATTTTCATATGAGGGATTTTTTTTTTAACATTGGGCATGTTACCTTACCATTAAGTACAAATTAAGCATTGAAGAAACAGAGTCAATAAAAGAACAAATATCGTCCTTAAAGTATAATATTCTTATGGTTTAGAGTGACATATTTTACAGAAAACCGTAGTTCAAATATCTCCCTATGATGGCACTGCTGCCCAATTACATTAGTTACAGCGTGTGCGTTGATTTGGAGAAAGATTTACCACAATTTTCTGTATGAACAAGCTTCATCAAATTTAATTGCATGCTTCGACAGCGGATCTCGAGTACCGTCCAATTTCTCATTTTTTTTTAACCATCTAAAGGCGGATTCACATGGCGATTTTTATCATGCGACGTGAAGCGAATATTGCGCACTTGCTGTAACATTTTGTAACATTCATTGGTGGCCATATTTGACAATAAACAAAAAAACAGCATGATAATTCAATGCCACATTCACCACCGCAATGGCGAATTTGCTCACCGCGTATGATTTAAAAATCCCATCGCATCGCCGTTATCGCCATGTCATGTCACTTTAAAGGTATATAGATTTTTGTGAGGGACAAAGGCGATACTAAGCAATTTTGACGTACAAGCTGTGAAATTCTATGCCTTTGCCTTTATATAGCGAATTTGCTGAATATCGAGTTAATTACGATGCTCTTTTTCTTTTAAATGCCAAATATGGCCGACAATAGATGTTACAGTAAATGCGCCTTAATCACGTTAAGGTGGATTTTCATGAGCGATTTCCAGCCTGAGATGCGATGCGAATAAAACGCACTCTCCGTAACATCCATTGGCGTCCATATTCGGCGATTAAAAGAAAAAAAGAGCATCGTAATTAACGCAATTACCGGTGAATTCGCCGCCGCATACGATTTCCCAGCTTTTACGTCAAATCGCGCCGCCCATGTAAATCCGCCTTGCGACTTCAAATACGAGAGGAAAGACACTGTGACGTCATATTCATGTAACGTCCATATGTGGGTGTGAAATATTTGCTTGACTATGACGTCATAACGATTTACAACATAATTTAAAGCGTGTTAGAGCGTTCAAAAATTTTGAAAAAATGACAACACATAACTCGAGGTCCTCTATCTAATTATGGAGTACAAAATTAAATGAAACGTTGAATCATAAAATCTGCAAACCTTGTTTCATCTTTGGCAATTTCTGTAGAGTAAAAAAGCAAATTCAATTTTATTATTTTGGAATGCCATTTTCTCCTCTATGGACAAATCATTTGACAATTTTTACATTAGAAATTATCAGAGACCTTTGCCTTATGGTAAAAAGAGTGACACAAATTTCAGAAGGTTGTCTGAAAGATTTTACCACTATCGCTAATGCATGAAAATATCAAGGGTAAGGTAACACTGATCAGCTGATCGATTTAATTCTATTTGATTAACATGTAAACCTTAGCAGACACAAATTCTGATTTTTTTTTTGAAGGACGCATTTTAGTAACTAAAAGTTAAAGAAAAAATTTAAACGAAACTTACTTTTTATTCAATTTATTCTTATTTATTTATTTATTTATTGAATTGAATAATTCAATTTATTTAAACTTTTTTTGGGAAAGCTCTATATTATTATGTTGAAAATTAAAAAGAACAATAATAATTAAAAAATCGTCTCGAATAATTGTTTTATAAATTTTTCTGTGCAGGTTTACAAGTTAATCAAATGGGACTACGTCGAACAGCTGATACTCTTAAACTTGTTTAAAATTTTGTCAATTTTTTTATCATAAGACAGCAGCTGAAAAATTCTATGGCTTCATAATTTTCAGAACCAAGAAAATAATTTTGACATTTTATTAAAACAATATTTCCATTTAAAGCTCGTTTGTTAAAATTTTCTCATTTTCTGTTAATTTTTTAACGTACAGACTAGAAAGTATAAAATACAAAACTTAATATTAACAACTTAATATTAAACATAGCAGAACTCAGTAACAAAAAACAACAACACAATTTTATCAACTTGAGAAAGTGAAGATAAGAAAGAAGATAGCAAAATTATTCAACACTCGCTGGCTAATTTTTCATTTTTTTGTGGAAACAGCACAAAAGAGATTTATTTTGTTGTATATAAATGTTATTGTATAGAATGATCCACATTTCGGAATAAAAACCGTCAGAAAACGTAAATATTCTTATACTCAAAAAGACAATAATATTCAACCAATTGCATAGATAAGATAATAATATTAATTCAGGATTAACTTTTTTTGTTTTCATTGTTGCAATAATTGAAATCAACAAACTTAAGTCTGGCTTAAAGTAAATTTACAAATCATTTTTATGCAATTGGGTAGGTATAATTTTTATTGTTTGAATATCATTACACGCTGTTTCTGATAATTTCAAGATTTGAGCATAGACTCTAATTAAAAAAAAAGAAAAATGAAATAAAATGAAAAAAAAAAATTAGGTTGGTACAAGCTGTTGTGAAGACTTTAAACTCGCTCTGTGATTTGTTGTTGATGACGTCATAGACATCAGATCAGAAGTACCAACATAATTAAAAAAATCCTGCCTCAAAAATATGTGAAAAAAAAAGTCAATTCTTATCATTTTTAGTGGGAAATTTTAATTGTGACACTTTATGCTGTTTCCACCAAATTTGAAATTTCTTGCCAAAAGCTGGACCCATGCCGAGCCAAAGCTATTGAGGTAGCTCCCCTAGAGTCCAAGACGTGATCACCACAACAGCACCGGGAGGTCAAAGAAGTTCTCAAACCCACTAACAGAGGGCTCCACGATCGCCTTACGACAAGCAACGTTTCTTCATACACGCACGCATTTTGTTCATTAATTTTGGTAAATTTTTAGGCCCCATTGAACCGCAAAATTTCAAAAATAGCATTGCAAGATGGGTGCATTCAAAGCTTCGCGGTACGATGGGGCCTAAAATACTTGAACGTGATTGGCTAAGCCTTTTAACAATAGTCCAATCGGTGGCATAGCCTGTACAAAGAAACGTTGACGTCGAGAGAATGGACAACCTGCATAGAAATTTTTAATACAGAATGAATAGAGGGTATCAAATTAGACTACTCTGAATATTTTCAAATTGTTTCGAGTCCCGGAATTATTTTTAAATAATTATTAAAACTGCGACAACGCCCCCTGGGAGAGTCAATAGGCGTCTAGACCCTATATTTTTTATTAAGAATTCAGGAGTGCCAACTTAATTTACAGAACTTTCAATAATTATTTAAAAATTGTTCATGTACTCAAAAAAATCTGAAAAAAAAAAATCAGAATAGCACAACTTAGTACCCTGTATTCTTTTCTGCAATAAAACATTTTCGTGTAGGTTGTCCAGTTTAATTACGATGTACTCCACGGAACACCAAGAATGCTATCGTTTGCTGCAGCTACAAAAGATAACGAGCTGCAAGTTTGCTATTTTCAGAGAGGCAAGGTTTCTCTTTTTGGTACGGTATGAATCGGCCAATGAGATTGCGTTTTTTAATTTGGTCTGTTTGTTAATTTAAACGGATATGACGTCACGTTTTTCTTCCGGTTACCTTGACCAATCATCAAAATGTAAATGCTCGGGTACGTTTTTTTATTCCCCACCCAAGACCTCAGACTTCTAGCTCCACCCCTAATATTTTCCTTCCAATTATGCTCTGCCCCTAGATATTTTCCGCCAAAGTTTCAGAAAGTGCATATTCGCATGCGCCAGTAGGCCTGTTCGTAAACCCTGCTCGGTGTACACTTTCTTCACCTAATCGACCTTATATCGCATGTACATAAGGTCGATTGGGTGCAGAAAGTGTACACCGAGCAGGGTTTACGAACAGGCCTAATGAGTGGATTAGAATTTGGTAGCCGACGTCCAATTTTCAGCTGATATCTCAAAATATGTGTGACGTCATGAGAGGCGGGGAACAAATATCTCAGAGCTCGGGCTTCGGAATAAAAAATCATGGCCAAATTGTCCACAAACAGAGCAGGGGTAACGTTCGTAGTGTCCAGATGTGTACTTAGTTTCAGTAAAGCTGCTTTCCTCTCTATGTTTTTATTTTATCGAGCGATCGACGAAATTTTGGTTCGCACTACAAGTTTGAATAAGCAAGAGGTTAATAAAATACCGAAATGGAATTACTTTATTTAATACTGTTGATATTCATTTTTAAAATGTTGCATGTTTTACGAAAATGCAGATTTTATAAAAATTATCAGATGGGATTTTGGCTTTTTTCATTTGTTATCGGAGTTTATGAAGTAAGTCGATTTTAGTGTTTTAAAATATTATAATTGATAATTGTCAAAAAATCATGCAAACAACAGTCTGAACTGAATAAAGAAAATATATTTTTAATAAGTGCGAAGTCAATTAGATGAACTGACAATTCAATTTTAATTTTAACAAGTCAATTATTATAATATTGATCCTTGAATTTTTCTGAAATTTCAATTTTGTATTCAAAATGGAACTTAACTTTTAAACTATACTAACGAATATGATTTTTGTGCTTACTTTTAATATAAGTTTTAAATCAAATTATCTTATTTTACCTATACATTAATATTAATATAAATTATAATATTACATATAAAAAACGAATCAAAATATTAAAAACCTCAGACCCGAAACTAAATGAAACAAGCCAACTTCCCATCATGCACCGCGGTCATACCTCATCCATATACAAAGCATTTAAGGGTAAGGTAACACGGATCAGCTGAACCACTTAGCGTAATTTGATTAACGTATAAATTATAGCAGACACACAACAATTTCATTTCACTTACGTTAGTAACTAGAGGTAAACAAAATTAAAAACAGTAAAATTGTGCCATTATTTTTTTATATTTATTTTTTAATTTATGACACAGGGCTTTCCCATATAGAGCAAAACTAAGAAATTAATTATCATCGACCAATTGTTTTAATTATTTCAATTTTTAAATACGTAAATGCTATATCTAAAAATATCAGAATTTTAGTGACACTGCACAAATGTTAATTAAATGGAACCATGTCGATCAGCTGATCTTTGTCATTTTACCCACGTGACCATTTTCCAGCATTCTGATTGGATCACGTCCTCAAGTTTTCCGACATTAAAAAACCTCCTGTCCTATGTCCACTGTATGAACCCTACTGGAGTCGGTGGGAACATTCTGTAGTTTATCCGGATCGCAATCAGGCATTATAATGCACATAAAATTACGTCCACTGACCGAATCTTTGGGGTAAATTGTAACGGGGGTAAAGTGCTCATTGTTCTCTACATATCCGCAAAGTTTGCGATAAATCTCAGGAAAATGTTTTCTTAAAGAAATCCCCCTTTGTCTTAAATGACGTTGAATATTTGTAAACGCAATTTCTCGCTGTCTAATTTTATTTTCTGAAGAAAATGTAACAGGAGTTAAGATTACTGTTTCTGGATTATCCATATCCCTTGTTATATTAACATTAGCAGCAGCAGTAGCAGCATCTATAGGAGCCGTAACTACATGGTTCCTATGTAATCTCAGTTTTGAACATCTAGTTATAAGTTGCCTTTCCCATTTTACAGAACCTGAACTTGGTACTTCAGATATAACACATACTGCAACATAAAGAATTAATCTTGTATCTGGATTATATGATTTGCATAATCTGAGTATTTCTTTATATTGCTCGCTACCCATTTCTGAAGGTAAAAAATCTGACCATCTGATAAAACAAGGATCACCTGGAAGTAATGATTCATTGACCGTAGCTGAGATAACTGCGTTTGTGAACCTCTCTGCTAGTTCAGGACTTGAGAAAAATACTTTGACACAACCTCTCCCATGTGCTAAATATCCCCTCCTTGCAAGTTTCGACAGAGCATCTAAAGATGGAGAGTGTTCCTTACAAGCATTCACAACACGGCGACACAAAGCTCCTATTCGGCCGTGCAAACATGTTTTCCGATGGCCTTTCTCCCAATGCGCTCTCCTACATTCACGTGAACAGTACACATGAGAGTTGCAATTGTGACATGTCTTATATGACCTCCTTGCTTCGATGACGGTGGCTGAACGTCCACACTTAGCGTACCGACATCTGACGAGGTCTTCGCATGGAGCGCTGTCTAGAGATACTTCATGGCATGTTGGTCCAAGTTCGAAGTTTACTCGCCGGTCGTGACTTGCAAGGGACATGTCGGTACTTGTAAGGGACATGGGTTCCAGTTCGAAACTGACACGTCGCGTCTTGGCAGTTTTGTGGAGTGCCCCGCTGGAGTGACGTCGTGCGGTAGTCTCAGAAACATAGTAAGGAGCGAGGCTGGTGTCCACACTAGCTGAACCTGCAAGCAAGAGGGTCACATCAACTTTACGTAGATTCCATATCTTCACATTAGGTGTCGTATAAACCACGAGCTTTTGATTCAATTTTTGATTATATGTACAGCTGTCGCCTAAGAAAATTTCCTCTTTTTGGCCTTGTTATTAACAACGCCCCATAAGAATAACACAAGATACGGAAATTTTCAAAGACGATGAACATAAGGTCTAAAATTCAATCAAAATTTTGTGGTATATACGACATTTATATTTTGAGGCGTAAATTTGGTATTTTAGATTATTTATTTTAATTTAAATATATTAATATAATGAAGATTCTAGTTCTTGGTTCTGCTATTTAAGAACCTTTAAAGTGGGGTAATTAACCCTAGCACTACCAAGGTCTTTCTTGGTCTCACGCTTTACAAAAGAATGGGTGGTATTAAAACAACCCGCTAAATAAATGACAAGATAAAAAAAATTAAATTTATATATTTATTAAATCTTTTTGCGGAAAGATATTGGTGGGTGGGTTATAACCAAGGATTTTAATTTTATTCACAATTTTTAGAGAAATGTTTCACACTTTTTTCTGCCCTGAAAGCGTTACGGGTCATCTCGACACACCCCTTCTTTGCAATGCTAGGCTTTAAACTTTACTGTCATTGAAAGATTTACAAATATTTATATATAGATTGTCATGCAAGTTTTATTGCATTGTTAATTTTGTTCAGACTTTTCAACTCTTGAATTATTCTTAATATTCAATTAAAGCGTCGTGACGTCACAGTCAATGGTTTTTTCTACTATAAAGTCCTGAATGCTAGAAAGCAAAGTCTGCTACTCGCAATGGTTGTAACAAACCATTATTTATAATGTTTGTCGCATGAAGCCTTATTCATTGTTAAACATGGGACAACGTATTGCCTAATTTTGCCACCAGAGCAGAGAAAGTAATGACATTGTTGGTGCTAGTAGACACAACAACTTTCATAATTAACGATCATTTTCCATAAGTTAACATGTAAATCAACAACCGTCCCATGTTTTTCCCTTCACGCGACAGACATTACACATCAATACTTTGCTTACTAACGATGAGCAGAAGATTTTGTTAGAAAGTTACATGAATATGACGTCACAAATTTTTAATGCAAGGTTGAAAGGGAGTTATGAACTTTATATTTCACTAATTTTTCTACATGAAATTTTCAAGTAAAATAAAATACAGAGAAAATTATAAAATATATAGTTCATAATTTTCATGGTTTACAAATCCAATATTTCTAAAACGCAACTACAATAATTAATAAAAAATAAATATTGTCTACACAATGTGTAAAGCAGAAAATTCAATTAAATAAAAGCAAATAATATCAAATACAATAAAACATTTAAACAAAGAAAAAAAAAAGGAATTGTCACTAAGTGGCTGTAATGGCATACCAGCATATATATTTTTTACATATTTTGATAGAGGAGCTATGTAGTGCATTTTAAAAAGTCTTGTGCTCGTTGTTAATAAACAAAATATTGCTGTGTAACGTCTGTCGAGTGAAAGAAAAAACATGGGACAGTTGTATTTACATGTAAACATATGGAAAATAACCGTTAATTATGAAGGAAACGGTTACTTAAAGCCAAGAATCACTACGTTTATAAGACGGTGTTTAACACATATCCGTTGACGACGCCTCATAAGAAATAACATTATCCGTCGTCAACAAATACGTATTAAACACCGTCATGTAAACGTAGTGAATGTCATTAAGTTCTCTGCTCTGGTGGCAAAATTAGGCACTACGTCGTCCCATGTTTAACAATGAAAAAGGCTTCATGCGACAGATATTATAGACAATGGTTTGTTACATCCATAGCGAGTAAAGACTTTGGTATTTTTTTATTCATATTAAAAAGGGGGAGGGGGTCGAGAAATCATTGTAATAAATTTTTTAAAACAGAAAAAAAATGAAAACAATTGTAATTTTTAGTTACCCACCAATAAGAGGAGAAAAGACGAGAGGTGAGTTAAATGACAAAGAAAGGATGAAAATTATTTCAACTTTGGATACAATGTTATGCGTTGCGATAAGATACGAAGCTATGAGCGCGCGTGTACATAAGTTCATTTTTTTTTTTTTTCATACACTGCGAAATCATGCGATTTTCAGTGAGACAGCCCTGAAGTGCAGCAAAAGATTCATGCAGAAGAGAGTGTATATATGTGTGTGTGTTTGGCGACGGAGCTGAAATAGACGACCGTATTATCAATAAGTATAGTTAAGTATAATAGTATAGTAGAAGTTTAGTTTTTTTCTCCATGGGAAAGTCCTATGCTGAAAATTGAAAACAATAATTAAAAAAAAAGCGGCTCATTTACATTGTTTTGAATTTTTTTCTATGGCTTTTAGGCACTAATATCTGCCTCTCAAAAAAAATTCAGAATTTTTGTGAATTTGATAAAGTTTACATTTAATAAAAGTGAAGTGTGTAATAGAGCTGATGAGTTTTAAACTATTCATTTAAGAAGTTATTTAAATAGCGGTGCAATTTGACCCCCCCATCTTTTCATGGTGTGACAAAAAAAAATGGCATTGGTAATATTAGGTTTAAAACACAATGTTTATTTGAGGAAAGACCTCAAAAATATACCGTTAATTCCATTGGTTGGCCATGGTTTAACAAGTAACCTGGTTGTGAGTGAGGAAACCATGGAAACCGCAGTCAAAATGACGTTATTTTAATTTAGCAATGTCATCAGTATTACATTTCGCTCCCAAAATTGTATATCACAATGGAAACAAAAATATTTGAAAATGATGAGTTGATATAATAAGATAAACAGGCCGTCATTTCAATTCCGTCATCTGTCTGCGAGTGTGTTCATGCCACAAAATGTACTACAGTCAAATAAATTTGAAATTCCCTCCGGAAGTAGCCGGAAGTGCAATGTTTGTAGCTTTTAATTCTCAACAATGGACAACATGCATGAGAAAAAATTTATTGCATAAATGAATAGAGGGGACTAAATTACGCTACTCTGAATTTTTTCAGTTTTTTTCGAGTCCCGGAACTATTTTTAAAGAATGGACAACATTCATGAAAAATTTTATTGCAGAAATGAATAAAGGGTACCAAATTATGCTACTCTGAATTTTTTCAGATTTTTTTGAGACCCAGAACTATTTTTAAATAATTATTGAAAGTGCGGCCACGCCCCCTAGAGGCGTCAATCAATAGGTGTCCAGTCTCTATCCTTTTTATTAAGGATTCAAGGGTGCCAAATGAAATCACAGGACTTTCAATATTTATTTAAAAATAGTTCTGGGTCACAAAAAAAAAATGAAAAAATTCAGAGTAGCATAATTTGTTTGGTACCCACTGTTCATTTCTGTGTTATTTATTTATTTTTTTCATGATGCATGACTTTTTTCCATTCAGTTTTTAAAACTTCATTTGCAAAGAGGTTTCCAGTAAAATTACAGTGCAAAATCACATCGTTGATATACAAAAAAAAAAAAAAAAAAAAAGAGAAGACGAGAAATACTTCATTTCCGGTTATTTTTGGAGGAAATGTAAATTTATCAATAAGTTGTTTCTGCAGTGCTGTGGGAGATAAGAAGCATCAGTACATGTTCACACATGCAATCTGCTGGCTAAAACAGAGACATTAAGGTGCGGTTACATGGGCGATGCAACCTTGACAGAAAAATTTGCACTGAATCAAGAAGAATGGCCAACAATGAGAGCCCGAAAAACAAATTCGGGGCGAAATAAAACAGTAATTAAGGTGCATTGCCATAAAGCGATGTCGAGCATTGCTTGGCGGAGCGAGAAAAGCGCACTTGCTTCATTATCGTATGACAGCTCTATGGCAATAACATCACTTCCCGTAAGGCGAACAAATTCCAGTCTCTGATTGGATGAGGAACGTGACTTTCTCAATCTCCCTCCACCATGGAAATGCACCTTAAAATTGAAGCGAGAAATGTATATATTACCCATTTGAAAAAAAGGGGTTAAGAAGGCAGTAGCCCCCCCCCCCTCTTAACTCTTAACTTGAATCTGTAATTGCTACTTAAGGGCATTGGGTGTAGCACCGGTAGTTGGCAACACTGACGTATCTTCACCATGATAATTTTTGATCATTGCTCCTCGGAGTAATTTTTATGCTAGAGCCAAGCTGATTGCTGTAGTATCCAATAATAATTGGATACTACCAATAACCAATAATTTTATAATCAAAAGTGCTATTTAATTTTACTTTAATTTTGACAATGTTAATAATAACAGACTTATTATTCTATTTTATTAACTTTAATCATTATGCATTTGTTTTGTTTTTGTTCTCCTTATAAATTGGATATAATACCACATACTGTGTTATGGTGCTGCTTGTGCCGTGTATTTTATCCTTTTCACCTCAATTGCTTGTCATATATGTTTTTTTTTTGTATATGTACTTGGGTGAATAAAAAATAAATAAATAAATAAATAAATAAAAAAGTATCAAGATAATTAGTAGCCCAAGGGCACAATTTGGCTAATTAAAGCCTGATTTAAAGAAAAGTATTTTTTTAGTAATTTTTTAAATTTACATGCATTTTTCTAAAATATAAAAAAATATTTTTCTTTAAATCAGGCTTTATTTAGCCAAATTGTGCACTTGGGCTACTAATTATCTTGATACTACAGCAATCAGCTTAGCTCTAGCATAAAAATTACTCCGAGGAGCAATGATCAAAAATTAACATGGTAAAGATACGTCAGTGTTGCCAACTACCGGTGCTACACCCAATGCCCTTAAAGTAGAGTGAGCAATTGCATTTCTTTTAATAATTTATTTTCAAAAAAAAAAAGCGTAATCTGCTCTCCATTAAGAAATTAAAACTAGTGATGCACACTTTTTTCCCGTTGTAACATATTAAAGATTCGTTTCTTCCCCTCCCCTTGGGAGCTATTGATAACTTTATGTTATTAAGAATTTCGTACTGTACATGCGTCAGTCTTGTTGATATTGCGCATTTGATGTTAAATTTCAAGTTAGCCATCTTAGTTTAACAACTACTCAAGTGTCAGTAAAATGTTACAGAGACTTCGCCCATGTAAATGCATCTTACAACATTGTTCCCAATAAAGGTCAACCCAAGGTTAGGCGGTGATTGTTGAGACAGCATTTTAACATTTATTGAATTTGGCGTAACCTTTTACCATTGCTCAATAAACTGAAGAGTATTTAAATAGAAATTTTCACTTTAGTACACAAAGAAAATAAAAAAATTACTGTTAATATTTTTGTTGTTAAAGGAATTATATTTTATCATTTTGTTAAATAATTACCCCTTGTTTACAGAAAATCGAAAATGATGTGGCATCTAGGAGTTCAAGTTTTTAAATGTGTCAAACTAACCACTTTCGCACCAATAGAAAAATTGGAGCATCGGAACGCGAATAAAAACGTAGGTAAGCTTGACAGTATGAAAAAAGTTTTGACAGGACAAATTTAAGGTTGTAATTTTTGTATGTAGGTATATGTGGTAGGAGATTGATTAAGATAGCAGTTAATGGATTTTAAGGTGCATCAAAGTGAATAATTTTTTTTGTATAATCAGGTTCTTAAAAAATAAATACCAGGTATCACTTTGGCTCAATATTTTAGTACGATGCCTACTTGTATTACAATTTACCTTGAAAAGTGATTTCAAAAGTCGTTAGATTATTCTTTGAATCCACAGCAGCCGCTGATACAATAAGATGGTGGATAGGGGTTCTTTAGATTCACGGGATATTCTCATTATACCAGCAGCTCGCTACCTTTAATTAACCAACGGTTTCATTTCTCAAAATACACAAATAAATGTAAAATAACTAGGCATCGTACGAAAATATTGACTTGCAAGGATACAAAAAAAGCCTTAGGTACACGAATATGTAATGAAAGTTTTCAGTTTGATACATATTTAAAATGACGATAGAAAAATAAACTGTTACTCTCCTTTAATTACAATAAATTATAGTTATTTTGAAAATAAAGCTACAAAATTGAACACCAAAGTTCACGGGCATTTTGTAGGTTGCGCCAAGTTGATAAGTCATAGTGAGCGTGAGGTGCAGTGATACGGAGGGTCTACCAACAAACGTAAAGCCAATTTTTAGCATGTAATTTTTTTATTAGCTAAATTAAAAGATGAGGTCGAAAAAAAAGTAATATTAAGTAATTTACATTGTATTGCAACATGGATAAATCGAATCTTAAAAGAGGTCACGTGACTTCAAGGCTCCGTCCAAAATGACGTCATTACATTCTTTGGTTTAACTATACATTACTTCTCAGCATCACGTTGCTATGGAAACATATAGTAAACATTCGAAGCAATAATTGTTTTCAAGTGTTACATAGATCAATCAAAGAGTATAATGACGTCATATTATGCGTTGAAGATAGAGTTTTGAGGTCTCATGACTTCTATAAAACTATTCTTGTCATTTTGAAAATTTTTAGAATTTTCCCACGAAGTTCTCAAGTAAATTTTCAACCTTATATTTTAATTTAGCATTATAATAAAAAATATATGATGCCAATGTATCATTATGAGACTAACAACGCAAAGACAATTAAAGCCAATTGTGCCAACTACAAGCCAAAGCAGTCACTAAATTTCTATGCAAGTCTTTCTGATAAATTCCAGTGTAACAAAATTTATGTCTCCAACCCCACTTATATTAGTTAGGATGACGTGCAATTGCAGAAATATCCTACGGCAGCCATCTTTTCTCGCCATAGGACATTGCCTACAAGAGACTGTCAGTAGCTCTACCAGCAGTATGGGTATATCTCTCGTTTAATTTATTTATATATTTACTTTACATACATCAGCAGCAAAAAATCGATTTGATATAAGCGATTTGATCTAGTCGATTTGATATATATAATCGGTATTTTATTTCATTTACGAATTGAAGAGATTAATCTTAAAGAGATTTTGACCACCACTCATAAAAATATATATTTTGGAAAAATGATGATGCACAAAAAATCATTATTTCTAATCTGTTCTTATTGTTTTCTACAACACAAAGCTACAATTTTAATTTCTGTCTTCAAAAATACGCTGTCACTATCTGCTTGTGCCTAACGCCAGTATGAGTGCCCAAAACTCCAAACTCCCTCCCCAACCATCTCCCTCCATCCTCCCACTTCCCGTTTAATCGAATGATAAAAAATACCTTTCTGGAAAAATAGCTTAACTTCCACTGGCTTACGTTGTCAGTTATTTTTTCCTTACATTCCTTAAATAGAGCTGCCACCAACTGTTCGAACGTATGTACGGTTCAATTAATCGGACCTTGCAAAAAATTTTGTGAATCATTTCGAGTTTTCGATATTTTAATCCATCCTTCCAGTTAACTGTCCTTGGAAAATAACTATGGAGGTTATTCAAATATTTAATTCGTGGCAACTCGGTACAGTGAATGATTTTCCAAACCTTTTCATTTAATGTATACCGCTACTATTAGCAAATTGTTGATCAAATGCGTTACCAATTCAGCGTTATCTAGATGCGTTGTCTAGATGTTATCTATGACAGCAACCATATCCTGCTTTAATCTTAATCCATCCTCTTAATAAAAAGGTATTATACCACACAATGCTAGTAGAACCCCCACCAAATTTGCACCCCCTCGCGTCACGGGCACCTCACCCCCAGTGTATTCCTGCGGCCGCGGCCGTCATGGTTGCTGAGTTGAATTTGAGGCTCGGTTCGAGCCCGCTCGTGGCCGCGGCCTGTAGGATCCTGACGGCGCGCTCCAGCCGTCTCCGCCGTACCGCCTCGCTGTGTGAAAACGTGCCTCTAACAATGTGATGCAATAAAAACCGTTGCATCTAGCAAACAATTGACCAAAGACATTTTGACAATACAGTCTCCAACATACTGCTTCGACTGCTTTGACGTAAAAACGTGATTCTAAAAATTTGATACATTACAAGGAAGGTTATAAGCATCTGACCACAGCCAACTTGGCAATGTAAACCCTGGTTTCTAGCAAGCTATGAACACAGCTCTATAGACGATGTAGTTAACGTCGCAAGGCTCTGTGGTGGTTCCTCGATGGAGGTGCTGTTGTCAGTGAAGCAGGGAGGAGGAGATGGTTGGTGATCACCATTTTCCTATTGAAGTGTTAGCCAAAACAAAACAGATGGTTGCGCTTGACAATGGATTTTTTCTCAGCAGCTGTAAAGTTTTTCCATCCACAACGTACGACATAATATACCTGGCCACTATAATTTAAATTTTCCCAATCAGCGTGAGTTCTTTGTCGCTGAAGCCAGTGTCCCAATTTTTTTGACCTCAACTTATGTAATAACAACTTAAGTAAACCTTGAGTTCTAAAGTAGAAATATATAAGAACAAGCAGAGAAAATTAAAATATAATCTGGTATCGTCACTTGGCAGCAACTACTGGAAAATGACGAGTGTTTGTGAATATTGGTAATGTGTGTAATATGTGGAATAAGTGGGCAAGAAAGCAAGCTTTTTCAAGCCAGCCTTTTCACTGTGGAAGAAGAGTCAATACATGCAAAAACAAAGAGTACATGAAGTAACATAGTAGGAATTATGGACATTGAGGGAGAGTACACGGGAAATTTTAACAAAAATAATAGATTTATAATCTATTTTGCAACTTTGTTATCTCTACAAACACTGTAATGCTAATAGCATTAATTCAGTTTTTGATAATTTGTCCAATTGAAACAGAAGGTATAAATAGCACTTAAATAATTTCTCTTTGAAATAGATATAAATGACAATAAATTAATGTTTCCTTGATTGTGCAAATAGTCATGGTTGCTTTGCGGATCCTTATACTGAATGATGAGATACTGCATTGAATAAAAAATGCATTAAAATTAAACTTCAGACCTCCTCTTTGAAATAGCGAGATATAACGATGACACCCATCATTATGAAAAATTTACTGCATCCTCTAGTAAAGAGAACACCTCTTGATAGCTTGAAATATGTCCATGCTTTGTATATAAACGTTACTTCATACTCTATGAGACTGTGGTGAACCAAAAATCAAATTTCGATTGGCAACATTCCGTTTATTTGACAAACTACAAATCTGCATAATCATGCTATCCAGAGGTGTACAAAATGCACTCATTTTTGAAAGAATTGAATAATTTTGTAACCTAAATCATTCATACATGATATAAAATGTAGACAGTGTTTGCAAGATAAACATGCAACAATGATACATTGTGCATCAACTGACTACGTAGCAATATATTTTTCTTGACATTTCTCCCTGTACTGTTATATAAAATTTCAAACAAAGATCATTGAAATATCTGAGATCACTGTGTCTTATGACCAAACATTTGACATGCATTTGTAAGACATTGATTTCTGATCACCAATATACTCTGTATAAATTATAAAGATTCTATCATCTCTAGAATGTTCGGAGATATTTCTCATTTACTTTGGGCCATAAGGTTTGTGATTCTCTTTTTTACAAATATTTATAGCGTACTGACATGATTTAACGTATTGTATCCCAACTTTACTCAAACAAATAAATGTTTTCCAAACATTTTGATTAATTCTGTATCTTAATTTTTTTAAAAACATTAAATATCAGAAAGTAGAAAATTATTCTTCATGCAAACAGTCACATAAAGCTTAAAATTCAGGACACAGAAAGGAGACATCTATAACAATATACTAATAGACTTATAGTGGTGACATGCATAAGTCAATTTTGCACACTGGCGCTTCATGGGAAGAATAAAGAGCAGCCCCAATTGATAATGTGGTAAGAGTTTCGTAACATTTCAAGGAGCCAGAAGTAATTTTTTTGAAAGCCTATTGGCCTGGCTACTGAATATTGAACCATTACTCTTTCCTTGTTTTCTATGCAAAAATATTATACATATACTATATGTATATGCTTCAGTAGCCAGCTTAATAGAATAAGTTTGACATCAAGAGTCTATTGCTTCTTCCAACTGAATCTTCAATGATGTTTCTGTCTTTATTATCCATGCAAAAGTTGTCATTAAAGATTCAGTAGCCAATCAAGTGGAACCAAGTGTGTCACAATAATGTTAACTGCAGGCAACTGAACATTTTATGATGTTAATATGCTCCGCAGTTTGCGCTCAAGATCTTAAATTATCCAGATTATTTCAGTGCAAACATTAAATCATGTGCCTGACCAGCCATGTTCCTTTAGTACCCACAAATCTGCACTTATAATACTAGTTGAAAAATTCACTTCTGTTCAAATTAAAGATGATAAATTAGTTTCCCATATCGATTTAAAAAATGGTGAAAGCCTTAATTAAACGATATCATGATAATGTCTTGAAGTGTGCATGGAACAAAAATTTGTTTCGGTAAAGCAACACAAATTCGACACAAATTAGGAATGAGAAATTCCATTGGCGTTTTTTGAAGTTGGTAGTTTAAGCAATTATGGAAAACGTAATATATTTTGCAATATGATAAAATATAATAAAAAATTTTGACTCTTTTTACTAGTTCCAATAATGGAGGCTACTAAAACTATAACGTGTAATCTGTCTGAATTTCTCTCTTATTTAATTTCAATGAGAAATCATACAAAACATAATTGTATTGAAAGGGCGCCCCTGGAAGGATTTGGAAGATATAAGAAATTAAAATTCCAGAGGATGTGGTCATACTTTTTATAATATTAAAATAAAATTTTCTGAAGATGATATAAATTTTAAGGTTTTCAAAATTAAGATTTATTAAGAAGTTGCTGGAATCTACAACTATTGATATGTACCTCATGGGACAGCAAATATTTAAGAATTTTAACGCTGCCTAATTTGCTGTTGCTACAGCTCTAAGAAAAAAGCTAAAGCCAGTTTTAAATTTTGTACACAGCAATCTTCCAAATACTTCAGTTCACCACTTTTTGAAAGGACGGTGCTCCAAATTAAAATATTTGTGGTGCGTGGTGTAGTAGAGTAATTTAGGTGGAGGGTTGAAGTAAAATTCTGGAGATAATCATTGGAAATATAATTATAAATATCCCCCGTCATTTTTCTTAATTAGATGTGGCATGCATACCTCGAAATTTTGCATTGGCTAGTTTTTTCATGTGTTAATTGCCTCTTTAATAACTCAATATCCAAGCCTTTTTTTAATGTATATATCCAGGACAGACTATATGTTAAGATGATTCAATAAAATTACTCAAAGATCGGGCTACAGTTAGTTCTATAATTCGCAAAGCTCGCGCTAAAGTAAGATAAAGTTTTGTGTTATTATAACATGTGTAAGAATGGCTCAATTTGAGCCAAATATCGCCTATACTAAAGAAATTATTCTATTCTATAACTCAAAATCCAAGCTAAAATATGACATCTTTAATTTCAGACTACAAGAACTTTTCTGAAAGATGAGGCTATTGTAAAATAATTACTTGTCCAAAATAGGATGATTCAAAACTCAAAACTTCACTAAGATAGCTCAAAGCCCTTGCCATATTATGATGAGTCTAAGTATGGCTGGTTAGGCTCACGGTCAGCATGTGACGACAATTTAGAAGAGCGACAATGACTTACACCGGCCTCCTACCTTCGTGGCCCCCCTCCTTGGAGTTGAGCTGACTGTTGGAGCCCCGCGGGGATATGACGGGACTGGGAGAGCGAGAGGCAGTCGGCAGACCGAGGAGCGAGTCCAGCACGTCCTCGAGGGTTGCCGAGCTTGGCCGAGAGTTGCCGAAGTTCTCAAGAAGTTGCGTCAGCTCCTGTTAAAACAACCTTGCATTAGAATTTAGTTTTTAGGCGGATACACATGGTGACAACGGCAATTTTAACGCAAAAGCTGTGAAATCCTGAATTCAAGAATAGATTTGTGTTCTGAAATGATAACGTGACTTTGATAAAAAAAATTGTGGAGAAAAGTTGTCTATTAACTATTAACTTTGGTAGGATCTTCAATTTAAATTGAGAAAATGCTAATCACTTTTAATTTGGAAATTAATATTGATAATATTACACTGCAGTAAATTTACGCAATGAAGAGCAATCACATTTTCGAAATTAAGCACTGAATGCTGCCTAAACCTTGATCTTTTTGAGCTTAATTATTTAAGATCACTTCTAAAGAAACGAAGGTCATTTTAATTCCCTGCTATAACTACGGTTATCTAACCTGCTGCAGCGCTGGTTTAATCACGTCCAGCTCGTCGTTGGTCTCTGACGTGTCAGATACGTTGTCGAGGCTGCAAGTCACGTCATCGATATTGAGGTCGATCTTGTGACGGTCGATTGTCAAGTCGATGTTGTGCCGCTCGATGGTTAGGTCGATGTGTTGATGTCGAACCTCCAAGCTGAGGTGGCGCGGCGAGTCTGAGGCTGTTAAGATAGAATTTGTTAGAACTTGTTGTTACATGTTACAACTTGTCACTTCAGTGAGATATGGTGTTATTTACATGGGAGGTTTGGTACAAAGAGGGTTGTTCAAGTTGTATTTATATATTTAACGTCATCAGAATGTTTGGTTTCAAAGCACCTCACCGTTTTGCACAAGTTCAGACACGTCACAAATTCCAAAGTGGTGTCGTCATTTACCCCTAGCACTAACAAAAATCATTTGCCCCTCCTCCCCCTAAGATTTGTATTGGACAATATAAGCAAGTCCCCAACTTAAATGTTATTTTTTAAACTGGCATCCCCCAACCATTTTTACTTTGAAATTTGAATAAGCTGCTAAAGCTGGTGTTGTATATAGATAATGCAATGATTAAGTTCTTACTATTCAGAAGGTTATCATGCTGCATTCAATGTTCAATAACTTTTAATATGATAAGTATTAGTTTTGTTAATGCGTATTACTTAGTGTTGAACACTCCACGCAAACTAAAATTTCTTATCTGGTTATATTTAAACGTGACCGGATAGTTTCATTCATATGGAGTGTGCTAATGTTAATATTTTCATATATTATTATTTTAGTGGTGCAATCTCTTCTATAAAAATATCATGCAACATAAGCTACTGCTGATATCAACTAACAATGAATCTTTAACTAACTTAAGCCTCTTGATAAAGCTAGGACTAAATTTCGTTTAAAATAACTATTGTGCTAACCAAAAATAAGGGTAAAAATATTTTATGTTTTGGGATATCTTCATATACAAATATTAGTTTGATTTTTCATAAAAAAATTTCCAACCAAGATTTATGAAACTACTGCAGTTTAATTCATTAATGAGTAAACATAATAAATAAATAAATAAATAAATAAATAAATAAATAAATAAATAAATAAATAAATAAATAAATAAATAAATAAATAAATAAATAAATAAATAAATAAATAAATAAATAAATAAATAAATAAATAAATAAATAAATAAATAAATAAATAAATAAATAAATAAATAAATATAAAGTTAGTGCCGACCTGGTTAGTAAGGTTAGTCTGTAATTCAAGAGCAGATAAGGACTTACCGTTATTTTGAGTTCTGCTATTCTTACTTTATTAAAACAGAGGGCGGGTGGCTACAAAAATAAATAAAATTATAAATCATATTCCTCTGTAATGTTGCTTGTCTATTTCATTCCAGTTTTGTATACATTTTTATCGAATAATGGAGATTTCATAAATTTTTGTTTGCATAAATGGCTAGAGGGTGAAAAGTTATGCTACACTGATTTTTTTTCATATTTTTTATTTTCAAGGAACTATTTTTAAAAAGTTGTTGAATAACATGCAGAGAAAGAGACACTTCTCTTAGTAAATGGAAGGATAAGATGTAAAAAGGGCGTGGGTTCAAATCTGACCTCGGCTTATTCTTAAGCAATACTTCCCGGGATATAAGGCTGGTCGCAGACAGATTCGCATGATTTCGCAGCGTATGATGAAGAAAAAAAATAATAAAAACCCATGTGATCAGCTGTGCGCGCGCACACAGCTTCGTATCGTTTGCTTTCGTATGATAAGAAATTTAGAACCGGTTCTAAATGAGAAACGTATCGATCGTAGAAATAAAAGTCTGTGTGCGACCTTCCTAAAAAACTGATAGAAATCAGAGTAGAATATCTTTGAATCCTCTATCTATTTATTATTAATTAAATATTTTGAGGTCGAAGCTCTAACAATTATTTTTTAACACTTTATGATGGATATTATAAGAACACAATCGTTATATTGCGTCTATCATTTTGCTATTATAGCAGTCTAGAACAACATTGTTTTAAATGAATCCAGATAAGGGGAACTGCGCGGTCACAACTGACTTTGTATTATTATAACTTCCAGGCTTTTCATTGTGCCTCCCTTCCCATCACAGCATTTGCCTATTTGTGACTGAGAAAACCATGAAAACCTCAGGTAAGATGTTTGGCGCGCACTTAAAAAATTATGCCATCAATCACCTCCCGGATGCACGAGTGGGTGTTCTTTAGCAACCGCCACTTGTGAAAAGTTTGGCGGTGCCTGAGATCGAACTCACGACCATCCCATTACAAATTGGATGTGAACTATTGCGTCTGCTCGCATTACAAAATATTTTCTGCCTATTTATTTTGATGTTTGCACATATTATTTCATTCAAAATTTTTGGTCATCCTTTTCATTGCCTGTATAGTTATGCAGCCGTTTCAGCAGATATGCAAGAAGGGTAGCCTAACATACAGGGGATCTCAAAGATAAAAATTACACAGAATAAATGGTTAAATTCATTTTTAAAACCATATAGTTGGCAGTGAACCTGGTGGTAATAGCTGAACTGCGTGCGTGTATCGAGGTCTCTTTGCAAAATCATGTAAATGCTTTAACAGCAGCCACAGCATAATTTTACAGAATTTACAACACCATAAGTCCCGCATATTATATCTTCAGACCAAATAGTATTAAAAATTATTTTTAATTAATTTGCAAATTTTGTCATTTTTGTGATTTTTTCAATGCTATATACAATAGGTATTACCATATCTTCGATGCAAGGGGACAAAATTTATGCGCGCAACGACATCTATTTGTCTTTAATTTACTCAATTTTGTGGATGAATATATTTTATTATCAAACATTGGGGGGAAGCGGTATTCTCAAAGCAATTTTTTTTTATAGCACAATTTGTATTTTTAGCCCCTTGTTTAGTACCATGATTAGCTAAATGTACCTGTGGGAATGATAATCAAGGCTAAAGTTAAATTGCTTTATTATGAATACTTCTTGATGGTTATTTCTTTGTAATTTTTACTTGTTTAACTTCATGTTGTGCTTCTATAGAGGACATATAAAGGACCATATAAAGGACGTCTAAAAATTTTGCTCTTTGCATCGAGGATACGGCAATACCTATAGCATGGGGAGAATCACAAAAATTATCAAATCTTTAGGAAAGAATTCACTTACGAAGTTGAAATATTTTTTTATATTTGTCCGAAAGTATTTTACAACTAATTATGGTGTTGTCATTTCTGTGACATTATGCTGTGGCTGCTGACAGAGCATTTACATGCTTTTACAATGTTAATCATATACAGCAATCCTCGCCAGATGCACGTAGTTCCAGCAGTTACCACTAGGTTCGCACTAACTTTATGACGCCAATTGTTGATACATTTGAGAAATTTCCAAGGACACAAAAATAATCATTCCACTTTATTAGCCACTGCTGTTAGTTCAATAAATATTAAATAATTTACAATGAATATAACTAAAGGAAAGGTAACACAGATCAGCTGATCAAAATAGTTCAATTTGATTGAAATGTAAGCCTTAACAGTTGATAAAATTTCTGGATGTTTTTTTGAGTTTTTTCAGTCACAAATTTATCTAAACCTAAAACCCACAGAAAAAACTTCAAAACAATTTTTTTATACAATTTTTTAATTAATGTTTTAATTTAGCTACAATATATGAGGAAGCCCTATGTTAAAAATTTAAAAATCAATTAAAAAAAATATAAAGAATATATTCTATAGTTTTAAATTTTTATTTTAAACGTCTTTTGTGGCTTTTAGTGCTAAAATCTGTCACTAAAAAAAATTCCAGAATGTTAGTCTTGCTAAGGTTTGCATGTTAATCAAATGGGCCCACATCGATCAGCTCATCTGTGTTACTTTCCCCTTAAATTAATTAAATTTTGATTAATTATGTGTCATTGCGTATCCAGTTTAATTAATTAAGTGATCTGACTAAATGTTTTATTTTTTTACTAGCTATTTATCTCCAGTTATATATAAAGAAATTATTTATGTCATTATAGTTATATTTTCCATTGAAACGACTATATGCCTGCATACAAATTTAGATAATGGATTTTTTTTTCTGAAATAAGTAATAATTCAATATTTCTAAAACTCTATATAACTGACTGCAAGTACGCCTCATCCATGGAGAAAATAGACTCCTTGACCTCATCTATAACTTATACTATATCTCGAAAAAGTGTCTTATAATATTTTGTTATAGTTTCTATTTTTTTTTTTTAATAAAACATTTCTCCGAATTGTCTTCATTTTGTAATAATAATAATAATTAGTTGAATTTAAAAATTAAACGTGAAATAAATATCCAAATTTGTTGATCATATTTATTTATAAACTCAAGAATTTATTGTTTAATTCTTGTATTAAAATTATGAAACCCTATAGCTGATATTGGTGATTTAAAATTCAGAAAACTTTAAAGACTATTTTCATAAACAATTTTGTTACAATTTCCTACATTTAAAAAATAAATTACCAATTTGATCTAAAAGAACTTGTACTTTAAAAATAAAAATTCAGAATTATTTTAGTCTTGCTTTTTTACCACGTATGTTTCGATATCTATGCAATACAACCTGCATGACAATTTACATTGCATTTTCATGTAGTCCCATTTTATTAACATGTAAATCTTAGGCACACAACAATGGGGTACTGACCGGTATTTGAGTTAGCAATACTAGTAAAAAGTACTGTGAATTCTATGAAGAACGAGCCCTATTAGAGCATTCTACGACAATTTGCTGATTTTATTTGGGTTTTTAACACTTTTTTTCATGACGTCATAGCATTGAATCTTAAATGGGAAAATGCATCAGTTAAGGGTAAGGTAACGCCACCAATGTTAAAAAAAATCCCTCTCACAAAAATTCTGAAAAAAATTTAAAATGTTCTCCTCTATACCCCCTATCAGTACCTAAAATATCAGGTATACAGATACGATCTAGTTTTTTAGTTATAAATTTTTAAAGTTGACTACTTTAACATGGAGAAATGAAACTCCCATGTTAAATTGGTCAACTTTAAAAATTCATAACTCAAAAACTAGATCGTATTTGTGTACCTGATATTTTAGCTACTGATAGGGGGTGTAGAGGAGAACATGTTAATTTTTTTTCAGAATTTTTGCGAGAGGGATTTTTTTTAACATTGGTGGCGTTACCTTACCCTTAACATTGCTAAAATGAAATGTTATTGAGGTAGGAATTCATTATCGTGATTCTAGCACCTAAAAACCTTGCAAATTAAGGTTTGGTTACATTTCAATATTAAGTATGGGATTTGGCAATGTTAACTTATCTATTTTCCCATTTAAGATTCAATGCTATGACGTCATTTTTTAGAGGTTTCAAAAATTCATATAAAATCAGGAAATTGTCGTAGAATGCTGTAATAGGGCTTGTTCTTCATGAAATTCTCGTGCCTTTTGAAATGTTGACAAAAACTTGAAACTTTTTTTTTTTGGTCAGTACCCCATTCTGAGATTTTTTGAGAAACAGATCTAAAAGCCATAGAAACAATTTCAAAACAATTTAAGGAGCTGATTTGTTTTTTATTATCTTTTTAGATTGTCTCTCCATGGAAATTTAAGCTCAATACCAAATATTAAAAAAATCAATTAAAAAACACAAAAAAAAATTATTGAAAAATTGTTTTGAAATTTTTTCTGTGACTTTTTTAAGTAATCTGTCTCTTATTTTTTTTTTTTTTACAATTTTTGCGTGTCTGCTAAGGTTTACATGTTAATTAAATGAGATAACATAGATCAGCTGATCCATATTATCTTCCCTTTGAGAGTTTTAAAAAAAAATGTGGGAAAAATTGAAAGTTCATTTGGTGTTCATTATACAAATATGCAATGAAAAAATCATGAAAGTTGTCGATTGACGTAAAAAATGCAATGGAATGAAAAGCGAAAAAATATAGCAACATAAATCTAAAAATGCATGCTTAAAAACTACGTGCAAAATGAGTGAAAAAAATAACAAAATAAACATAAAATTGAATATTTATTTATTTACAAAATCAAATAAAAGCACACAGAAAAATAATACACAAATAAAACATAATTATATTATGATGAAACTCATGCTAAATAATACACAAATAAAAATGATAAAGATCTTCATGTTAATTAAAATGCATTACTTACTACAATTGCAAATAATGGAATGAACTGCTCTCACAATAACAAATTATACTCTTGTCGATTACAAATGTAATTTATCGATAATTTTGATAATCAATCATTTATTGATAATTTATTGTCTATGGCAGAATCAGGTAGGTAAATTGACAGTAGCATTATCAGGGGAGGGAGGGAGGGAGGGGGGGATTACAAATCGTCCCCTCAGAATATAAGTGTCCTATTTTAGAAGTTTTGAGGTGATTATAGACCTTATGTACATGAAGCATAAGATATGTAATTGCATCAAAATATCGTGGTTTATATGACATATATATATTCTGAGGTGACGAAATATATTAAAGGGGGATATAAAAAAAATCAGGAAAAAAAGCACCAAGCAAATATTATATTCTAAAAAAGAAGTTAATAATTCTTTGTAAATTTTAAAAGGGCATTATTCTAAAGGTCATTTGATAACCCCCCCCCTCCCCTCCCATGGAACTGCATAGAACAAAAATATAACTGGATCATCATAGCGTCAAAACAGGAGGTAATAAACTATGACTAATGAAGATAATATATTGTATTAGAAAAGAAAGTGGAAAGTTATACAACTCTGAACTGTCAAGTTCACAAAATAAAGTCTTAAAGTTGTACAAAAATTAAACTTATCAAGTTCTCATCTTGCTTAACTCCTAAAAAAATCACTCCTAATTCTAAAATTATAATTTCAAATCCTCAATTTTTAATCTTAGTAAAAAGATTAAAACGAAGAAAAAACTACGAAAAAGTAAATTTTGTGACATGTGTGATTGGCTATTTAAAGGAGTTAAAAGTTAAATGCTGGCAACAAAGCATGCCAATTGTCATTTTGTAATTAAATACAAATCATTTCAAAATATGAAACAAAATAATAAAATACACATCCCAAATTTCCATAAATTAAAAACTGAAAATTAAATTAAGTATTTGAACTTGCAAGGGCAGAGAGGCGTTTTACAAAGTTAAATTTTGGTTGCAAAACGTGGGAGGGAGGTAAAATATGAAATTATTTCTAGGAAATTCCAGATTAGCTACTAAACATGCCCGGGGAACTTAATACACTCTTTGCTACGGAAATTACTACATGCAGCCATGTCTTGTAGGAATAACAGGGCATGGGGATCGACAAGGCTGCAAATAGGAAATTTCCCAAGATGACCATTGACAAGCTGCATGAAAAAATTTTATTTCAAAAATGAATAGAGGGTACCAAATTATGCTACTCTGAATATTTTACTTTGTTTGAGACACCAAACTATTTTTAAATAATTATTGAAAGTTTGGTAAGTTAAGTTGACACCCCTGAATCCTTAATAAAAAGGATAGGACCGAGACGCCTATTTGACGCTTCCAGGGGGCGCCACGCACTTTTAAAAATTATTTAAAAATAGTTCTGGGTCTGAAAAAATTCAGAGTTGCATAATTTGGTACCCTCTATTCATTTCTGTAATAAAATTTTTCCATGCTTGTTGTCCATTGTACATTAGTGCACCCTGGCTAAACCCTTGCAACCCTGGATAGAAGAAGAATCCTGGTTAGACGACCCCCTGCTGTCTAGATGACCCTTGCTAGTCGACCCCTGCTAGATGATAAGCCCCTTGGGCACCCTGACACAGCAGGATATGAAGGAGATCCTACTGCGCTGTTTATTTCTGCCTGCCTGTCTGACCGACCTCTCAACACCTAGAACATGATAAAACAAGATCTTCTTAATCACTTAATTCCAGCACCAATTCTAGGGATATTTTCACAATAATGGAAAACCTGTTTGAAATTGATTTATTGCAGAAATTAATAGAGGGTACCAAATTATGGAAATCTGAATTTTTTCAGATTTATTTTTAGTTGCGGAACTATTTTAAAATAATTATTGAAAGTGTGGTCACACACACCCCCTGGAGGCGTTAATAGGCTATATATTATTTTTACTAAGGATTCAGGGGTGCCAAGTTAACTTACAAAATTTTCTTTTTCAGATATGCATAATTTTTTACCCTCCATTCATTTCTGCAATAAAATAAAATAAAAAATCATGCAGGATGTCCATTCTAGTGAAATATTATCATACTAAATCTAGTGAAATTCGTCAAACACCTAAATTCGGACTGTAACATTCTAGAAGTTAAGTTTTGACTAAAATTCAAAATTTACATCTCTGGACACCACGAACGTTACTCCTGCTCTGTTTGTGTCACGCAGTCTATGGAGGTGTGGGCAACTTTTTGATATTGATAGACTGAGTGCTCAACCCAAAATTACAAATCGCCATCTATTTGACATTTTCTGCAGTCCAGAGGTGCCATGTTGAACATGATAATAATATAATGAGTCACAAACAAATTATTGAGATAAAAACTTTTGAATAAATTTAAAAATCGCGTGAGAGCAATGTTAATAAATCATAATTAAATTATAATAAATCATAATTAGTTAAAATGTCAAGTGAGAGCTAGCCATGATAAAAAAACACATAAATACACAACAGGTGAAACAACTCATCTACATGCAAACACACGTACAAAAATATAAATGATAAATATATAATAAATGAACATGATTAATAAACCTAATTACATTGCATGATATTAATTATTGTCTATCAGCAGTAAAATTTGATAAAATGTGTTTTAAATATAACCTAAATAATGTAGTACATCATAAATATAGAATAACCATTTTGTGTAAAATATGTTATATATACAGTGATATAATATCGGAAATAATAATTATATACTTTGGAAGGTTTCGATTTTTAGATAAAAAGGTTCAAAATTGCTTTGGGAACAATATTAAATTCAACCGTCTGATCAGAAATTGATAACTTTTCTTCATCATAATATTTAGACTATGATAAGAAAATTTTAAAAGAATATAAAATAACACTGAAAAAAAAAAAAAAAAAATGCCTCAAAAATTATCGTATTGTATTTGAGAATTTAAATTCCCAGAAGAATATGAAAGAACAGAGAAAATTGTATCAAAATGATCCGAACACTTTACAAATGCAATTTGGACAAACTGTCCCGGAAAATATGAGCCAAACACAAAACCAAAATCTGCAGAACAAAGATTTTTTCTGTGAGCTATATTTTGTTTCAATTAAGGGTAAGGTAACACGGATCAGCTGACCCAATGCTAAAAAAATCTCACACATGAAAATATGAAAAAAATTAAATTGTGTCCTCTACACCTCCTATCAGTAGCTAAAATATCAGGTATACAACTTCGAGCTAGTTTTTGAGTTATGAATTTTTAAAGTTGACTACTTTAAGATGGAAAACTCAAACTTGCATTTTAAACTAGTAAACTTTAAAAATTCATAACTGAAAAACTAGCTCGTTTCTGTATACCTGATATTTTAGCTACTGATATATGGGGGATGTAGAGGGAAAGATTTTACTTTTTTTTTCATAATTTTCATGTGCGAGATTTTTGAAGTATTGGGTCAGCTGATCCGTGTTACCTTACCATTAAAAAAAATATTGCACCAGTATGAAAATAAATTCAAATTAATTTCTATTATATTAATAGCTATTTTAAAGTGTTGTATATTTAATGAAATCAAACTTTAAACTTCATAAATTAAATTGGTTTTCAAAATATAAAGATTTGAAATCCAACTTTTCTGCAGCTTCATAACGTTTTTACTTGCACAATATATTTCGTTACTTTATAAAATGTTCTTAAAAATAACACATAACTATTACATATTGCTATATTACAATTGTCAGTTATTTACAGAAAAATGAACCCAACAATGTTGTATAAAATTGGTTGCTAATATTCACTTTTCTTTGCAAATAACTGAACATATATTTATATTTTTTAACATTAGCAAAACCTAATAAGACCTTACTTATATACATTTTTTTAAAAATACCTTACACTAATATATAAACATGTAAATATATCAAATTATTGCTATATGTATAAATATGTCTTGATTAAAAACATCCTTATTGCTGTAAGAATATCCAACGTTCCTTTCTATAGGTTATATACTTAACTATTGTTAAATGAATCAGCCAATTACATTCAAGTACCATGAAAGTTTTCAAATGCAATGAAATTTTGAAACTTTGAAACGTAAATAGTCCGAGTTGAAATAAATTTCATCTTTTCTTCGCTATTAAACTCTCCTCTCGTCTTTTCTCTTCTAATTTTGAACCATTTATTTTTGAGGTAAAAAAGAAGGGAAAAGACAAGATTAAGTCTTTTTTCCTCTTCTTGAGCATAAAATGTTAGAAATATTGAGTCAATTTCATCCTTACTTTGAGCGAAGAGGAAATAAGATGTGTTATAGAGGTAAAAAGATTAGCTTTAGATGTGTAAAGGATGAGTTGAAGACGTAATTTTTCGACTAGGGAGTGGGGAGTGCTTTTCTGCCACCTTTACTTCACATTATATAAATACCAACTGGGCTAAAGACTGTCGAAAGTGCAGAACCGGGGTTTGAAACTCGGCAGCATCTTCTTTTAAATTTTATATTTTTAGTCATATAATGTAAAATAGAGGTGACGAAAAAGAACAATCAAATTTTCAAAGTTTCTATTAATGTCATTGGGCGAAATTTACGAAGCAGTTAGCCAAGTTTCTAACCACGTTTAACTAGGTGGTTTAACACATAAAACAGTTATAGTTAAATGTGGTGAAGCTAAAATTGGTTAGACACCTGGCTAACTTCTTCGTGAATCGCACCCATTGAAGCTGGAGAATAAAAAATTAAACTAAATTTTTGAAATTTCGTGGCAAAAAAATGACACACCAATTTCAGCTATATAAAGGAACGTTGGTAAAACACAGGGAACTCTTCACGCCAGCAGAAACTCACCGTTGGCAGGCATTGTTGTTGCACCGTTATGCCTGATATCCATGAAGCCGTGCCCCGCATGCAGCTTGTCGTTACTTGGGTAGCCGTTAGAGGCGTTGTCGTCGGCTGGTATCTGCGGTGTTTGAGGGGAGTCTAGAGGTCTGCTACCAACGAAGCTGCTCTCCACCCAGACGCGAGTCTTTGAGCCGCGGGGGGAGGGTGAGCGGTCCAGATCACCGGGCCGTGAGGGAGAGAGATTCTTTTCTTTGACGTAGTGAACGATGGCGCTAGTTACCTCCTTGATGGAAGAATGTACCTCATTCAAGTGAGCCTGGGGACAGAGTGACAGAGTGAGACCCAGAGTGACAGTGAGGGATGGAGTGACAGAGTGAGACACAGAGTGACACAGTGAGGGACGAAGTGACAGAGTGAGGGATGGAGTGGTTGGTTGGTTACCAATGGCGGAACTTGTTTTTTTCAACATTGTTCACAGTGCTCTCTGGGGCTCCCAATACCCAGTCTGCACGCCAGACAGTTAAGTAACATTTAATTAATTTATTTATAAATTATTGATCTTCTATTTTTCAATAAATGTAGAACAGGTCAGGTAGATACCAATATAACTGATAGTGTTAAAACTGGGCGTCCTGTTACAGGACAGGAAGGGGTTGTTACTTTTTTGACACCAAAAGCTCGTTTTAAATTGTATAATAAAGCCTTCCTTTTTAGGTCTGTGTCTGAGTACTAGAGTAGCTAGTACCTAGAGTACTAATTGACCCAACTAGGATAATGAGGAACATAACTGGAGTAATGACTAACCTAACTAGTTGACAAACCTAACAAGGATAGTACATCACCTAACTAGGGTACCAACAGACTTAACTAGAGAAATGACTGACCTAACTGGCGTAATGACTAATCTTGGAACTGAAGTAATGACAAACCTAAAAAGGGTAGTTACCTGCGAGGGTGGCGGCTGCACGGACACGGCGGGAGGTAGGGGCGGCTTGGTGACCATGTTGGCTGCCAGTCTCTCTGCCGGCGTGCGGTAGTGCGAGGGGGTAGAGCTGAGTAGCTTCTCCTGCGACCGCCAGCCGAGGTAGGGCTGTCGGTAGTGGAAACTGGACCTGGTGGAGCCACTGTAAACAAGTGAAGACATGTTAGTACATAGAGCAGACCGAGGTAGGGCTGTTGGTAGAGGAAACTGGACCAAGTGGAGCCACTGTAAACAAGTCAGAACAAGTTAGTACATTGGGGGCCAAGATATACCTCACATCAAACACGAGTGCTGTCAGCCAATGAAGTAGCTTAAAATCATGCAACGTTGCCAAATAGTGCAGCGGCGCCGCTATTGTTCGGCTGCAGGTGTTACACAAAAATTGCAACGTCGCACAATTTCTATTGGCTCGCGGCATCGTTTGATGAGAAGGATAGCTTGGCCTCCAGTGTACCACTGTACAGAGACTGGGGGCGAGGAAAGATTTCAGAACTTTTGGATCAGCTTTTCACACATTTTTTTCCCGCTTTCCAAGATTTACGGTCGTTTTGACCCCTACTTCTCCTTTCTTGGTAATGCTACAGTGGGTGTCACATTTAACTTTGTTATGGTCGTATTTCTAGGCTGAATGCAACGTTGCTAAACATCAAAGTAAACAAACCGCACTTCACAAAGCTCTCATTTAGATGTGGCAACGGAGCGCGGCAGACCAACGTTGCCATGAGCACATGCGGCAGCAGCGAGCGAGCAACTCTCGCAAGCAGTGTTTGAAATTTTGCACTGCAATGTGGCAACGTTGTAAAATACGAAATTTGACGAAGGTACACGACCATAACCAAGTTATATGCGACACTCACTGTAGGGTTAATAATGATAATGTTATTGATGAAGAGACGTACCTTGGTGAAGTGTTGGCCGAGGTGGGTCCAGAGTTGAGTCTTGAGGTACTCCATCTTGAGAAGGGGGCGTACGAGAACGACAACCTCTCCTGGGGACTGGGAGAGATGACGGGGCTGGGCGTGGCGTTGTGGTGGCTGTTCGAGTACTTGCTGCGAGGACTGGGGCTGTGGAATAGGCAACACTTCAGAATACGCACCACTACATTTATAAAGGTACTAATTCAGAATAGGCACCACATGCATTTAGATAGGTACCACTTCAGAATAGGCACCACAAATATTTATAATATTCACCACTTCAGAATAGGTATCACATGCACTTAGAATAGGCAGGCATTACTTGATTGAAGAACTATAGTATTAAATGAGGTTTCAACATTATTTCGTT
This sequence comes from Siphlonurus alternatus, assembly GCA_949825025.1. NCBI lineage: Eukaryota > Metazoa > Arthropoda > Insecta > Ephemeroptera > Siphlonuridae > Siphlonurus > Siphlonurus alternatus. The sequence goes on along the minus strand of OX463787.1, from coordinate 21,212,568 downwards.
CTTAGATTATTTTAGCTTGGTGCATAATCTACTGTATGGGCTTCATGACAGAACAATATTAAATTAAATTATTAAATATTAAATTATTATAATCAACATAGGCACCACATATGTCACGTTCAAAGAAATTTATTATAATCAAAATAGCTAGGCACCACATGTCATGTTAAAATAAATTTATAAAAATCAAAATAGCACAATGTCACGTTAATATAAATGTAATGTAATGAAAATAGGCACCATGTCTGTCACTTTGGTATCAATTGATAATAATCGATCAAAATAGGCACCACGTCTGATTTGGCACCATTTCAAGGAGCCCCACATCATCATTGTCATGAAAGAAACGTCAGCAATGAAATTTCAATACATTTTCTTACGACTGCATTTAAGGTTGCACGCCAATGATATCATAACGGTGGTGCACAAGGTATAGGCGGCACCAACATTCTCATAACAAATACAACAATATAGAGTTGACGCAAATAATATAATAAAAAAGTAGAAACAAGCATACTGAATAAATGTTTTATGAAAATTGATTAAGCCACAATTCCTGCTAATTTTTTTTTTTAATTTTCAAAAAATAAAATGAGCTTGGTTAAGTAAAAAAAAAAATATATATATATATATGTACAGTCGCCGCCTTAAAAAAATTCTATTTGCGACCTTATTAATGACCATTTCCCGTAAGAATAACACAGGTCATCGTAATGGACAACATGAATGAAAAAAAAAAAAATATTGCAGAAATGAATAGAGGGTATCAAATTATGCTACTCTGAATTTTTTTCAGATTTTTTTGATACCCGGAACTATTTTTAAATAATTATTGAAAGTACTGTGATTTCAGTTGGCACCCTTGAATTCTTCATAAAAAGGATAGAGGACTGGACGCCTATTGACGCCTTCAGGGGGCGTAGCCGCAATTTCAATAACTATTTAAAAATAGTTCTGGGTCTCAAAATAATCTGAAAACTTCCAGAGTAGCATAATTTGGTGCCCTCTATTCATTTCTGTCACAATTTTTTTTCTTGTATGTTGTCCATTAACAAGGCTGCAAGTGGGAAATTTTCCAAGACAGCAACCGTACACAAATTTTCGAAGGATTTAAATAAACATTTTAAACATTTAATTGAAAATTATTAATTAATGCCGAAGTAATATTTTAAATAATACAATATATACTTTGTCATTGTAATTCATTAGTTACAAGAACAAAGTATTGGGTGCATGGCTTGTTACTCACGGCCTATTCTCAAAAGCCCTACCTTGGTTGCAGCGACGACAAGGACGTTGTCTTGGAGTTAAGTCCTGGCCACCCGCCCGCCTTGTGTGCCGATCCGGACCTCTTGAGGATGAAATGTCCCGAGGAGGGGGTCGTGTTCTTGTACCAATCTGGCACGTTGAGACGCTGCAGGGACCGCTGGACGCGAAGCTCGTGCTCACTCAGTTGTCGCTCGCTCACCTTGCGCAGCTCGTTCTCAGGGGGCTGAAACATCGGGAGAAACACGTTAGAACAATGTACCAATTGTCAAACGAAATGCGTGTGTGTCTGAAAGAACGTTTGGTCAAAATTTGTGCGCACAGAGCAACCTATTGGTGACAAAGTAAGCACATCAAAATTTAGTTGATTAAAATTACTTTCCGTAATGATAACAAATCGTATTCGAGCATAGGAAAACAATATAAAGATTAAACTTTGTTGTAAAATATGAAGCACACCAAAGCTGCATTTTCTTAACTGGCAAGAGATACAAAACAAATGCACACCCACCCTAAAATACTCTATATTTTTCAATTTATCTTCCTGCAGGGGGCAAAACGATCCCCACTGCACGTTGAACGGGTTGAACCTACCCCAGATTTGAGCTCTGGGTTCATGCACTCTATTTTTAGACCACCTGTTTTGGCAGAGGGGCTTAATGATGGTGGGACCGTACCTATAATTAAACAAAAATGGTACTTTATTTTTAAGAGTTTAAGAAAAATCATTATATAATTATATTTATCACTACTTGTCATGTCGTATAATTTTTGTTAGCGTAAAACCAAACACGATTTTATTTTTTTGTTCAAACTACAAAATCCACGTAGTCCACACGTGTTATTCGTACGGAACATTTAATGTGATAAAATGGACAACATACATTTGTATGAAAATTATTTATTGCAGAAAAGAACAGAGGGTACCAAATTATGCTACTCTGAATTTTTTCACATTTTTTTTGAGACCCAGAACTATTTTTAAATAATTATTGAAAGTGCGGCCACGCCCCCTGGAGGCGTCAATAGGCGTCTCCGGCCTATCCTTCTTATTAAGGATTCAGGGGTCCCAAATTAACTTAAAGAACTTTCAATAAGTATTTAAAAATAGTTCCGGGTCTCAAAAAATTCTGAGAATTTAAACTTCCGAGTAGCATAATTTGGTGTTCTGTATTCATTTCAGCAATGAAATTTTCATGTAGGTTGTTCATTATGTAATCATATCCGTGATAATCAATTCGATCAGTTTTGCACAGTTACGTCAAGTTCATGGCTCGAAGTTCAAGCGAGAACTTTATCACGTGACCTTTTGTGACCTCTGTGTTATCGCTTTATGTGGCAAATCTTCAGTGTTGAATTATGATTTTTGTGTTCCATAATTGAATCAATACCCCAGTTGAAATCAATTTCATTATTTATTCGCAATTAAGCTCTCTTCTCTTTCCACCAATTTTGCACCTTTTCAGAAGAAAAAAATACGAAGTTACGTCTTTTTTCCTCTTCTTGAGCATACAATGTTAGAAATATTGTCTACATTTCAACCTCACTTTGAGCGAAGAGGTAAAAAGAGGTAAAAAGATTAGGTTTAGACGTGTAGATAATGAGTTGAAGACTTAATTTTTCAACTAGGGTATAATGAAACGTATACATAAGAACGTTTCTTTTTATTTTATTTGTAATATAAATATAATTCTTTTATATAAAAGATTAATTATTAAACAATACAAAGATAAAAATTAATAAATATATTAAATAATTAACAATGCAATGAAGGCTGTGTGAAAGTTGATTCAATAGTTGAATATGCCTGCTATGTTATCTTACCCACGAAAACAAATTATAAAATAGCAGTCAATTTTAAAGAACATGTACGCGTGTGACTTATTTTGTAAGCCAATTAACAAATAATCAACTTAATTAATCAACTTTATCATCAACTTAATTTTCACTGGTAAAAATCTCTGGCCTTGGAGATAGTGAAAGAGTAAACATGCTGATAACGAGTCTTCAGAATTCTTATCAAGAAATATATTATACATGTGTGCGTTCAATTTGACAAGGATATTGTAGCTGCGTGGATGATCCCGAAAGCCAATCAAAAATTTAATCAACTGACAACAATGTATTGAAATTCATGAAATCGTTTCTTGCATATAGAGGGTCCCGAGTTTTGTATTGTCAATTTTTTCAGATTTCTTTTGTAACCTTTGTTTCGTTACTTATGAAAGATTGACCTCACTTGATTGAGATCTCGGAATTATTTCCCTTGATTTGAACAAGAACTGCAGAGAACTCGTCGCCATCAATATTGGCATACAAGTTTTGAAGTGAATCTGATCAGTTTTGAGAAAACTGCATGAGCAGAAGTTGAACATTGCCTTATAGATAGAAACCGGAAATAGAGCCATTGTGAAAAAACCACCCCCTTGAATCTGCTCAAACCATAAGTGATTAAGTTTTATATCATTATCGAAAATTTAAAATTTATTTCATTCGATTCCGTCTGGCAAAAATTTCCTATATGACTTGCGAAGTAACTGAGGTAAATCGTTAAGTGCGTAATATTGTAACATATGCTTAAATTTATTTCTATATTTGGTCATTCAGCATATGTCATTTTCACTCACAATCAGGAAGATGATACATGACGTCACGATCGCGCGTGGTGCATCTCTCCTAACCTAAACCTACGCTTACTTCTTAGGTGTAAAGTAATTAAAATTAGCGTTGGTGTCGTCTCCTTTTCTACATGGGACAAGGGAACCCTCGCAGTAAACGTCACTGTCACGTGACCAAACTTTACCCTCTACATTGACATGTATAAATAACCCGGGAATCAAACTCGAGACAGCTTCAGTTTACAACACTTCTTCGTTGTCGGCTCTCTGTGCTAGCGCTCTCGCTCGCTATCTCTTGGCTCGCCGCCGCTCTCTACACCTACGCTCTCGCTGAAAGTTACGCTGTCTCAGCTCGAGTTTGGTTCCGCCGCTCCCTTTACTATGTAAGTTTTATACGTCATTATTATGTTTTGTTTTGTTCAAGAGCTTTTTAGTTTACAATAAATATTTGGACTTTGATGTTTAAATGTTTGTCTTATCATTTCACTGATAATCATGGAGCAAAGAATTCCCGGAAGTAACGTAAGAGCTACCTAAAAATTGAGCAGACCCCCATAACATCTCAAATTTACGTTACAATATCGACTTAAGTAAGGCCTACTTAAGTCAAGCTGCAGTGTAGACGGGGCATATTGGTCACGTGGTCAAACATCAATGCACATCAGCTGTTCGATAACTGGGGCGGCTCAATGAAGTTCGGCGCATGCGCAGTGCGACGAGCAAGTGCGGGAGGCAAGAAAACGCGTTGGTCATGTAACTTTTATATATAATAATTTGATTGAGGGAACGTGGAAACCTCAGTTGGGATGGTCGATAATGACATCAGTTACCTTCCGAACGAATCAAGTGCAGGCGCACAACCAGAAAAAAAAATCAGGGGGGCGGAGGATGCCTCCATAAGGTCAATGTTAAAAAAATTGAAGTGGGGGAAATGCCTATATTGCACATGTTAAAACAAATATTTCGGGGGGAGGGGGGGGACTGTACCCTTGGACCCGTGCCTGATCAAGTGTGGACCAAGTTTTCAGGGCAAAGACTAAAAGCCAAGGTAAATAAACCAGGATTTAAAGAGGCACTTGCTGGTTCGAATCCGATCTAGAGTTGTGCTACATTAGTTTCCATGGTTTCCTGTATCTTATAAGTCAAATGATTTGAAAAGTTTTAGGCTTGGAAATGGTTAATCGAAATTGTACGAGTTTGTTACAATAAAACAAGACGGGATGTTTTTGCTAATGACACAAAATTATGTAGTAACCCTAGTTAAAAAAATTCGTCTTCAACTCATCTTTTACACGTCTAAACCTAATCTTTTTACCTCTAAAACACATCTTATTTCCTCTTCACTCAAAGTGAGGATGAAATGAAGACAATATTCCAAACGTTTTATGCTCAAAAAGAGGAAAAAAACATGTAATATCGTATTTTTCCCTCTAAAATGGTGAAAAATAGGAGGGAATTAGACGAGGAAAGAGCGAATAAAATTTGAAAATTATATCAACTGTGGTGCAACAATGGAAAATAAAAACAATGAAAATCTCACCATTGTAACCACGATGCTGTAGATAAGCGCTCCATTTAGTTTGATGCAGATGTACTGTTTCGTCATTATATCTACTGTCACTCTATTGATGTATTTTGTTTAATGTTGAGAATATGAAATAGATTTTTATACACTGATTTTATGTTAAACTAGATAGAAAGTTCTTTGGTAAGAGCTATATGATTATATTCACTTGCTAATGAAGTAAAATTGTGATTATATTGCTATATAATTACACAAATTTCGTATAATATTGTGAATACCGCACTATGAAAACACAGCAAGCAGACTGGGAGGTTTAACAAAATTGATTTTTTAGTCTCGTTCACTAAACTTCATACCACAAATAATGTCACTTACAATACACGAGGCTTCAAGTCAGCTGTTTTGTGACATACAAGAATCTAGAACTCGCTGCTTTAAATAAAAGTTAAGTTATTGGTTCAAATTATTTATTCAAATTAATTTTGGGAAAAATTTTCAAAAATTGAAATCAGACGTATTAGTTGCAGCATTGTGAATTTTAAAATTCTATTTGATACAACTATAAATACACTAATTGTATGCGCGCCCGAGTTGAAATAAATTTCATATTATTTTCGCTACTAAACTCTCCTCTCGTCTTTTGCACCATTTTAAAGGAAGAAATAGGTTAAAACACGAGATTACATGTTTTTTCCTCTTCTTGAGCATAAAATGTTAGATATATTGTCTTCATTTCATCCTCACTTTGAGTGAAGAAAAAATAAGATGTGTTTTAGAGGTAAAAAGATTAGGTTTAGACGTGTAAAGGATGAGTTGAAGATGACATTTTTCAAGTAGGGCGATTTATACAATGTTCGCAATAAAATGTGTGTGATACGCTACAGCTGCTGTTGCACTCGTAATACACTGTAACTACACTCCTATAACACTACATATATTACAACTACGTGAATATGATGCACCCGTGCTACCACTGCACATGCACATGTCGTGATTGCTGCTATACTGAAAGGTACTGATGTGATTGATAAATTAATCAAGATAATGGATGACGTCAACGACTATTTATAACATGAAAATGTGATATCAATATTTAAAACGGTCATGCAATGTCACATGTTGTTGTTTTGTATAATTTGTCCCGATCGATTTTGTTATTAAAATATTAACAACAAAAAAGTTACTTTCATGGCATGTTTATTATGTACAGTATTCGTGATTAAAAAATAACAAATTCTATTTACATGCTGTTTTTCGTCAAAAAGAGGTTTATTTTTGTGATTATTCATTATTACATGACGTGCTTATATTGTTGTTCAATCGAAAAACAATAAAATTTTATTTAAATATTAATTATGATAACTTGATAACTATGTACATATCTATAAATATAATAGTTTCATATTTTAAAATCATGGACTTTCATTAAATTTAAATATTTTAATTATGAATATACATTTTATATTATATTATACGTATAATAAGTTTTAATATGTTAAAATATATATAATTACGTAATTTTCGAATAATGGACAAGTAGCATCATTTTTTTTTTTAATAGCTCAGTTGAAAGAGAAGGTCGAAAAATACACCTGTGATTTTTTTGAGATTTTTATCTGTACTGCATTATGGCTAAAAGAGAGATGTAAAGAGGTCACGTGACCTGGAGGCAGCGCCGTGACGCCTGTGACGGCATTGAACTGTCCGGTCAAACAAACGCTCGACTTTATAACGCATGTAAACAATAAATTAATTGTTGCTTGTTTCCATAGCAAAAAGTGAAATAGCATTCAATCATCCGATATGTCACATAGAAAATATTTCTCTCCGTGAAGATATGTACCCGTCTGTACACTTATTCTACTCACACACATACGTGTCTGTAAATAGCCGATGGCTTCAGGCAGGGGAGAGGCAAAAAACGTACGCCATAATGGAGTGCATCCGATATAGTGGCAGTGATCTATTACTGTGTGCCAGCATTCCATTCAGTGTCATACCTATCAACCTATCTATGAGTTTGAATTTAAAAAGCTCTCCCAATACAATTAACTGCCTAGTTGAAAAATTACGTCTTCAACTCATCCTTTACACGTCTAAACCTAATCTTTTTACCTCTAAAACACAGCTTATTTCCTCTTCACTCAAAGTGAGGATGAAATGAAGACAATGGGGGGCAATCACAAAGCACTTTAACCCCAACTTTAGCCCCCAGTTTTATCCCTGGTACTAAACATGGTGCTAAACAAGGGGCTAACCATATCTAGCTCCTAGTTTAGCACCATGTTTAGTATCAGGGATCAAACTTGGGGCTAAAGTTGGGGTTAAAGTGCTTTGTGAATGTCCCCCAGTATTTCTAACATATTTTCTTCAAGAAGAGGAAAAAATACGTAATCTCGTATTTTTCTCTTTTATTTTTTCTATAAAATGGTGCAAAATAGACGAGAGGAGTGTAGGTAGCGAAGAAAAGATGAAATTTATTTCAACTCGGGATAAAAAATAATTACCGTATTCGTCGATAATTATTATCAACCCAAGAGCCTCTTTTATCATCATCAATTTATTCCATAGTTTCACCAAAAAAAATGATCTCAATGAGCCTAATGGAGGCTTCAAGTCAGCTGATTTTGCGGTGTTCCCACCGTCCCATCCAAACCTATGTAAAAAAAAGTCGAAATCACTTTTTTGGCATTAAATATATTTTTTAGAGGAACAAAAGTTCTTGATTCGTTTTTTGTAGACCTCTAAATAAATTGGAAGGGGGGGAAGGTTGGAGATGGTTTCAACTTAATGGCTTCAATAGTTACTGACTAAAAATTCAAATTTTTTAACATGGAGGCTTATGGAGAAAATTTTTCAGCCGGGGAACACTAATTTTATTGAAGTCTGTAATATTGAAATTCCGACATGTAATACAGTTGCTAACAATTTATTGTTATCATTATTGCAGTATTAAAATCTTTATCAATAACTTGAAATATACAAAATTAATCTTGTTACATATTGCACCTTCGCGCTTCAAAATAAATACTCGATTCTGTACATATCACAACCTGCTAAACCTAATTAGTAATTAGATTGTGTGCTTTTATTTATTTTATCAACAAAATTCTTGCTCCGAGGCAAAGAATTACTAATTTATATATATATATATATATATATATATATATATATATATATATATATATATATATATATACCATGCAGTACACTGGACTCTCCAGTATAGCTTGCATTCGATTATTAGGCTTTTCATTCGAAGTTATATTATTAAAATACAACAATAAATCAAACGTATAATATTGTTGTTCTAATAACAATGCCACTCAAAAACAATACAATTTTCCCCACTCTAAAATTTCACCGTGTGTTTCATACGATGGTCTAAACAAGCATGCTGCAATGTTATTAATTTACATTGTTGATAATTTAGCAGCTTTCAATGTCATACAAGTGCAACAATATAAACGAAGGAACAATGTAGTACAGTGCACCTCGTACATAACTAATACAGACTAATACAGAGCAGGGGTAACGTTCGTGGTGTCCAGACGTGTACATTTTCATATTTTCAATACAAAACAATTGGCCAATTTCCAGCTATCTCCGATCTCACATCGTGAGTCGACATTCCAAGGCAACCTTTCGGTCCCATTACTTCAATCATACTCGAGATTTTCATAACAAGCCCCCAGGCGAGGTTTTAAATTGCAGTCTCAAATTTACGAGATTTAAATAAAAAAAAAAATGAAATGAGAAATTCTGTCTTAGATGAAAATGTTATTGCTGTGGGAAAAAATACACAAGTTGGAATAAATTTCATATTTTCTTCGCTATTAAACTCTCTCCTCGTCTAATTTCCTCTTATTTTGCACCATTTTAGAGGAAAAATACAGGAAAAAATATGAAAAAAAAATAAGTATTTTGTCCTCTTCTTGAGCATGAAATGTCAGAAATATTGTCTTCATTTCATCCTCATTTTGAGCGATGAGGAAATAAGATGTGTTTTAGAGATAAAAAGATTAGGTTTAGACGTGTAAAGGATGAGTTCAAGACGTAATTTATTACTAGGGTAAGTAACGAGTTATCCAGTGAGCCATAATGCAATAGTGAGCATTAATGCGCTCGAGAAACATAGCATTTAACTGTTTGATGGGATAATAATATATATTTTTATGGTTCTAAATATTAATGAATTGGATGTACCCGATACTTGGCCCTCAGTTAAAAAATTACGTCTTCAAATCCTTTACACGTCTAAAATTAATCTTTTTACCTCTAAAACACATCTTATTTCCTCTTCGCTCAATGTGAGGATGAAATGAAACAATATTTTTAACATTTTATGTTCAAGAAAAATGTAAATTGCATAATTCAGTACTAAAATGAGTCCAAATTCCTGCTCGCACGTGAAAATGAAGACAATAAATCAACTCTTGTACCGAAGGGATCATAGAAAATGCCTATTTGTTTACATGGTATCGGCAAGGATGTGTATTGAATTTGAGGAGGAAAGGACAGTCGATGTGCCTGTTTCCAACACGACTCATATCTTGATGCCAAACGTCTTTTATGATGTCACCCATAAGGCCTGTTTATAGGCACTTCTTACAGAATGAACGCTCTAACCGACCCTACGGTTCCCGATATATAGCAATCATCCCAGTATTTGGTTGTGACTGAGGAAACCATGGAAACCTCAGTCAGGTTGGTCCGAATACACGAGTCAGTAATGTTCTTTAGCAACATGGAAAAGTTTGCGTTGATTCATATATTAACATGTTGGTGTATAGCCCAATCTGTGAGGTCCCGAGGTCACGAATGACGTCACGATAAGATAACGATGTTTATAGAGAGATCATGAAGATTCCAGCGATCACACTTGGCGACACCACGAATGTCTAAATTTAATATTAGAAAAATAATTTTGAATTTTGTTGATATCCGAGTCCAGAAAATTGACCACTCCCTAGAATTGAAAAAATTACGTCTTCAACTCATCCTTTACACGTCTAAACCTAATCTTTTTACCTCTAAAACACATCTTATTTCCTCTTCACTCAAAGTGAGGATGAAATGGAGTCAATTTTTTCTAACACTTTATGCTAAAGAAGAGGAAAAAATACGTAATCTCGTCCTTTTCACTTCTAAAATGGTGCAAAATAAGAGGAGAAAAGACGAGAGGAGAGTTAAATAGCGAAGAAAAGATGAAATTTATTTCAACTTGGGTCGTTTCAGAAGGATGTTTCCCAAGATGGTCATAAAGGACAAGGGCGTAAGATCTTCTAAATTTCATATTAGAGCTTGAAAATATTATTTGTAAACAGAATTGTTACAACGTATTTGAGAGTCTCCTCGATGACCTTTTCGGCTCTCATCTCTCTCGGACACAAAAGGCGTTGCCGATGTGATTTTCTTATAAGAAATGTAACAGTATATAAATTATATTATAATTTATAATGGACAACTTCCATGCAAATTTTTTATTTCAGAAATAATAGAGGGTACCAAATTAAATATGCTACTCTGAATTTTTTTCAGATATATTTGAAACCCTTAACTATTTTTAAATAGTAATTGAAAGTGCGGCCACGCCCCCTGGAGTCATCAATATGCATCTCGGTCCGATCCTTTTTTTTAAAGATTCAGAGGTGCCAAGTTAACTTATAGAACGTTCAATAATTATTTAACAATAGTTATAAGTCTCAAAAAAAAAAAAAAAAAAAAAAAAACTGAACAAATTCAGAGTATAGCATAATTTGGAACCCTCTATTCATTTCTGCAATAAAAATTTTACAAGTAGGTTGTCCATTATGAGTTTAGAATTAAAAGTTCCTTATGGCTCCAACGTTCATGTATATAAACTTACGAATAACATTAATAATGCTGGGTATCATGGATCTTGCTAAAACATTGTTCAATTTTCTATAAAATGTAAAACATGGAGGCTTATGATCGGAGATGCAGTGCCAGTATCATTGAAACATTTAACCATATTACACTCAGTACTTGGGTGTATTGCTAATAATAATAATAATAATAATAAAATTAACGCGGCAAATGTGGCTACGCCACGGTGGCTCGCGAAGGGTTTGCTTGTCTCAAAACCCTCTTAAACAACTCATAACTCTCCGCTTCAACAACTTCTGCCTTCAGCAAATTCCACTCTCTTACAGTCCTGTTAATGAAGGAATATTTTCCCACATCACTTCTACTGCCGACAAAATCCAACTTCCAACTGTGATCACTCCTTCCAATGTAAACACCTCTCTTAATACGAGAGCTCAACTCCCTCCAACCCTCACTATTTCTTGTTATTTTATACATAACACCAAGTCTACAATTTCTCCTTCTCTCCTCCAGCAACTCCCACTCTAACTTATCAATCATCGCAGTCACACTCTCAAACTCTTTTCTGACCTCCTTTCCATCTCCCACCAACTTCCATCTTCCCATATGCCCCATAACTCTTCTCGCTGCTCTTCTCTGCACCTTCTCCAACTCCTTCACCCCAACATTCCTGTATGGATCCCAAACACTGCATCCATACTCAAGCATGGGTCTCACTATGGCTCTATAAGCGCTATCTCTCACGAACATACTAGCTCCCTTCAGATTTCTCATAACAAACTCCAAGAACTTTCTACTCTTAGAAGTAACATACTTAATATGTTCATTCCACATCAATTTTCTGTGCAACACCACACCCAAATACTTGTACTTCTCAACTTCTTTCAAAACTTCACCCCCCAATATATACTGCAACACCCTCCTACATATGGCCTGTTCTCAAAAACGGATCAAGACAGATTCATGTTGTTAATTAAAAAATTAATAAAATTCAGAATTACATCATGAAATGGGGCAATGACTTAAAATTAAAATTTTAAAAAGTTAAAAGTTAAAATTATGATTCAAATAATATGTAGCCATGTGGTTTAGTAATGTAAAAATTAAACAATAAATCGAACATGTTATACATTACGAAATATAGATTGCATGTTATTTTCGCAATACACTCGTCGCCTTGGAAAATTTCTCACTTGCAGCCTTGTTAATCACCATGTCCTGTGTTAATCTTATGGGGCATCATGGTGATAAACAAAGGGAAATTTTCTGAGACGACGAGTGTACATTGAAATAAGTACACTCCCTAGTTAAAAAATTTGGACTTCAACTCGTCTAACCTATTATATATATATAATCATATTACCTCTAAAACACATCTTATTTCCTCTTCACTCAAAGTGAGGATGAAATGAAGGCAATATTTTCAACATTCTTATGCTCAAAAAGAGGGAAAAAAGACGTAATCTCGTCTTTTCTCGTCTAAAATGGTGCAAAATAAGAGGACAAAAGACGAGAGGAGAGTTAAATAGAGAGGAAAAGATGAAATTTATTTCAACTTGGGCTTACACGAATACTTTAATAGTGCGTCATTATAATAATAATCCCCGACATTCCGTGTTAATCACTGTCGGTAATTGCAGGTAATTACACCAACTTGGTACACGTGATGTCACATAATCGGTACATTAATATGCTTGACATTGAACGTCATGGAGACGACGACACTATACACATTTGAGTCTGTAACCGAGTTAAAATAAATTTCATCTTTCCTTCGCTATTAAGCTCTCCTCTCGTATTTTGTCCTCTTATTTTGCACCATTTTAGACGAAAAAAGAGGGTAAAAGATGATATTACGTATTTTTTCCTCTTCTTGAACATAAAATGTTAGAAACATCGTCTTCATTTCATTCTAACTTTGAGCGAAGAGAAAATTTCGTGTTTTAGAGGTAAAAAGATTAGGTTTAGACGTGTAAAGGATGAGTTGAAGACGTAATTTTTCAACTAGGGTAGTGAACACGAGACGAAAGTAACTGCAAGAAGTTTTTTGAAAAAGCGAGTTTAAACATTACAGATATTCAAAGCACAAATATGTAAGGCGCGTGTAAAATAAATAATAATACGACAATGGATGTGTTACCTCAAAATTTGTTATTGCAGAAATGGATAGAAGGTGCAATGTTATGCTATAACCCTTTTTTTATTTAATTTTTATAGATTGAGAACTATTTTTAAGAAATTTATTGAAAGTATACAAAGAAAGTGATGCCTTTAACAAAAAAATAAAATCACTGAAAACTGAAATACATTCTACTTACTAGAGTTAAAGAGTGAATGAAATTTTCACTGCCGGCTCTGTTCCTCATATTGAATATCACTTATTGATTGATTCTACACACACTGAATCTACTCCACAGTTGATTCTACACACACTATCGAATATTAATTTATTGATTCAACACACTGAAGATATTGGTTGTGATAAATCACAATAAGCCCGATGTTAAATAATTTCTGACTGACAAATAACTCGACCGCTCGCCTGAATGAACTCCACTCTACTGGCAGGATGGCGGGTTGATAACAATCTCTCAAGGTCGGTGAGAGAGGGGAGGGTCAGGAATTCACCCTGGAGGGGAAGGGGGCAGGTATATGTAGTCAACAAGGGTCATTAGGGGAGGGTGGGACGACTGAAAGTCAACCTTATTGATTTATAAAGTGGAAATATTGACTCTAAAGTACATCTTGGGACATAATCGTTACACCTGCCAGGTAATAATTTTTATACTTTTTAATAAAATAATACCACTTTGAATACATTTCAAGCTGAAATAAATTTCATATTACTAATTTTTATAAGGTTAATTATTTTACCTTTAAGACAAAATATATACGTCGGTCCCTCAAGTATGTCAATAAAGTCAATTTTTCTACTTCACAGCAACGATATTAACCCTTAATGTAGTATCTTATCTTGAGTGAGTTATCATTAGCACACTCTAGATGTTTGCACTTGTTTATTATGTCACGAACTCTTATCACGTCGTCATTAAGTAATTATAGCGAGAGTTGTTAAACATAATTATCAGGAGGTTTGAGATAGCAGCTAACGTGGCTAAAATGTGAAAATAACATATAAAATAATAAATAAATAAATAAATAAATAAATAAATAAATAAATAAATAAATAAATAAATAAATAAATAAATAAATAAATAAATAAATAAATAAATAAATAAATAAATAAATAAATAAATGTTTTAATTTTGTGTGTTACTAACTTGCTCACGAACCGGAAGTTCAAATATTAATGCCGGAAATATAATTATTCTGGCAGTATTTTTTTCATCACATTTTTCTTTTTTTTTAAACATTCAAAAACTTGGCAAATTTCAGATGAAAATATTAAAAATTGCCGCAATAGTTTTGTTCAATAAAGATACCGTTAAATTAATGCGAGATTCCTTGTGGAAGTAGCCGGAAGTGTAAGGTTTCTGGTCATTCTATCCAAAATTGAGTTTAAAATTTTAAACAACGTTTCTGCTTCTAACAAAGTTTTAATAAATTCTACTTCAAACCACTCTGTAAAACTCTCAAAACTGAATTACAAACAAAAGAGCTGTAAACTTCACACTTCCGGCTACTTCCGGAAGGAATATAAGGTATAGAGATAACGTCGATCAGCTGTTCGACGTAGTCTCCTTTGATTAACATGTAAATCATAGCGAATTCACAAAAATTCCTTCTTTTTTTTTTTTTGTTTTTTTTTTTTTTGTGAGCCAGATGTTATAAGTGCCTAAAAGCCATAGAGAAAATTTCAAAACAATTTAACGAGCTGATTTTATTTTTAAGCAAGTTTTTAGTTTGTCTCTTCATAGAAAAGCCCTAGCTTTGCTGAAAATTAAAATAAAAAAATAAATAACTAAAAAAATCGTCTCGTTAAATTGTTTTGAATTTTTTCTTTGTATGGCTTTTAGGAAGTTTTAGGCACTAATATCTGCTTCTCAAAAAAATTTAATAATTTCTGTGAATTTGCTAAGGTTTACATGTTAATCAAAGGGAGGTACGTCGAACAGCTGATTGGCGTTATCGCTACCTTAAACAAATTTGACTGTATTTACCTTGTTCCTCCCGACCTTCTTATTCATTATGATCAACTAACTATGAATGAATGCCAATCCACGAAAATGCACACTAAACACATTATCGATTGTCAATTTTTTGAAGTGTTGACGCCATATTGACACTAACTGTTGTCTCAATTAGCGCAAGTGTTCAAGTATTTGAAGGGTTTGAAGGGTCTAGTATTTAGTGTTTGAAATAGCAACTTCAAACACTAACACAGACACTAAATTTTTTAACATTGATCAGCTGATGCAAATGTTTCCAACTTTTGACACTACGAAGTGTTGGCGCTAGTTTACAGTAAAGTTGTCTCATTTAAAATAAGTATTTATACTAAATTAGTGTTTGAAGTGTATACACTTTTAGTTCGCATTCTTTAAATGAGACGCGGCCTAAATCAGGAGACACACGCTAGAGAGATTGTGGGAGTTTTCCCAGCCATTGTGTATGGGATGTAGGACGATGGTAAAATTAATTAACTTTCGATGTGTTTCTATAGCAACAAGGTTGATCAACAATCACGTTATTAGATGTTATCAAGATAAAACCATTGCCTTAGATAACTATGTATACTGCAAATAATATACATGCAGGACAACCTGAATATATTTATTATTATATTTGATTTGTTTATTAGAACTATAAATATAGAAAATTCCTATTGTAAATACATGGCATTGATAGCTACATATTATAATATTATAGAACTTTACAATCATGAAACATAAAATAAAATACGACAAACATTATACATCATAGAGTTTAGAAATAAAAATCTATAAACTAATACATACATATGAGTCTACTGGTTGCAAAAACCTCTAAAGACCAAATTTTCAAAAATGGTTTTATTATTGATACATATTCTTTAAAACACATTTTATTTGGTATAAAAAAATTGGGTTGCAAAAACCTCTTCTTGCCATGCTAAATGGGCTATAAAGCAGAAAGTTGGTTGCAAAAACCTCTACTTCCACGGCGGGAACGTTTAAAAATCACTTTTTCACATTTTAAAAAATTCTACAACCCCCAATTATTTTTTGAGAATTTTTTGGTTGGTGATTTCAGCTTCCTGGGGGCCACATTAGTATGGTTAGATACCTAGTTTGCCCAAAACTCGAAATTCATATTTTTATGGGTTCATGGGCAAATTTTTTAAGTTTTGCCAAAATGGAAAAGTTAAGTATCTGACTATACATTAATGACCTCCCTTAACCCAAATATTTTTTTAAAAAAAATCTCAAAAATTTTTTGACACAGATATGGGCAGATTTTCAAAAAGTTAGTTGCAAAAACCTCTACTTCCATTTTTGAAAATTTCCCTAAATTTGGTTTTTGGTTGAATGGGCGTATTTTTGTTCTGAATCTTATTTTTTTGACCCAATCAACCCCCAATAAAAATTTCAAGTTGATATGTTAAGAAATAAGCTTGCTACAGTTTTTTGCCCATTACCTAAAAAGTGAAAAACTGGATTTAGAGGTTTTTGCAACCAGTAGACTCATATACAACATAGAATATAATCATATAAATAATATATCAATTTATTAATCAAATGTAATTAAGTCACATTGATTAATCCATTGTAATCAAATTATTATCATGCAAATACCATACTTGTTATAAAGAAGGAAATAACCCTAACTTATTATTAAATTATTATATTTGTATTGCATATTTCGATGCAGGACCTCTAGGGCTTGCACCGAGATTTTTTATTTTTAAATATGAACATCCCATGATACAAAACACTGTGACGTCATAGTCATGCAAATATTTAACACGCAAGTATAGAGATCAATGTCTTTGATAGGAATCAAGATCTGACTATCGTCTTTGATAACTACGTACTGAAAATAACATACAGGACAACCTGAATATATTTATTAATATATGTATTACTATTGTTGCTTGAACATGATGTCACATGTATGACAAATATTATGCGGTTGAAACAAATCTTAAAAAAAGTGAACAAAATATGCAATGCAAAAATTCAAGAAGCTTGTCCATTGATTAAAAATTCAATTAAAAATTATTATGAATTAAAAAGAAATCGAAAGGCTATTTTTTTACCTCAAATATAATAATAATAATATGAAATGGGCGAATTTATTAAAAATTAAATAATATATTACAATTTCTGATTACGTATGTATAATGTCATTTTTTTTTTTTTTTTTTATTTAACAAATTTTGCTTGTGCTTCAAAATAGTATAATTATTACAGTGAAAACAACGCTTATAACATAAATATTAAAACGAATCACCATCACTTGACGCTGCTAGTTAACTCAGATTTAGATTTGAGGCTAATTTTAGGTGAATGATACTTTATGATCGAAGCTTGGCATCCTCATTAACGAGGCACATATGTCACTAATTATCACAGGTAAAAATATCCCTCCAGACTTCGTTAGTATAGAAGGTTAATTCGGGAACTGTCTCTCTCAATGTGCATGAAAATAATAATCTTTCTGTATCTCATCTCTTTCACATAATATATAGAGTTGAAATAAATTTCATCTTTTCTTTGCTAATAAACTCTCCTCTTGTCTTTTCTCCTCTTATTTTGCACCATTTTAGAGAAAAAAAGGGGAAAAGACGAGATCACATATTTTTTCCTCTTCTTGAGCATAATACAATGGTAGAAATATTGTCTTCATTTTATCCTAAATTTGAGCGAAGAGGAAATAAGATGCATTTTAGAGGTAAAAACATTAGGTTTCGACGTGTAAAGGATGAGTTGAAGACGTAATTTTTCAAATAGGGATATGACTTTTCACAAAGAATTCAACTGACTGAATTTACTTGCATGATAAATACTCTTTTAATTTTATAATTGTAAGAAATTTTTCATTTACTTCATTTATGCATGACATATTTCTTGACTTTACTAAATTTATTGACGTGGTGATCTATATAGCCTGGATAAATAATCTTGATTATGTAGTTTATTTGATTTTGGGTTAGCTGTACCATAGTGAAATGTTTCATTCGTTACACATGTAACATTAAGGTAGAGATAACGTCGATCAGCTGTTTTTTAGCTCCATTTGATTAACATGTAAACCTTTTATTTATTTATTCATAGTACATTCAGCCACAAGGGCTGAGGCTATTCAGGGAATTCAATTCCTCTTTAGCCGTGTAGTAAACCTTAGCAAATTCACAAAAATTCTGAAACTTTTTTAGAGGCAAATATTAGTGCCTAAAAGTCATAGAAAAAGTTTCAAGACAATTTAACGAACAATTTTTTTGTTTAATTAAGTTTTAGGTTTGTCTCTCCATGGGAAAGCCCATGCTGAAAATTAAATATAAATGATTTTAAAAAAAATCAGTTTGTTAAATTGTTTTGAATTTTTTCCTATGGCTTTTAAGCACTAATATAGACTGCCTATCAAAAAAATTTCATTTGGGTGTGTGGCGCAGTGCGCTTGACTTGGTCTCGTCAGATCACCGAAGTCAAGCAACGCCGAGCGTGGTAAGTAGTTGGATGGGTGATCATTTCCCATTTCCCAACCATTGGTAGACGTGATGTCATGTCCCATGTCATGTGCTGCATGTCCCAGGCTGGCAAAGAATTCGTCTCGCCCCCAGATAGATTTATTTCTGTCCTGGCCGAAGTTAATATTTCGCGATTTGGCGCCGAGTTGTTTATATCTCAAATTCCTGTGCGAAATGTTTACTTTTCACAAACAGACGCAAGTCGAGAGGTTGCATATATATACTAGAGAGGCATGAGAACATGGAGAACCAATGTGTGCAGAAATTTTAGCTGCAATCTCCCTAAATGAAAATTTGCATCCTCAACTAATCCGTCTATTCTTCTTTCTAATCGTCTAAACCTAATCTTATTACATATTTTTACCTCAAACACATCGTATTTATTCTTTATTCAAAGTGAGGATGAAATTGAGACATTTTTCTAACATTTTATGCTCAATGTGAGAAAAGAAGACGTAATCTCGTATTTACAAAATAGGAGGGAATTGAGTATCGACCTCAATTTATTTTATTGCAGCATGGATAGAGGGTGCAAAGTTATGTTACTCTGATTTTTTTCAGATTTTTTATAGCTTTGGGAGTATTTTTAAAAAATTATTGAAAGTCTTTTTTGTGACGTCACGAGGCGCCTCTCTTTATTAAGAAAAGGATAGGACTTGCTGCCCTGTGACGTCACATAAAAGATTTTCAATAATTTTTTAAAAATACTTCCAGGTCCGTGAAAAAATCTGAAGAAAATCAGGGTAGCATAACTTTTTGCAGCCTCTTTCCATTTCTGCAATAAAAAAAAAAAAAAAAAAAAATAGATCAATACTCCATTAGACGAGGAGAGTGCATTTCTTTCAACTCGCGGGCATTATCAAACTAAAAATCCTCTCCAGAGATAATGCAACCTCCGTTCTAAAATAAAAGTGAATGGAGTTATTGGAAGGTGCGTGCAGTTTTCTATAAATAGATTCGCTCCGGTCCATTGCGTTCGAGGGAGGTAGAACAATGGACCAATTAGGCGGGACAGATATTTAATAGGAAGGGTGTACAGAGGTGCTCCAATTAATAGGTGGCTACTATACAGTCCTCACATAGGCATGGTTTTAACTGGCAATTTATATATAAAGAAAAAGAACATGTGGAAACTTCAGTAAGAGCGGTCGTCTTTGAAAAATGCACTGAAATTGAATGACAGCCCTATAATTGAAAAATTACGTCTTCAACTCATCCTTTATACGTCGAAAGTTAACCTAATCTTTTTACCTCTAAAACAAATCTCATTTCCTGTTCGCTCATAGTGAGGATGAAATGGAGACGATATTTCTTACATTCTTATGCTCAAAAAGAGGGAAAAAAGACGAAATCTCGTATTTTCCCCTCTAAAATGGTGCAAAATAAGAGGACAAAAGACGAGAGGAGAGTTTAATAGTGAAGAAAAGATGAAATTTATTTCAACTCGGGAATCAAAATTTCTGCGCACACTGCCATCTGTTGGTCATTAATAACTTCACGACTGCAAAGCCCTACAAGCAATACCGTTTAAAGGCGAACACACACTGTGTTAATTTGTATGAGATAACAAATTCACGTCGCGTGCCGAATTTACATAACGTTAAGTCGTAAATAAATCGCACGCTGAGGAGATAAGGAGGAGAGTCGTGGAAGGTTTCGTTCGGAAGAAAGTTTGGATTTATGTGCCGATGTCACAAAGTTAAATGTGGGGCGACGAGAACAAAGGAATCTAACTTGAAATACTTTATATCTGTAATAAAAATAAATGTGTCAGAAATATATTAAGCATGCAGTGTATATACTTGTTTAGCTTTGTTATTTCAATATAAGAATATACCCGAGTTGAAATATCATCTTTTCTTCGCTATTAAGCTCTCTTCTCCTTTAATTTCTTCTTATTTTGCACCATTTTAGAGGAAAAAAGAGGGAAAAAGACGAGATTACGTATTTTTTCCTCTTCTTGAGCATAAAACGTTAGAAAAATTGTTTCTATTTCATCCTCACTTTGAGCGAAGAGGAAATAAGATGTGTTTTAGAGGTAAAAAGATTAGGTTTAGACGAGTAAAAGATGAGTTGAAGACGTAATTTTTCAACTAGGATATTGAAATGGGGTATCCACCCACTGAACTTGTGGGTTGTCCACCTCAATTTTTTTTACTGCAGAAATGGATAGAGTGCAAAGTTATGCTATACTAATGCAGATTTTTTAGGGTCCGGGAACTATGTTTTAAAAATTTATTGAAAGTACCGAGAAAGATACGCATTGCTTTTAATAAAAAGATATATAGGACCTAAAAGGAGCGTGGGTTCAAACCCGACATCGGCAAAACTTTTTATCAATATTTCGACCCTATATAGAGGTCTCATGGGTAGAAATTTGAAGAACCTTGAATTTAGTTCCACCGGAATTCCGAGTGGCCACACTACTATCGACCAATCACCGTTGGTTTCATCATCAGTGACGTCATCCGAGATAGCCAATCGGCGATTTTGTGATCAGCGATTGGCCAGCTCGGATGACGTCATTAATAATGAAACCATGATGATTGGTCGACAGCAGTGTGGCCACTCGGAATTCCGGTGGAACTAAATTCAAGGTTCGTCAAATTTCTACCCATAAGACACGGAGGTCTCTGTATAGTAGTAGTAGGGTCTCTGTATTTCCCGGTATCTAAAAAAATTTAAATATCAGAATGGCACAAATTTGTACCCTCTATCCATTTCTGCAATGACTTTCTTTGATGTCGATACTCCATTGTGTAAGAATTATGACTTTTGAAGCGCAAACCACCTTATTAATATATTCGTAAGGAGGAACGCTGCAAACGTTTTAAAAAACAATTAGTCAGTAATTGTTTTAATAAAGTTCACTAAAAACTAATATCCCTCAATACTTTTTAGCTTTTGTTGCAAAAAATTAAGAGCGTCTATTTATTAACATATCATTGCTAATAAATAATAAAATATAGAGCACATATAAATGTAAAAGTTATGTCAGACTTAATTATACGAAATAAAAAATAACATGTATTATTTATGGGCCTTGTATTAAAATTAACATAAATTTACTTAAAGTTTGATCCATAAAAGTCAGAGACACGAGTTAAAGGGACAGATAATTTATTCGTTGTTCATTGAATTAACCCTCCTTTTATCACGGCTGTATATTAACACTCGCTCCATCAAAGTTGATCCGTGACCCGGGTGACGTCACTCATGCCGGACTACAGTCAAATTTACATGAGAACAACGCCGGAAGTGCATTGTTGCTGGCGTGTATATACCAGAGTAGAAATAATTTTCATATTTTCTTTGCTATTTAGCTCTCCTCTCGTCTTTTTCCCTCTTCTTTTGCACCATATTAGAGGAAAAAAATACGAGATTACGTCTTTTTCCTCTCCCTGAGCATAAAATGTTAGAAATATTTCTTTATTTCATCCTCATCACTTTGAGCGAAGAGGAAAAAATATGTGTTTTAGAGATAAAAAGATTAGGTGTAGACGTGTAAATGATGAGTTGAAGACGTAATTTTATAAACTAGGGGTGACTCATTCATAAGTTACATAATTTATAATTATAAAGTCGATATATCAAAATGAATCCACGGTGTATTATAAATGCAATCAGTGATTCAACCAATGAGAGCGCTGAGATGAGATCACGTGGTCCTCTTTAAAGTGAAGAGGCTCCTCATTGAAGATCGATAAGGTTCATCTGTCACTTGTTATAAAAGTAAACTGAGCCTTAGGTTCAAGTCCCATGATGAACAACAAGTCTACTGTTTGTGGAGAAGGAAGTCCTTGTATGTTGCATCTATAGTTAAAAAATTAAGTCTTCAACGCATCCATTAAGGTGGATTTTCATGAGCGACAACGGCGATGCGGAGCGATTTGACGTAAAAGCTGCGAAATCCTATGCGGCGGCGAATTCGACGGTAATCGCGTTAATTACGATGCTCTTTTACTTTTAATCACCCATGCAATATGGCCGCCAATGGATGTTACAGCAAGTGCGCTTTATTCGCGTCGCGTCGCAGGGTGGAAATCGCCCATGAAAATCCACCTTTAAGGTGGATTCACATGGCGATTTTTACCATGCATGCAACGCGACGCGAATAATGCGCACTTGCTGTAACATCCATTGGCGGCCATATTGGGCGATTAAAAAAAAAAGAGCATCGTAATTAACGCGATTACCGGCGAATTCGCCGCCGCATAGGATTTCACAGCTTTTACGTCAAAATCGCGTCGCATCGCCGTTGTCGCCATCTGAATCCGCCTTTACACGTCTAAAGGCGGATTCACATGGCGATTTCCAAACTGCGACGCGAAGCGAATAATGCGCACTTGCTGTAACATCCATTGGCGGCCATATTTGGCGATTAAAAAAAAAGCATCGTAATTTAACGCCGCAATGGTGAATTTGCTTCCACATTAGGATTTCACAGCTTGTGTGATAAAATCGCATCGCATCGCCGTTGTCACCATCTGAATCCGCCTTAAACCTAATCTTTTTACCTCTAAAACACACCTTATTTCCTCTTCGCTCAAAGTGAGGATGAAATGAAAACAATATGTCTTAAATTTTATGTTCAAGAAGAGAAAAAAATACGTAATCTCGTCTTTTTCACCTCTTTTTTCCTCTAAAATGGTGCAAAATAAGAGGAGAAAAGACGAGAGGAGAGCTTTTTTTTTAGCAAAGAAAAGATGAAATTTAATTATTTCAACACGAGCTCCTCTCGTCAAATTTTGCTAATCCTATTTTGCACCATTTTAGAGGAAAAAATACGAGATTACCTCTTTTTTTCCTCTTCTTGAGTATAAAATATTAGAAATGTTGTTTCTATTTCATCTTCACTTTGAGCGAAGAGGAAATAAGATGTGTTTTAGAGGTAAAAAGATTAGGTTTGGACGTGTGAAGGATGAGTTGAAGACGTAATTCTAGGGGTAAGACAGCACAACTCAGCTGTTTCGCAGACGACTGCTGTGCAATAAAGTTTATAAATATCGAGGAGCAAAAAACCGTCTACTGACTCCGTCTGAGACGTGGGGCCGATTGAGGGGTGGCGCCTTTTGCGGAGGGGAGGGGTGGCGCCTCAACACACCGGGGGAGGAGGGTTGGGGGCGAAAAAATGTTACCAGGAGAGTGAATTTGTTACTTCACATACTTTGTTTGACATATAACTTGGTTTTCATCGTGTTTCTATAACGTCTTCTGTCATTGGTGCATGCGCTGTTTGTAACGAAGAACTTCAATGGCCGCCGAAGGACAACCGAGCGTTTCCGACGAAACCCAAGTTAAATATGAAACTTAGTATAGATATATGGTAGTGTTTGATAGAGCACATCGATCGAGTTACCCTGGTTGAAAAATTACGTCTTCAGCTCATCCTTTACACGTCTAAACCTAATCTTTTTACCTCTAAAACATATCTTATTTCCTCTTCACTCAAAGTGAGGATGAAATGAAGTGAAATAAATAATAAAAGACAACATTTCTAGCATTTTATGCTCAAGAAGAGGAAAAAAAGACGTAATGTCGTCTTATTCTATCTATTTCCCTCTAAAATGATGCAAAATAAGATGAAATTAGACGAGGAGAGCGCTTAATATAATAGCGAAAAAAAAAAGATGAAATTTATTTAAAGTCGGGTATGTATTTCAATTCATTCTCAAGGCTTTAGCAACCTTCGAATCAGGCTAATAAAACGCTGTGACGTCATAGTCATGCAAATATTTAACACACAGATGTTGATGACGTCACAGTGCATTTTCCTTCCATTTTAAGTGTTAGAGGGTTAATTTTTTTTTTAATGACAGTTCATATCTATAACTCTAGTTCCTCTACGGACAACCTGCATGTAAATTTTTTTATTGCAGAAATTAATAGATGGTAGATATATACCAAATTATGCCACTTTGATTTTTTTTTACTTCCGGAACTATTTTTGAATAATTGTTGAAAGTTCTGTAAGTTAAGTTGGTACACTTAAATCCTTAAAAAAATGGATAGAGACTGGACGCCTATTGACGCCTCCAGGGGGCGTGGCCGCACTTTCTAAATTATTTAAAAAAAAATCTTGTTCCCATTAAATCTGAAAAAATTCATACTATTATAGCATAATTTGGTACCCTTTATTCATTTCTGCAATAAAAATTTGTCATGCAGGTTGTCCATTATACATGGTTATGTATTACAGAAAATATACATTGATAAAAATTACTTATTTTTACATTTACTTTTATATCTATATATTATTATTTGCACAGCTGAAATATTTGGCAATACAAAAATGAAAAATTGACAACTCTTAGAAAAGGTATAATAATATAATATATTATGCTTATATTATGTGGTGTAATTGAATCAGAGGGAGAGTAAATTAATATGAAATCAATACGTTTGATCGGACTCGATTGAATTTCAGCAAATTGGCAAGTCAAGTGTGGCGATTTTCATGGTCAAGATAGACCAGGTATAGTGTTTGTCCATCGATACTGAACTTGTTATATTATTAGCGGATAGCATACTATAGTTGAAAAAAATATTATTTTTTCTTCGCAATTAAGCTCTCCTCTCGTCTAATTTTCTCTTATTTTGCACCATTTTAGATGATAAATTTTAAGGGATTACGTCCTCTTCTGGGGCATAAAATGTAAGAAATTTAATATTGTCTTCATTTCATCCTCATTTTGAGCGAAGAGGAAATAAGATGTGTTTTAGAAGTAAAAAGACTAGATTTAGAGGTGTAAAGGATGAGTTGAAGACGTAATTATTCAACTATATAGGGTATATGCAAAAAATGTGGTGCTATGTTATCGCAGTAAATCGTTTCCCTTTGATTTCCTCCCCATACCAAATAAGCACGTGCAGAGTGACGTGTCCACTATTGAAATGTGCCCCAAGAAATTCCTCTGTTGGCCCCGCGCCCGATCTGCCTTGCCTAGACGCAACATCGCCGCCGGCTTCAAGTCAGCTGATTTCACCGTCCTATCCAAACCTACCCTAGTTAAAAAATTACGTCTTCAACTCATCCTTTACACGTCTAAACCTAATCTTTTTACCTCTAAAACACATTTCATTTCCTCTTCGCTCAAAGTGAGGATCAAATAAAGACAATATTTCTTACATTTTATGCTCAAGAAGAGGAAAAAATACGTAATCTCATCTTTTTCCCTCTTATTTTCTCTAAAATGGTGCAAACATAGACATAGTAAGAAGTCTTTGGGTGCAAAATAAGAGGAAAAAGACGAAAGGAGAGCTTAATAGAAAATAAAAGATTAAATTTATTTCAACTCGGTTATGTAAAAAAAACACACTCGAAATTGCTTTAAGGGAAAGGGAACGCCAGAGTTGCGCCGCGATCGCAGCGCCTCTATATCAATATTCAAATTGTCCCACTCTAAAGATACTACGCAAGTCACGGCAGTTTTATATTCAATTTATTTATAAATAATGAGTTAAATAATAACTGTTATGGTTGTTTTATTTATAAAACTTTTTTTTCATTACTATAAAACAATTTTGGAAAGTTTTTACTTTAGGTGAGTGGATTATAAGCGTTGTTTTGGTTCATTAGTCAGCCTGTTTCATTCGCCAGTTGTTCAATGGCCGACTAAAAAGGGGTGTGTGAGACGTGCGAGTGTCAAAAATCGTGCAGTTATTATCAATTTACGTCGCTCCCACTCTCATAATTGTCTTTTTTTTTTTTGCTGTGAAGGTTTGTCCTAGTGCATTAAGTTTGTTTCTAGTTTTTTTTAAAAATCGGACGATTGGATTATAGAATTTTTCTAATGTCACTGAAATGCAGCGTATGCTTGTTCAATAAATGGGTTTAGTTTCAATACACGTAACTCGGAAACTAGATCGTATTTGTATTGACGATATTTTAAGAGCTAATGAACAACATAGAGGAGAATATTTTAAAATATTTTCGGAGGAACAAATGAGAGTGGAAAATTTAACATTGGTGGCGTTACCTTACCCTTAAAAGAAGAATAAGTTCTCGATGTATAATCAGATTAATCAGAAGACCCGTAAAAATGGGGTTAGGGGTTAGGAGATGGCTTCAAATTAATAGCTTTAATAGTTACTTAAATTTCTTAACGTGGTGTTTGTGTAGAAAATTTCTATTCCGAGAGAAGTACGTTTACATGGGCGAGTTTTCAGTGAAATTTCAAAATTCTAGCTGAGCTCAGTCTAAATGTACCAGCGAGACAAAACAGATTATCTCACCCTTTCTACATACCAAACCCAAGAATTAATATTGATAAATATTCTTTTATTTCCAGAGTTTGCAATGAACTGTACAGTAAATACGAGCTTGTCATTTTCCATCAATCTTCGCAAGAAATTGCAAGGATATGTAAATAACTTAAATGAATGCCTAATTATCTAATATAAATATAGTGTATTATATATGTCTATAGATTACCAAGATTTTAGTTATATATACATATAATAATTTTTGTACGTGTGTATTTTATACTAAAAATTGGTTTATACAAACTATTGTCTTATATTATCTATAATCGGATTATCTAACCTGTAGTCTAATTTTTGAATACACTCTCGCAACGAAGTGTTTCGAAACGAGACACTTTTTGTGTCTCACCGGATGCCCCCTTATTTGAAACACATGGAAGTGTTTCGATTTTCGAAAACACTTCTACGTGTTTCGATTCTTGAGACACATTTAGTGTTTCGGATTCGGAGGGATCCCTTTCGCGGAGGACTCTCGCTGTGCGCGCGGAGGAGGATTTGGTTAGTGCCACCATGATGAATATTAATAAATTCGTTAATCACTCAAAATTACACAAAATATTGAACTTTATTAGCTCCAGGTAACATGAACGTAGTAATGAAACATTATAATACAAATATAGATAGTGAAATATAAGAAATAAAATTTAATTACCTTAGGTGATCGTTAGAAAATTTGGCAGAGAGGGCACATGTAATTACTACACTGTATCAAAATGATACAAACGCTACCACTTGTGACTATTGTTAAAATGATTTACTGATATTTCACGGTAACTCTGCAATCATTACTTAAAAGTTATTGGAATTAATTAAGCTACATTACAATGATTCTTTGACACCAACACCGTGCATGACGCTACCAGCATCCATCTTGCTGACAAACTGGCTTGGTGGGAGGTTCTCCCTTATTGGTCGAAAATTTGGAAACACATTTGGTGTTTCACAAAAGCGAGACACTTTAAGTGTTTCAAACATTTAAAGTGTTTCACAAGTGTTTCTGAAACAGGAAAAGGCCAGCGAAACACTTACGATTTCGGCTTGAAACACGAAAATGTGTTTCAAGTCGCAAACGAAACACTTTAACCGTTTCAGACAAGTGTTTCAGAAACACTTCGTTGCGAGAGTGTAAATATAATAAAAAAATAAATATAAGTATATAAACATCTGATTTATGATTGATTGATTTGTTGGTATTTTGGGGCAATTGACAGATTTTGGTCGTGTATGCCTCCATGCAGCGCAGCCATTTATTGGCCTGTGTTTACATCTGATTTATATTTTCATTGCATGTCAAGTTATATGTTGCCAATTTCTGGTATTTTTTTCAAATAAACAAGACAATCGTGTGATTGCACGTTCTGAGAGGTGTTTTCAATTTATTTATTATATTTATTCAAAAAACAGACTACAGGTAAGATAATCCGATTATAAAGAATACAATAGTTCATACAAATTCTTAGTTAACATACACACGTTAAAATTCAATCACAGGACTTATTATAATCGATATAGAACACACGTGTTACCGCGATAAAGTTGTTTATTGATTTCCATTACTTCCAGATATAATCTCGCGAGGTATTTGTGAGGGGAAGCCAGCTTTGTTTTCTGACTTATAAAAGTGTGTTCATATTTTGTGATATTTTGTGACTTTTAGGCGAGAGGAAGTCAAGTAAAATATAGAATACAAAATTAACAACACCACAGTTGAAATAAATTTCATATTTTCTTTGCTATTAATCTCTCCTCTTGTCTTTTTTCCTCTTATTTTGCACCATTTTAGAGGTGAAAAAGAGGAGAAAAGACGAGTGTACTTTTTTCTCTTACTGAGTTTAAATTGTTAGAAATAATGGGTGCGATTCACGAAGTAGTTAGCTAGTTTTTTAATCATGTTTAGCTTAACCACGTTTAACTAGGTGGTTAAAACATGTCAGGTATAGTTTATTTAAACGTAATTAAGCTAAACCTGGTTAGAAACCTGGCTATCTTCTTCGTGAATACCACCCATTGTCTTCATTTCATCCTCACTTTGAGCGAAAAGGAAATAAGATGTACGTGTTTTAGAGGTAAAAAGATTAAGTTTAGACGTGTAAAGGACGAGTTGAAAACGAAATTTTTCAACTACACTGCAAAAAATTGGTATTCAGACCCTCCATGCTTTTAACATTTACTGAACGTTAAAAGTATTTAGAAAAATAGCTAAATGTCTTTGCTATTTAATCACTGTTTTTACCATTTAAAAACTAAACGTTTTAAACATTAGATTTTTGTTAATAGAATTAGCATTCAGAAATTGCATGTTAATAGCATTTAGAAGTATGATATGCGGAATAGATCGTGATATATTTTAGGGGTCGACCCTTAGAGGGTCATTATTCTTACTGAATCAATTAAAGGCAATGCTAAATCCATAATCCTCACAGTTTTTGACAAATTTTGTTATACATATTTGTATACTTTTAAAAATGACCCCTGTTAGACCCCAAGGGTCGACCCTTAAAATGCGTAAATAAGAGCTCTAAAGTTAATAAAGGACATTGCTAATGTCAATTTCGCAATTTTTCACGAAAAAAAAATTTAAGGGTCTTTTGACCCTTAAGGGTCAAAGGGTCGCAAATTTAAGGGTCGCCATTTGAACCGCCATCAAATTTTACCCTAGGGTCGAAATTTGTATAACCTTGTATTAAAATGAACCCTTGTCATTTCACCATAGCTCTTATTTATTTTATATACCTCAATAATACTCTTCCTACTAAGAAAGCATTAGCAGTGCAGTGGTAAGGGTATGATCGAAAGTGATTACCGAAGTTAAGCTGGCGAGTAGTAAGATTGGTGATCACTTTTTAGCTTTTTACAACAGGTATGAAGACCGTAAACAATAAAAGCATTGAGAAGCTAAACACTTTTGGTGATGCAAAAGTGATTGTGGAGATTCTCAATGCCTTTGGTATTTAGTTGTTTTTGCAGTGTAGGAATTACAACAACGCAAAACAATTCTACATTATAAAAGTTCTGTAACGATGCAACTGTTTTGTGTACATGCAGTTGTTGCATATTTTTGTAATAAAGTGACGTGAACTTTTGTTCTTATATATATGTAACAGCTCTTTTTGCTGTACAATAGCTACTCAATTAACTGGGGTTAGATTAACTCATACACGCGATTACCCTAAAATTATTTATTAAACTTCTATTATATACAGGCAACCGCGCCTGCCTAGCGGCAGACGCACGAGACGCTCGCGCGCTCGTGGCTGGCGTAGGAATCATTACTTGTAACTTTACTTTGCACTGCCTTGCTGGCTGACTGCAGAGTCTGCAAATTACTAAGCAAAGTCAACGAATGACCTTTGCTCCTTGAGGGGTACAAATAGGAGGTGACATTACTCCCCCTGCAGATTATATTTTGCCCTCAAAATATCAAAATTTATGAGAAATAACTCTATTGCAAGCAAAATTCAGTAACCATTCCTCGCGCATTTAAAATAAATCCAACAATATTTATTTAGTAACTCTTGTTCTTCGTTCGACAATTGTTTTGGGACACACCACGGCTGCTTCCTTTTGCTGCCTGGTAGACCAAAATTTCCCTGAAACCAGAAAACAAAAGAGGCGGTATCTTGGTTTGACACAGTACAACATAATTGAATTTTTAGGTTTAACTTAAAAAAAACCTAGTAGTACAGCACACGTACGCAACTTGTCATCAACAATTGCAAATTATACACATTTCTATCCAAAAATAAATCTTTGCAAGCATTTTATTCACTGCGGTTCATTGACCTTTCTAAGTAGCTGCATGCACTTGCACCTTACACTGCACTTCT
This sequence comes from Siphlonurus alternatus, assembly GCA_949825025.1. Lineage (NCBI taxonomy): Eukaryota > Metazoa > Arthropoda > Insecta > Ephemeroptera > Siphlonuridae > Siphlonurus > Siphlonurus alternatus. The sequence continues at coordinate 21,181,587 of OX463787.1, read as the reverse complement.
CAATGTCACCGACTAAAGTTCACACAAAACCGCGTACAGGAAACTACCTTGCACATTACAACGGATGTACACCCAACAAGTAATACACTATTACTTTATCCAGAAATATTAATACAGAATTATTAAAAAAGAATTATTTTAAAATTATTAAAACCCACGTTGAAATTTATTGGACTACACAATTAAGTGGTTGACTTACAGGTAGTTTACCATTATGCTTCGTAACATTACACTTGATTTATTCTTTGCCTTCTTGTTTATTTTTTTTTATTGATTGTTATTGATTTACTGTATTTTTCTTTAATCCAACTTTGCAATATATTGTTTATATTATATACTCAAATCAGGGCTATTGAATTAATACTTTACATAGTTGTTACGAGTCTCATTGCATTTTGCAAAATTTTTAAATCATATATTATGGCAGCTTTTGGTTGAAATTTAATTCGCGCAAATTATTAATATTTTTACCCTGTGTTGGTAATTAATGGTATAAATGAGCATTTGACTTGGGCTATTTGAACAGTTTACAAATTAACATGGAGAACTGAGAACATGAATCCATACGACCTCATGAATTTACCATTTTTGCTATAATGAATTAGGCTGACATTTGCATCATAACATTTTCAATACTTGAAATTTTTATGATATTCCTAAACACACATACCTTATAAATGAACTTTTTTAATATTTGCGCAAATATTTTAGTAAATCAAAATTTTGTTTTTAGTGCACAAATAATTAATACATAGGAACTTTTTATAATGCAACTCACTCAGCTGGCTACGTCTTAATATGACGATTTTATTCATATTATTGGCCTTTCGCACACATTGGAATTATTGAAGATAGTTATATAACCATACACATTTACATCATCGTGTACTTATAATTGCAGTATTATTCACGTGTAATATTCATTTCACTTATTACTGGCCAGATTACACGTGTCCATGGACATAAAATATTAACTTATACACTGCTTTTACTGCATTCGCGTGCTTTAATTTAATTGAGGTGACCTCTAGGAAACATCTCACCTGTATCCCCTTGAGGATTAGACATAGACTAAGTAGCATCAGCGCAATATGTTGGCGAGTGCCCTATGGGGTCGCGAATCCCAAAGCATCAACACTTGCATATGCTGAACATTTGGCTAGAGAAAATCCTTGGCGAAAGATAATCATCAAACGCTTTTTACTACAGCCATGTTTTACAAGTTTATGTTCCTCTAGCTGTCCCTTGCATGCCTTATATTCTCTACCCTTCATGGGGAGTAAGCTTAATTGTCACCTTTCGGACAAATTACTGCGAAGCGCGCTAATTTACTTTACATTTTGCTTCAGAACAAACAAAATAAAGCGCACTGGCTTACCTCACGTTTCAACTGACGTGTTTTATTGCGCTCCTACACCGTGCTTACATTTCACAGTGACGTATTATATTTCAATACTTGGGCATGCTTTTTCACTATGCGTATGTGCGTGCTTTATAATTCCATTATTTATTATTACTGAGTTGCAATCTCAAACTGTACAGTTCCTGTCAATAAAAATGACTTTTTATGTTGCTCCAAAAATTATATTTGTGTAATTAATTGTGCAAACTATGATGGCTCTGACTCCTGACTTGCAATTATTTATATACTTTACAATAATTTAATACAACTTTAAACAAAATTATCGCATCGTTAATGAAATTAAATTCGATGCATGAGAGAAGTACTACTTTTAAGCAAAATTTATTAGCATACCAACAGCAAAAAAAAAAAACATAACTAATATATATATTTTCTTGTTAAAAATTTTAACAAGTGGCTATGCATCACAAAAACATCACGGTTAATACCCTTAAATCACTAACCAGTAATGCAAAAATATTACTACAATTTCTTTGCCTAAAATCCATTTAATTTTAAGTATGGATTATTTACTGCTTAAAACCATAAAGTAAGAAACTCAGTCTGTCTAGAGATCCATACAGTAACCTTTGCAGGGTATACCTACAGTTAGCGGTACACGTACTCCTTCCATTAGGACTTCATTAATACATATTTAGCTTTGAATTTTAACAGTAACAATTTTTATTAGCTCAAAATAATGACATTTTCCTTAAGAAATTTGCATCAATTAAAACTATAATCGAACTTGTGGTAAAATAGTCCGAATAACTATGCCTTACAAACAAAACATTTTTGCAGCAATGAATTATTGAGCACTCTCTGTTTGTTACTTTTATTTTAAAGGACTCTCTCTTTATAACCACTTATAGAGACACAAAATTAATGACATTAGATATATTTATTTCACTCCAATTACTACATTTTCCTTTTAAACAACTTCATATAAGATTATACTGTTCAAATATTTTAACAATAATTTTGGCTGTGATTATGCTTAAAATGTTAATATGCAACTTGACACGCATGAAGTTTCAGCTGTAGCTATATTGTTTCCCTCATTAAAAATTAACAAAAATACTTTTTAATTTCTATTATTTTATATACTTTACGTTGCAAAGTAATAACCCTCAATTAGAGCAAATATTAAAGATAACAGCCCATATTATTAAATCTTTCATGTGCAATATATATGGTATGTGTAAAACGCTTAGCCTTTCTTTAGATTTCTCAGCTAGTTAATTATAATAATTATATTTTCTTGGGAACACGCGCTTTTATAAAAATCTGCAGTTTGTTCAAATAATTTTTTTTATATATCTTTTCAAATTACGTTAAAATTATTATTCGTTATACACATTCCGAATATTCAATAAGTTCTTGCAATCTTAATTACAATTAACAATTTCATAAGTCCTTTAACAATTTATTATTTTTACTTTTATTTTTCTAAAAATACTTGATCCTTACAAGAAAAATTCGGGCTTAAATGAAAATTACAACATCGATATTATACCAAGAAACATACTATTCTTATTATGTGAACAAACGCAGTCGTACGTGCTGTACTTTACAGCTTTATATAAAAAAAAACAAAGAAAAATGTGTCAAACCTACCTCTTTTGCGTTCCTCTGACGTGGCCCGGTGGTTGATTGCTTTGTCTGTTTCTCACAGTCATTTGATGCTCATCTCGGCTCCAAAAACGGTCGGTCCTTGATAAAATACGCTGCACGGCTCCTGGGGTCGTAAAAACTCTTGCACGACGTGGTCTGCAAGCCCTCTCGATGGGGGATGTCTTCTGCGAAGAACTAACTGAACCTCGTAGTCACCGTAGTATACGCAGTTTTTTCACGTGCTTGAAGTGTACCGTTGATATGCTCAATAAAATATTAGCCGTGGAATTTTAAAATTATTTAACTCGCCGACTCTTCACTTTTTTCTTGATGGAAACTTAACACTTTTCCACGCCAGAGTCTTGTCAGTCTTGTGACCGAAGAACTACTTATTCCCGTAGATTAGTAGAATATTATGTTAAAATAAAATGATCGTTTTTCCAACCCCATTATTTTTAACTATTAAAAAGTAGCTTTAAATAATTATGAGCTCGGATGCCATTATATGAAAACCATGGCATCCCACTTCTGACACCAACTGTAACAGAGCTTTTCTCTGTACAATAGCTACTCAATTAACTGGGGTTAGATTAACTCATACACGCGATTACCCTAAAATTATTTATTAAACTTCTATTATATACAGGCAACCGCGCCTGCCTAGCGGCAGACGCACGAGACGCTCGCGCGCTCGTGGCTGGCGTAGGAATCATTACTTGTAACTTTACTTTGCACTGCCTTGCTGGCTGACTGCAGAGTCTGCAAATTACTAAGCAAAGTCAACGAATGACCTTTGCTCCTTGAGGGGTACAAATAGGAGGTGACATATATATATATATATATATATATATATATATATATAAATGTTGAAATAAATAAAATAAATGAAAAATCCCATCCCAAGGCGAAGAGTGTGCATTACGATTTTTTTTTATAATTTTTTAACTGAACCCTGTTGTAGGGTATACTGGCCACAATTGAGTGACTGAATTTAACCTCCCGGCTCTTCGTAGACCCTAATATACTTTTGTGGGTCCCTTCAAAACCGGGGCGGCCATGGCCTATAAGCAATCCATCCCAGCATTCGCCTGGTTGTAACTGAGGAAACCATGGAAACCTCAATCAGGATAATCGGCAATTGATGGAGGATGCCATCAATCACCTCTCGGATGCACGAGTGGGTGTTCTTTAGCAATCGCCACTTGTGAAAAGTTTGGCGGTGCATGGCTGGGAATTTTGAGGAACTAATGTGAAATTCTGTTATGCACTAGATGTTAGTGCGTAGTGTGATTCATCAGACACTAATACTCGGGGTGAATCACGATGGCTGGAGAGATCCCAAATGTCAGTGCGAATTACGTGAACGAGTTAATAAAACTCCTGCCGGGTCTTGAGTTACTTTATTTATAGCAAGACATGTTCCAAATTTTAGGATATCATCTCAGAATCTCTGTAACATGCTTTATGACGTACATGAGTTCAAATGAGCGACATCCCGAGTTGAAATAAATTTCATCTCCTCTCATTTCCTCTTATTTTGCACCATTTTAGAGGAAAAAAGAGGGTAAAAAGATATTAAGATTATGTCTTTTTTCCTCTTCTTGAGAATAAAATGTTAGAAATATTGTCTTCATTTCATCCTCACTTTGAACTAAGAGGAAATAAGATGTGTTTTAGAGGGAAAAATATTAAGTTTAGACGTGTAATGGATGAGTTGAAGATGAAATTTTTCAACTCGGGTGTATTAAATTGTTATTTATTTTATAAATAATTTAAGTATTAGTATTAAATAAATTTATGTATTTATACTCGTTGCTTTAATCCCAACAGGGATTGATTAAAAAAATATATATTGTACATTGTTCCGGGAGTTGTTAAACATAAATTTCCATTCATTGTAACTGAGGCTTCCATGGTTCCCTGAGCCACAACTTGGTTAATAATGGATGAGACATATTTTTTATTACGCGCGGGTAGAACCTCTCCTAGTTGAAAAATTATCTTCAACTCATCCTTTACATGTCTAAACCTATATAATCTTTTTTCCTCTAAAACACATCTTATTTCCTCTTTGCTCAAAGTGAGGATGAAATGAACTCAAAGTGAGGGATGTTTTCCTCGATATTATTATTTTAATCGTTAAAAGGGATACTATTCGCAACCTCGTTGTGATTTGTTCTTTTTAAACCTGCCAACTGTTATGTATGTAGCATGTGGGAAATATAATAAAATAAAAAATGAAGACAACATTTCACACATTTTATGTTTAAGAAGAGGAAAAAATATGTAATCTCCTCTAAAATGATGCAAAAAAGAGGAAATTAGACGCGAATGAAAGATGGAATTTATTTCAACTGGGGGTGAGATTTTCATTGGCAAGAAGCAAGCAACGTCAATAACATGCAACAGCAACTGCACTGCCACAATTGTTGCAGGTGTATATTGACATTGGCAACATTGTGACGTCATAACTGGCAGTCTGCCAGGTTGCACATCATTGCTGTAACTTTTGCAAGTAGACGACTACAGTATTATATAGCAATTTCAAATGGTACCGAGTTGAAATAAATTTCATCTTTTCTTCGCTATTAAACTCTCCTCTCGTCTTTTCTCTCTTATTTTGCACCATTTTAGAGGAAAAATGAGGTGAAATGACGAGATTACATATTTTTTCCTGTTCTTGAACATAAAATGTAATATAGAAATATTATGGTTGGTATTCATGAAGAGTTAAGGAGCGTTTTAGGGAGAGATATTTTAAGAAGCGTTTTTTATACCAGGTAACAGGTAAGAAAAACGCTTCTTAAAATATTTCTCCCTAAAACGCTCCTTAACTCTTCGTGAATACCACTTCACTTTGAGTGACGAGGAAATAAGATGTGTTTTAGAGGTAAAAAGATTAGGTTTAGACATGTAAAGGACGAGTTGAAAACGAAATTTTTCAACTAGGGTTGTAAACCCTGAGGCACAATGCGCTTGACCGAGTCTCATCAGATCACCAAAGTCAATCAACGCCGAGCGTGGTTATAGTAGTTAGTAGTGAGATGAATATACTTTCAACAAAAAACACGTTTCCCACCCAAGGGTAAATCGTTGCGATTTTCCACTACTAGCTTAGGACCATTACACTTCCGGTTCATTGACAAGAGCTATAGCGTCCATCCTGGCTGAGGTTTCCACGTATCCCTCAGTCGCAGGCAAATGCTGGGATGGATTGCAAGGTTGTGGTCACCCCCGTTTCGGAAGAGCCCACGAAACGCTCAAGTTTGGGTTTCGGAAGGTTCAGGGTTTCAAAGAAGTATAATGCAATTAATACTTTTTTTTAATTAAAACCTAACTGGGTACTTCTTCTTACTAATTACTCACTAATTGTAAGCTTTAAACCCCGAACCTTCCGAAACCCTAACTTATCGTTTCGCGGGCTCTTCTGAAACGGGGGCGGCCACGCTCTTGCAATCCATCTCGGCATTTGCCTGCGACTGAGGGAAACGTAGAAACCTCAGCCAGGATGGACGCTACAGCTTTTGTCGATGAACCGGAAGTACAATGGTCCAAAGCTAGGGGAACCACATAGTGGAAAAGCTTAACGATTTACCCCTGGGTGGGAAACGTGGTTTTTGTTGAAAATGGTTACCCATCCAACTACTAACCACGCCCGGCGTTGCTTGACTTCGGTGATTTGACGAGACCCGGTCAAGCACACTGCTCCACACACCCATTAGTAAATAGATGTATAAATAGGGTTTGATCACAAAAAAATGAAATACATAAATAAAAAATGAAAAGGGGGAAACAAAAAAAAAAAAAAGATAAAAACACGCAGCGACAGGAAGCTCCATCACACATAATGACCACTGCAGTGTCATTTTATCTCCCCCGATCTGCCTGCGGTCATGCAGTCAACGTTACTTTAAATTACCACGTTGGCCTCACGCGTGTTGTACACTCCTTTCGAATAAAAATGTCCGACTCGGCAATGTTAAACTAAGGCTCTTTGCTGTTGCGTTTTTATATTTAATATGCAAATTAAGCGGTGCAAAGTGCTGATAAAAATGGCGGGACTATTAAATAAAGTTGTCTCTGTAGATCAGGAAACTGACAAACTAAAAAAAAAAAAAAAAAATCGGATCGATAAATTGTTTTTGAAACATTTCTATTGCTTTTAGGCTCTAATATCTGCCTCTTAAATTTTTTTTAGAAATTTTGTGAATTTGCTAAGGTTTACATGTAAATCAAATGGAGAAAAAAAAACAGCTGATCGACGTTACCTCTACCTTAAGATTTTAGTTCAGAACTTCACTGCATTGCTCCCCACCCCGATGATTTTATGTAAATTCAGCCACAGTACTCAAACAAACACTCAACTTGCTGAAAATCGATCCTCGAGTATCTCTCAATGTTTGGGGACGTAGTGGGACTGTTTTAATACCCGGCATGAAGGACCAAGAGATGGCGCTGACGTCTGAAAATTTTGCTCTTTGCACGGCAATACCTACAGCATGGGAAGAATCACAAAAATTATCAAATTTTTAGAAAAGAAATCGCTTACGAAGTTGAAATATTTTTTTACATTTGTCGGAAAGTATTTGACTAATTATGGTGTTGTTATTTCTGTAAAATTATGCTGTGGCTTCTGACGGAGCATTTACATGATTTTACAATATATGTTAATCATATACAGCAATCCTCGCCAGACGCGGCGAACGTAGTTCCAGCAGTTACCACTAGGTTCGCACTAACTTTATGACGGCATAGTGGTGAACTTAATCATATACAACTGATTTCTGTTTACGTGAGGCGGGAGAGGGGTAGTCCCTATACCTGCTCATGCGAAGGGGGCGTAGGAGGGAGGGAAAAAAGAAAGTATCAGCAGGCCAGATTGTACAGTGAGCATAGGAAAAAAAAAACACTTAACTTTGATTAAAAATTTACATGTAGGTTGCTCTAGTAGCAAAATTACGTATTCAACTCATCCTTTACACGTCTATTAATCCATATATTTTTATTTCTAAAACACATCTCATTTCATCTTCGCTAAAATGTGAGGATGAAATGAAGACAATATTTCTAACATTTTATGTTCAAGAAGAGGGAAGAAGACGTAATCTCGTCTTTTCCCTTCTAAAATGGTACAAAATAAGATGAAATTAGACGAGAGGAGAGCGAGATGAAATATATTTCGACAGAACTGTATTAATTTGAGCCGCGGTGATTCAGAACGTTTGATAAATCAACCACATGGCTCAGCACGTGTTACTAGAAGCTGAGATTTAACACATGGCACTGATATGTGAATGTACAATGCAGCCTTTTGTTTCATATAATAGTAGTTCTGTGTGTTTGAATACTATAGTATAGTAGAGCCGTGTTATACACGGCTGTATTTTCATATATTAAACCCGAGTTGAAATAATTTTCATCTATTTTTCGATCGTTATTAAGCTCTCCTCTCGTCTTTTGTCCTCTTATTTTGCACCATTTTAGAGGAAAAATATAAGGGAAAAAGACGAGATTACGTCTTTGTTTATCTTCTTAAACATAAAATGATAATGACTATATATATAGCCATCAATAAAATGCTAGAAATATTGTCTTCATTTCATCCTCACTTTGAGTGAAGAGGAAATAAGATGTGTTTTGGAGGTAAAAATATTAGGTTTAGACGTCTAAAGGATGAGTTGAAGACGTAATTTTACAACTAGGGTAGATTCTACCCGTAATAACAATGGGGAATTCTCCTACATTTATTTTAATTTTTTTTCAGATGCTCTATGCCTTGAAATTAAATGTCCCAAAACAAAAAAGTTTCAATCTTCAAAATTGGAGACAAGGGAATTTTTTAAAAATCTTCCTTCTTTTGAATTTAGCGCCAAAACGTGACGTAGAAACTGCCTAGCAGGCAAAATTTTCCTGCAATAAATTTATATTTTCGATTATCACTCTTAAAATAAACTGATATTGGAGACAAAACTATTGATACTAGGGTAGAAAAACCCGCTGATTTCGATTGTGTTACTAAAATTTATAGCCAATCACTCCTTGACGCTCAAACTATGATATCAGGCAGTTGTTGTGTGTTAACTAGGGAGTTTCTACGTCACAATTTTCAGGTTTGCGCGCGGGTTGCATACTTTGCCCCTATTCTAATAATCCCTTCAGAGTCCCCAAATTTGAGTTTAAAAAGTTGAAACTTCAGTCAAACTTATTGTTAATATGTACCCTATCATAATATAGTATTTAAATTAAAATTTGAGTTGTAAGAGAATTCCCCATTATGTCCCAAGCATTATTCACCAAGTTGTGGCTCAGGGAAACATGGAAGCCTTGGTTACAATGAATGGAAATTTCTATTTACCAACTCCCGGAACAATGTATAATATTAATATGATTAATTTAAATCAAACCCTGTTGGGAACTTCTGCTTACTAATTAATTAGTAATTATAACACACTAAGCTGAAGCCCCGAAATTTCCGAGTGTTTCGCGGGCTCTTCCAGAACGGAGGCAGCCACAGCCTTGCAATCCATCCCGGTATTTGCCTGTGACTGAGGGAAACGTGGAAACTTCAGCCAGGATGGACGCTATAATACAGCTTTTGTCAATGAACCGGAAGTGCAATGGTCTAAAGTCAAGGGTACCACATATAGTGGAAAAGCGCAACGATTTACCCCTGGGCGGGAAACGTGTTTCTTGTTTAAAATTAATGGTCACCCATCCAACTTCTAAGTACGCTCGGCGTTGCTCGACTTTGGTGATCTGACGAGACCCGGTCAACCGCACTACGCCACACCTCCCACTATAATGACACTATAATAATATATTATAAAATAATTTCTGGACGAAGTTTGGATTCGAAATCATGACCATCATGAATGTATATTATCGTCAGACCGTCTGAAAACTTCATCACCATTAAGCGGAAGTGACGTCATCCGCAAACTGGATCGAGTTTCCATGTGTTTTTCTCACAACTTCAATAACGCTCACTGTTTGCTACAATTGGTCATAATACACTCACATACATGTATTATCGTGAAAGAAGAGGGGGTCGATATGAACCACAACTTTTTTAACGTCGATCAGCTGTTTTATTGATTTTTTTTTTCTAGTATCATTTGATTGACATGTAAACCTTAGCAAATTCACAAAAATTCTGAAATTTATTTCAGAGGCAGATATTAGTGCCTAAAAGCCATAGAAAAAAAGTTTCAAAAACAATTAAATAAGTCAATTTTTTGTTAATTAGAATTTAATTTGTCTCTCCATGGGAAAGCCCTATGCTGAAAATTAAATAAATTAAAAATATCGGCTTACTAAATTGTTTTGAAATTTTGTCTATGGCTTTAAGCACTAAAATTTGCCTCTCAAATAAAATTCCAGAATTTTTGTGATTTTGCTAAGGTTAACATGTTAATCAAATGGAGCTAAACAAACAGCTGATCGACGTTAAACGATGTAAAAGTCTTATCCGAAAAATGTGTTTTAGAGGTAAAAAGATTAGGTTTAGACGTGTAAAGGATGAGTTGAAGACGTAATTTTTCAACTAGGGTAATTTTTATCACGTACATACAACTTTTTTCCATTATTCCATAACATGTACTGATCAAGCTGATGTTACATCTGCGAAGTTAAATATAATGTGTGACGTCACTCCCCCTGACTCACCTATATTAGTCGTAGGTACAGTCGCGCCAACATTTTTGCAACACACCTGCACGTCAGAATGTGCACTACACTTTAGTAACACAAGAACGTTATAGAGTACATAAAGGACCAAGAGATGGCGCTGACGTCTGAACATTTTTATCTTTGCATCGAGGATACGGTATTACCTATTATATATGGCATGCATGGGAAGAATCACAAAAATTATCAAATTTTTAGGAAAGAATAAATCACTTACGAAGTTTAAATATTTTTTTAATATTTGTCCGAAAGTATTCGACAACTATTATGGTGTTGTCCTTTCTGTAAAATTATGCTGTGGCTGCTGACAGAGCATTTACTTGATTTTACAATGTTAATCATATACAACAACCCTCGCCAGACGCACGTAGTTCTAGCAGTTACCGCTAGGTTCGCACTAACTTAATGACGCCAATTTTATCAACTGTGGCTCTTCGTGGACATTACAATTCATCCCATGCAGCATTCACCTTGTTGTGACAGAGGGAACCGTGGAAACCTCAGTTAGGATGGTCGGTGGTGCCATCAAGTGGGTTTTAAATATAGTAACATATAACAATCGCCACTTGTGAAAATTATATCGTAAGAAATTCAATAGCAATAATTTTCTGGTCAAACTCCGTATACTTGTTACAACAAGTCCGGGGGATGTTGCGCGAAATGTCATGCAGTCTTCAATAAATCAGCCTGCACGCAATACAAACGATAATGATAATCTGATTGTTGATCTGTTGAAGTTGATAAACTGCCTATCAGCATGAAACAATTTCACTGTATATTTGAGCACGTCAAATTATGTACCGTTTTTTCTTTATCATTATTTTTTTTTTTTTTTTATACTACAATATAACGAAAAAAAGTATTAACAGGGCAGATCAGCCCACTCCCCCCACCGAAATGTTGGATTTAAAATGAACAATGTAGGCAATTTTTTTTCTACGTCGATTTCAATTTCATTCATTGACATTTCGAAAACGGGAAGTAGGCGTGGCACTTTACGTTTCTCTATCAAAACAGCGTACTTATATTAATAATAATATACTAAGATTTTGAATGTTATATAGTATAAATGCATATTATATAATTATGTTTCCTGTTATTGTGAATGACAAAATGCTAGGTCCTGGTCCACGGACGAAAATTAAATCATTTGTAACCTCTAGGTCCTTATACAAGGTTCAGTTGAAAAAAATTATTATAACCTTAGTTAAAAATAATCATCTTCAACTCATCTTTTACACGTCTAAACCTAATCTTTTTACCTCTAAAACATATCTTATTTCCTCTTCACTCAAAGTGAGGATGAAATGGAGACAATATTTCTAACATTTTATGCTCAAGAAGAGGAAAAGAGACGTAATCTCGTCCTTTTTCCCTCTAAAATGGTGCAAAAAGAGAGGAAATTAGACGAGAGGAGAGCTAAATAGCGAATAAAAGATGAAATTTACATAACTCGTGAAATAGAAATGTTCAGAAATGTTATTTTACGGATTAAAAGGACTGCATCCTAATTTCCCTATTAAGGTAGAGATAACGCCGAACAGCTGATCGACGTAATGCTCTTTGATTAACATGTAAACCTTAGCAAATTGACAAAAATTCTGAATTTCTTTTTAGATAAAAGCCATAGAAAAAATTGCAAAACGATTTAACGAGCCGATTTTTTTTAATTAATTTTTTTAATTTTCAGCATAGGGCTTTCCCATGGAGAGCAAAACTAAAAAATTAATTTAAAAAAATCGGCTCGTTAAATGTTTTTGAAACTTTTGCTATGGCTTTTAGGCACTAATATCTGCCTCTCAAACAAATTTCAGAATTTTTGTCAATTTGCTATATAAGGTTTACATGTTAATCAAAGGGGATTACGTCGAACAGCTGTTCGACGTTATCTCTACCTTAACAGGGCAAAAACTCCCATGCTGCATGTTCATTAGACGGACCTCCCCCTGAGAGATGACTCATATAGAACCTTGGGAGGGGGCGTGGCTACGTAATGAAGATATGGACAGTCCTGGACAAAATGATGGAGCTATATTAGGTGCTGTCACAATTTAACTTATTCCCGGTTCTCTTCGTAGACCCAATGCTGTTGTGGATCCCCGAGTTGAAATAAATTGCATATTTTCTTCTCTCTCCTCGTCTAATTTCCTCTTATTTTGCACCATTTTAGAGGGAAAGAGACGAGATTACGTATTTTTTACTCTTCTTGAGCATTACAGTTAGAAATATTGTCTTCATTTGATCCTCCTTTTGAGCGAAGAGGAAATAAGATATGTTTTAGAGGTAAAAAGATTAGTTTTAGACGTGTAAAGGATGAGTTGAAGGCATAATTTTTTAACCAGGAAGTGTTGGTTACAATTGAACTTTTCGGCTCTTAATTCTTGACTAGGGTTTTGTGCATCCCTTTATGACCAATATCAATCCGTCGCAGCATTCACCTATTTGTGACTGAGAAAACCATGGAAAACTCAGTTAGGATGGTTTGCAATTGATGGAGGATCCATAATTTCTGTATACAGTGTGTGAATTTTAACTAATGAATAAGTTTGTATGAACTATTGTATTCTTTATAATCGGATTACTTAACCAGTAGTCCGTTTTTTTTAATACAAATAAATATAATAAAATAAAAAAAATCAACCATTTCCCGGATGCACGAGTGAGTGTTCTTTAGCAACCGTAACTTGTAAAAAGTTTGGCGGTGCATGGGATCGAACTCCCGACCATCTATAACCCGATTCTCTTTATTTCTACGTGCATAATTCTTACCAATAAGAGAGGTGGTTCAAACACTGTTGACTATAATCATGGCCAGGCAATTTTAACACATCCCAGAATTTGCCTGGTGGTGACTGAGGGAACAGTGTAAACCTCAGTCAGGATGGTCGGCAATTATTAATGAATGACATGCTGTGGTATAACTATTAATTTGTGTGTTTTATCATTTATTGAAGCTATCATTGAATTTTTTTAATATTTTACAAAGATTTATTGTTTGTTTAAGGGTAAGGTAGTACGCCCAATGCTATATAGAAATTCCCATACATGAAAATTATGAAACATATATCTTAAAATGGTCTCCATCCCCTTTCAGTAGCTAAAATATCAGTTATATTATACAAAAACGAGCTAGTTTTTTAGATATATAATGATTTTTTTTAAAGTTGACGACTTTAACATGGAGAAATGGAACTTACATGTTAAATTAGTCAACTTTATAAATTCATAACTAAAAAACTATATCGAATTTGTATATATATCTGGATATTTTAGCTACTGATAGGGGATGGAGACCATTTTAAGATATATGTTTCATAATTTTCATGTGTGGGAATTTTTTTACAATTGTTCATGTTACCCTTAATATTGTATTTAATTATATAATATAACATAGCAGGTTTGGTAATTTCAAAGCTATTTTTACTGTTTATGTGTGACTAACATAGTAAATAAGTTCGTGGGGTTTAGAGATATAACATTTTGATGCAACATTTTGTGATGCAAACAACGAAACATCCGCAGTATTTTAAAGGGGGGAAGTGTTATGAAATTTATTATAATGTATGCATGTAGCCAAGTCCTGCCTATAGTATACAAATGATGTAACATTTCATTCCATGGCAAGGCCTTTGGCTTCATATTTGGAATTTGTATTGTAGTTATTTGTTGAATCATCTTAAGGGTAAGGTAACACGGATCAGCTGGTATTTTAGTCCCCTTTGATTAACATGTAAGCATTAGCAAATTCACAAATATTTTGAAATTTTTTTGAGAGACAGATTTTATTTCCTGAAAGCCACAGAAAAAAATTCAACACAATTATTCGAGCCAAATTGTTTTATTTATTTATTATTATTTTTTTTTTCAGCATAGGGCTTTCCCATGGAGAGACAAACTAAAAACTTAATAAGAAAAATCGGCTCGTAAAATTGTTTTGAAATTTTTTCCATGGCTTTTGGGCACTAATATCTGCCTCTCAAAAAAATTTCACAATCATTGTGAATTTGCTAATGCTTACATGTTAATCAAAGGGACTTACGTCGAACAGCTGACCGGCGTTATCTCTACCTTAAGGTTGTCAGAGGGTTCAAAAAAGTGAAAAAAGTAAAAAAAAAATGACAATACATAACTCGAGGTCCTCTATCCAAATATGAAATAAAAATTGTTCATGAAGGTTGTCTGTTGAATGGACAACGTCCACTGTAATGTCGAGAGACATTTTGGAAGTGTCCTACTTGACAAAGTATCGCGTGACGTCGCATGTAAATTTAATGTAATAAAGTTGTAAAAACTGTGACACGACACCAATTATCATGAGGCCTTATCAGACATGGACATGTCGCAATGTGAGTGTGCCGGCATGTCGCCTGATATCACTGCACTGATGGGGTCAATCTGTTCACAAAGTTTGCAATATTAAATTGAATTAAAATAAGACTATAATATATATAATTATATGACTTTGACAATAAGCGTATAAAAATGTAAATCAATTGTGTATTAAGTATTGTTATATGAGTGTTATTACCTGTTATTATTATTATTATTATGTAGTTGAACCCGATAGATCACTCTATTCGAAAGAAAATGTACAATCCAGCCCATTATCCAGAGTTGAAATAAATGTCATATTTTCTTCGCCATTAACCTCTCTTCTCGTCTTTTGTCCTCTAATTTTGCACCATTTTAGAGGAACAAAGACGAGAAAAAGACGAGATTACGTCTTTTTTCCTCTTCTTCAACATAAAATGTTAGAAACATTAATATATATTATATTTTATAATAAGTGTTGACTTGATCAATGTTTGTCTCTGTACAAGCCAATTAAAATAATAAAAAAAAATAAAAATATATATATATATATATATATATATATATATATATATATATATATATATATATATATATATATATATATATATATATATATATATATATATATATATGTGTATATATATATATATGTATACTTTATATATTAAGTATTGCATGCAGATACAGGTTATTGACCTGTATTTAATAGTTGAACCCGATAGATCGCCAAGCTTTCATGTAATATATATTTTATTTATAAATATAAAATTATACACCGTCCTATCTAAACCTCTACTTAAAAAAATTACGTCTTCAACTCATCATTTACAAGTCTAAACCTAATCTTTTTACTTCTAAAACACATCTTATTTCCTCTTCGCTCTAAGTGAGGATTAAATGAAGACAATATTTCTAACATTTTATGCTCAAGAAGAGAGAAAAAGAGGTAATCTCGTCTTTCCCCTCTTTTTACCTCTAAAATGGCGAAGGAATAGGAGAAATGTCGAGAGGAGAGCTTAATAGCGAAGAAAATATGAAACTTATTTCAGCTCGGGCATGTAAAAAAAAAAAAAAAAAGAAGCGAAATTCCTTTATTGATATATGAAATAATTTCTGCAGAGAAAAATAATTGCCTGAATAATTATCAGAATTAAGATCTCTAAATGCGGGAGGTTAGGAGATGTTTTTAAATTAATAGCTTTATAGCAGTTGCCGAGAAAAATTCAAATTTTCTTACATGGTGGCTTATGGAAAAGATTACCCGCCGCGGAACACTGGAATGCTCCATAAATAGAGAGATTCAGATTTGTAATTTTGTGAGATGTAAGAAGAGCACTCAGTCTATCAATATCAAAAAGTTGCCCACACCTCCATAGACTGCGTGACACAAACAGAGCAGGGGTAACGTTCGTAAGAGATGTACAATAGATAAAAATCACGCCTTATGCTGGTGAAGATGTATTTGAAAATAATACCTCCCATATACTGAATTTATAACACCATCTATTGTTTACCGAAATGGATGCCAAGGCTAAAGTTTTGCTGCCTAATTTGGAAGAGAAGAAGGAAGAAGGCAAGAAGGTTGCTAAAGAACACCCACTCGTGCATCCGGGAGGTGGTTGATGGCATCCTCCATCAATTGCTGACCATCCTGACTGAGGTTTTCATAGTTCCTCAGTCACAAGCAGGCAAATGCTGGGATGGATATTTCGAAATGTTCTACCAAAATTTATCATTTATCGTGCCATGGCCTGTATATATCAATCCATTTGCCTGGTTGTGATTAAGGAAACTTTGGAAATGCCAGTCAAAATGGCAAAAAAAAAAAAAAAAAAAAAAAAAAAAAAGACAGAAAGACAGAAAGAAAGAAAAAAAAAAACACATAAAAACATAATGCGAACTATGTAAATCAATCCCGATTTGAAATAAATTTCATATTTTCTTCGCTATTATAAGCTCTCCTCTCGTCTTTTGTCCTCCTATTTTGCACCATTTTACAGGAAAAAGACGAGATTACATCTTCTTATTGATCATAAAATGTTAGAAATATTATTGTTTTCATTTCATCCTCACTTTGAGCGAAGAGGAAATAAGATGAGTTTTAGAGGTAAAAAGATTAGGTTTAGACGTGTAAAGGATGAGTTGAAGACGTAATTTTTCAACTTCCGGCTAAGTTAAACTGGTCGGACTGTAGCCAGTGAAGTATGCTAGGCACGAAGGAATGCATTGACTTGACTCCGCCATCAAATTCTCTACCAGAATATTAATTACATTACCGTTATAGTCGGGGAGTCAAACAACCAAATATTGTCTGTAAATATACTGAGCCATCTTCATGTAAACCCTAGTTGAAAAATTACGTCTTCAACTCATCCTTAACACCTCTAAACCTTATAATATTTTTACCTCTAAAACACATCTTATTTCCTCTTTGCTCAAAGTGAGGATGAAATGAAGACAATATTTCAAACATTTTATGTTCAAGAAGAGGAAAAAAGACGGATTCTCGTCTTTTTCCTCTAAAATAGTGCAAAATAAGAGGACAAAAGATGAGAGGAGAGCTTAATAGCGAAGAAAATATGAAATTTATTTTAACTTGGGAAGGGATTTTTCATATATAAATACATCTTCCATGACCATCTTTTTAAGAAAAGAGAACACCGATCAGCTGTTTTATTAGTTCCATTTGATTCACATTTCACATGTAAACCTTAGCAGCCTCATAATAATTCTGATTTTTTTTTTTTAGAGACAGCTAGTTCTTAGCACCAAAAAAATGAAGAAAAAATTTCAAAACAATCGCTCTATCCAACTTCAACTCGAATTCAACTTCGCTCCATTTCAACTTTAATTGACGAACTATACACTATAATAACATGCGAAGACAATAAAGAATGATAATTTAAACGAATGTAGAAAATCGAATGATCATTGATTAAACGTATTTAAAAGGGTGTAAAACTCATGATTATGAGGTAAAAAAGCTGTAATAATTCGTGAATGTGAGGTAAAAAAAGCTGAAATTTGTAATACTGAGAAACACTAAATAATCATTTTAATATTTGTTTAAATGTATCCAATTCGCAGACAAAAATTATCAATAAAAAACATTCAAAATATCGATAAAACCTTATTTAAAAGCTGAAATATTCCTTTAATTTTCGAGATAATAGCTAGTGTAAAAAGACTCAAATACCCCTTGAAATTCGTAAAAAAAAAAAAAAAAAAAAAAACAGTGTAAAAAGACTAAAATATCCCCTGAAATTTTGTGATAATAGTGTAAAAACACCCATTAAATTCGTAAAAATAGTGTAAAAAGAGTAAATTACCCCCTGAAATTTGTGATAATAGTGTAAAAATACTAAAATTCCCCCTGAAATTCGTAAAAATAGTGTAAAAAGACCCAAATACGCACTGAAATACGTAAAAAGACTAAAATATCCCCTGAAATTATGTGATAATAGTGTAAAAAGACTAAAATATCCCCTGAAATTTTGTGACAGTAGTGTAAAAAGACCCCTTAAATTCGTAAAAATAGTGTAAAAAGAGTAAATTACCCCCATAAATTTGTGATATTAGTGTAAAAAGACTAAAATACCCCCTTGTATTCGTAGAAATTGTGTAAAAAGACCCAAATACCCACTGAAATACGTAAAAATTGTGTAAAAATACTAAAATACCCCCGGAAATTCGTGATAATTGTGTAAAAATACTAAAATACCCCCGGAAATTCGTGATACTAGTGTAAAAATACTAAAATACCCCCTGAAATTCGTGATACTAGTGTAAAAAGGCTAAATTATCTCCTGAAAATCGTGGAAACATCACAAACAATTGTTACTCACCAACACCGCTGCTTTATTCTCGGCATCCAGTAGAAACTCCATCGACTTTGCCCTCGGTTCTTGTGTTGGATTCAAGGTGGTTTTCTGATCAGCTTCGTAATCATGATCCAAGTCAATTTCCACGACATTCATCGTACCTAAATTCACTAAACTCGAAGCCTTCTTGCTGCCATTATGTACATTATCGATCTGTGGCGCCGGCGCTTGCGTATTCGCTTCCTCTCGCTTTCGTCCCACAATCCCTAGCAGTCGTGATTTAGGCGGTCCAACAGGCGGCAGCGGAGGTCGACTTTTAGGACTTTGGTCCAATTTAGGTGACTTTTTAGGACTTTGGTCCGATTTAGGTGACTTTTTAGTACTAATTTGGTCCAAATTTGACAGTTCATTAGCGACCGCTTGGACTGAATTGATCGCTTCGTCTTCTAAATCCAAGTTTTCTTGCGACGTGTTCTTTTTCTTGTTACGACGAAATGAAAATCTCTGAAAAAAGTTTCCGAATTTTGTTGTTTTGTTTTTGTTTTCTGTCACTGCAACCCCGCCAACTTGAACTTTCTTATGAAGGACTTCTTCAGTGATTTCTAGCGGCTCCGTATCCATGTTCCAATCTTGGTTAAATTCCCGTGAGGCCATGTTTGCTAGTAAAAGACTCGGTGCACTAGTGTGTATGTTAGTTAAAGGTTCACATATGTTGATGGATAGTTCATTTTTAACACTTTGTGCGTGGATTATAGAAGTGTTCCTAGTGTAGATTTCTTTAGAGTTGTGAATAATTTCAGTAAAACTCAGTCCGTCATTTTTAGCATTTATAATTGTAGTTAATATTTCACTAGGTTCCCTGTCACAACTCAATAATTTGGGGTCGGTATTTATTTTACGTTGTAATCCTACTATTTTCGGTTCTTCAAATTTGGGATTGGATAATACTTTATTTTGTAATCCTACTATTTTAGGTTCCCCGTGTAAACTAACAGATTTAGGGTCGGTATATATTAAAGGCACAATTTTATTAGCACTACTAACTTGAGTTAAAGGCACTTTTGGTTCAACTAATACACGGTCGATTTCTTGATGAGAAGTTTCACTATTTATAGGTTCCCCCAGTAAACTCACAGTTTTTCGGTCGCTATGTAAAGGCACTAAAGTTACACTTTTGAAAAGTTTCTTGTGGAAACTCACAGATTCTCGGTCGGTTTCTGAAGATACTTCACAATTAAAATTTTCTAATCCACGGTAGTTTTCTTGTTGAGAAACTTCAATTTTCGAAGGTTCCCCAAGTAAACTCTCTAATCCACGGTCGTTTTCTTGTTGAGAAACTCCACTTTTATAAGGTTCCCCAGGAAAACTCACAGATTTTTGGTCGTTTTCTTGTTGTAAAACTTCACTTTTCGATACTTGTTGTAAAACTTCACTTTTCGAAGGTTCCCCAAGTAAACTGTCTAATCCACGGTCGTTTTCTTGTTGAGAAACTCCAATTTTTGAAGGTTCTCCAGGAAAACTGTCTAATATGTGGTCGTTTTCTCGTAAAATTTCACTGTTCGACGTTTCCCCGATATATTCTCGTCCGCTGTGTGACTCCAACTCACTGGCTCGGCCGCTCGCACTCTCCCAACTGAGCCGCCTGCCTCTCTCCTCACTGTCTATATTTAGCTCGGCGGCTGTTGATGCTAACTCCGGATACTGCTCCCCTCCGCGTGGTGTTGATGATGGACCGTTTTTTGTAGCGTCTGAGAAATTATCTGAGAATTCGTAATTATTACATTGAAAATTTACACTTATATTATTAGAATTACACTCTTTCTCATCAAATTGTACGGGGAATTGAGCACGGACACTAGAGTCGATGTTGCTGGCACTGAAGTCATTTGAAAACTGACATTCATTCAGTTGATCGTCGAACGCTACTAACTGGTTGACCTCGAATATCCCCTCTGTATGTGTGGGTGTACCACGTGACGTAGTCACGCCCCCTTCCATATGGTCAGTGTCCATCACATCACGTGTGCTGTCAATCAAACCGAGAGACACGTCCCTTTTTGGAGACATATTCACATCTTCAAATTTCTCTTCGACCACGACCCTTTCTTGGAGGTCACGTGACCTGGATGTAGCCACGCCCCTTTCTGGCAATATTTTCTCATACTTAGGGTCTTCTTCAACCACGCCCCCTTTTTGAAGGTCGTATGACCTTGACATGACTACACCTTCTTTTTGAAGGTCACGTGACCTCGATGTAACCACGCCCCTTTCTGGCGATATTTTTACATCCTCTTCAACCAAGTCTTCTTTTTGGAGGTTACGTGACTTTGATAAGGCCACGCCTCCTTGAGGCGGCGATCTTTTGACCATATCTCCAAATCCACTATCCTCACTAAGGTTGTCACTCGACCTGAGTGCGGTGACCACCGGTCGTAATTCAGGTACAAGATCACCTTCTTCTGCCAGGGAATTCTCTAAACTGGTACTTAATTTAGAAGGTCGTACAGCGAGTACCAAACTGTCGAAACTTCGGTATGACCTGAGACGTGACTGACGTGGTTTATGACGTTCAAGAAAGTACTCCTCACCGTCCGAACTGTCCGAGGAACTGTCCAGACTGTCCTTAAGTGTCTCAGTTCGTGATAAAGTGTCCTCAGGTTCGAGACTGTCAAAACAGAAGGAGGAGAATGACGGAGGTTGAGATTCGGTAACAAAAGGTCTGTTAGTAGCTGACGTTCTGAAGGTTGGTTCTTCTTCGTTCAAAGATTGCTCCAGAGTTTCGAACTGTAGCAGTGAACTGGAGCGGGAGATGGCTCGTTCTAGAGATTCGAACTGAAGCAGGGAGCTCGACCGACTCAAATTGTCCTCGTCGTCGCTCAAAGCTCGACCTCGGTACAATAGGTCGCGACGTCGCCGTTTTTTAGGGACTTCTACGTCTCGTTCGGACTCGCTGTCATCTGTAACATATAAGAAGGTAGAGTTAGTCTCGTAGAATGTGGAAGAGGGTACCCGAGTTGAGATAAATTTCATCTTTGCTTCGCTATTAAACTCTCCTCTCGTCCTTTCTCCTCTTATTTTGCACCATTTTAGAGGTGAAAAATACGAGATTACGTATTTTTTCCTTTCCTTGAACATAAAATGTTAGAAATATTATCTTCATTTCATCCTCACTTTGAGCGAGGAGGAATTAAGATGTGTTTTAGAGGTATAAAGATTAGGTTTAGACGAGTAAAGGATGAGCTGAAGACGTAATTTTTCAACTAGGGTATAGTTACTGTCGTAGAATGTGGCAGAGGGTACAGTTAGCGTCGTAGAATGTGGCAGAGGGTACAGTTAGCGTAGTAGAATGTGGTAGAGGGTATAGTTAGCGTAGTAGAATGTGGCAGAGGGTACAGTTAGCGTAGTAGAATGTGGTAGAGGGTACAGATAGCGTAGTAGAATGTGGCAATGTGGAGAGGTAATGTCGTAGAATATGGCGAGGCGAGCCTGTAGAGGTTTACACGGGCCGGATTTTAGAGGCACGGACCGTTCGGATGGCTGCTAGGCAAGTCCTGGGTCCGTGCAACTTAAGCTCGCCTTTATATTTTAGAGCTTTACAACCAATATAAAACTGAAGAAAAGTCGTTTTAGAAGCTTCCCTCTTTCCTTAGCAAAAATAACTAACAAAAAAACATCAGTATTGAAAATTCACGAAATAGCTAGTCCCGTTTACTGCAGTTCTCTATGGCGGGGTAGAATTTTTGCAAGATAAGTCAACTTAAAACTGAATTACCAGTGAGAAAATGGACGCGGGTGGTAAAATAAGCATTTTTCTATATATGTATGTGGTATAACCGCAACCAAGTTATCCATCCCAAAATTTACTGAAGAAACGTTGGAAACCTCAGTCCGATGGTCGGTAAAGTAAAATGTTAACCATGGTCTATGGTATCTATATCCTATCTACCAAAATTTGAAAGATTTTAAATAGTGTACACTCCAGTACAAAATATATGTCCATCCCGCTTGTAATAGTGATACACCAGACATCGTTTTTCTCCCTTACATGTTTTACTTGTATCATTAAAGGGGACTTTTATGTTGTACAGTCGTCGCATTGGAAAATTTCCATTTGAGGCCTTGTTGGTACAAAGGGAAAATTTCCAAGCCGACGATTGTACGTTATATAATGAGAGTATACAGAAATTGACACAGAAAAAAAAATTAACTTCCCTTTAATTTTTTTATTTACTTTATCAAACCCTAACTGGGTACTTCTACTTACTAATTACTCACTAAATTTGAAACTTTCCGAAACCCTAACTTAGCGTTTTGCGGGCTCTTCCGGAACGGGGGCAGCCATAGCCTTGCAATCCATTCCGGCATTTGCCTGCGACTGAGGGAAACGTGGAAACCTCAGCCAGGATGGTCGATGCACCATTTGTCAATGAACTGGAAGTTCAATGGTCTAAAGCCAGGGGAACATATAGTGGAAAAGCGCAACGATTTACCCCTGCGTGGTAAAAATGTGGTTTTCGTTGAAAATGGTCACCCATCCAACTACTGCAATACGCAGATTAATTTATTTCGTGTTATATTTCCCCGTAATGAAAAGCATGTTGATTTCTTAGAAAATATTATACAGGCGATTAATGTTTTCCATACGGTGATGAGTAGGGCCCGGATCTCAAGTTTAACAAGTTTTATAAATACGCATGTAATATGGGATCTGACTTCAAATGTCCACGAATCATGAAGTTTCATGCCTAAAAATGCAAAAAAGTTTGGACTTAAAAAAAATGATTTTGAAAATCTATAGAACTGTTTCAGATTTTTAGAGTTTTTTCAAGTTTTTAAAACTTTTTTCAGTTTTGTAAAACTTAAATCGATGTTTTGTGTAGAGAAAATGTGGAATTATTTAAAAAAAAAAAATTAAAATGAAAATAAATGTTTGAATTAATTTATTTCTTCCCTCCCATACATCTGCATTGTACTGACATGACTTCTCACATTAAGATTGTAGGTTACCAATAAAATGCGTTAAACAAAAAAAATTTGAGAATTTTTAATGTTTTTAAATTTTTCCTTTATTTCTAGGTTTGAAGAGTCAAAATAGTAAAAAAATCGCAAAAAATGATATAAACTGGAAATAACTTATTTTACGTTTTTGAACTGAAAGTGAACTGATTTTAAGAAACTTAAAAACTGATTTTGAGAAAAATTTGGACTTAATCCAGTGCTTAAATTCATAATTTTGAAAACTTAAAATCCGGGCCCTAGTGATGAGTCTTAATTGCATTTTATTTTATAACTGTTGAATAAGCATGCAAGATATTTGAAGCAGGATATATTGCTTCCTAAACTCATCAAAAAATTTAATAAGAAGCGCATCACATAAGCAATAAAACGTTCATGCCTTCATTTTATTACGGGGCAGTAAATTTTTTATGATCAACATCATCTATCAAAATATTTAATAATAAAAACACATTCGCATATGAACTAGAACTTATAATTAAATTTGTTATACTACCCTAGTTGAAAAATTACGTCTTCAACTCATCCTTTACACGTCTGAACCTAATCTTTTAACCTCTAAAACACATCTTATTTCCTCTTTGCTCAAAGTGAGGATGAAATAGAAACAATAATTCTAACATTTTATGTTCAAGAAGAGAAAAAAAGACGTAATCTCGTATTTTTCTCTCAAAAATGGTACAAAATAAGAGGAGAAAAGACGAGAGGAGAGTTAAAGCGAAGAAAAGATGAAATTTATTTCAACTCGGGCAGGTAAAAAAATGAACTAACAGTTCAGAAACCTCGCAGTTCCGGCTACTTCCGGTGGCAATCCTCCATCTGCTAAACTGAAGTGAAATAAATTTCATCTTTTTTTTTTTTTTTGCTAATTAATAAACTCTCCTTTCGTCTTTTCTCCTCTTATTTTGTACCATTTTAGAGGAAAAAAGAGGGGAAATGATGAGATTACGTCTTTTTTCCTCTTCTTGAGCATAAAATGTTAGAAATATTGTCTTCATTTCCTCCTCACTTTGAGCGACGAGGAATAAGATGTGTTTTAGAGGTAAAAAGATTAAGTTTAGACGAGTAAAGGATGAGTTGAAGATGTAATTTTTCAACTAGTGTACAAACTGAATGCTAAAAAGATTTATTTCTAAATTTCAAAACATATGCATGCAAGGACCCTATAATAATAAATATTAAACAATTAACACAACGTGTATACAAAAAAGAAAGGATAGTGGCCACGGCCTGTAATGCGTCCCAGCATTTACTGAGGCAAGACTGAGGGAACCATGGAAAACCTCAGTCACGACGGACACCTCTACTTTTTATCATAGTTCATGACACACTTCCGGTTATATATATGTGACTGTAGCTCGGGGTGCCGGATGTTGGACCATGTGGCTGGCAGATCGGCAGAATGTTTTCACAGAGCGATGACGCGTGCAGCCAGTTACCAATAAATAAACACACGTGCTAAGTAAGTTAGGTATTGGAACTATCGGGCTTAGAGGTCTACACGGGCCCAGGCCCAGCGTCGTGCCGGGCTCGGGCCGGGCATCGGCATTCTGCAAACGGGCCCCGGGCCTAGCTATTTCTTGAATTTTCAATAGTGTTTTATTACTATTATTATTATTATTTTTGCTAAGGATAGAGGGAGAAGGGAAAAAAGTAAGTAAAAAAAAAGCTTCTAAAATGAATTTTTCACAGTTTTATAATGGCGGGTTGTAAAATACTAACAGTAAAATAAAAATGCATGCCGTGGTTGAACTATGGACGGGCCACGGGCCGGACCGCACTGTGCAGCAGTCTTCATACGGGCCGGGCCTTATAGCACCATCCGAACGGGTTGAGCCTCGAAAATCTGGCCCGTGCAGACCTCTATTTCTATAGAAATTTCTATTCTATTCTCTATTCGGGCATCGGGTATATTGGGCTTTCATAAACTTCTTAAATTTAATAACGATTAATCTCAGTTACTGCTGGAGTCAAAGAATATTTCCCTGCAAAGAAAACGAATGAAATGAAATTTAAAAAATCGAGAATGTTCTAAAACTTAATCGCTTATATGGTTTAAGCAAATTCAGTCTTGCAGTTTTCTTACAACAGCTCCATTTCCAGTTTTCGTTCATAAGGCCAATGTTAAACTTCTACCTCAGTTTTCACAAAACTGATGAGACAGATTCGCTTCAAAATTTCAAATTTGTATGCCACCTATTGATGGTGAGTTCTAAGTCCCCTGCAAGTTTTGTTGCATTCAGGCGGTACGATTGCGAGATATCAATTAATCTACTGAGATTCATCCTTAAATAAAAATCTTTGATTGAAATTGAGAGTTTGATGGAGAACGGGAGAACCTAGCGAAAAGAATTTGAACTACGTGTTCAACAACATTGTAAAATCATGTGAATGCAGCCACAGCATAATTTTACAGAAATGACAACACCATAATTAGTTGACGAAAATACTTTCAGACAAATTCATATTAAAAAAATATTTCATTTTAATAAGTAATTTCTTTCATATATTTTGTCATTTTTGTGCATGCATGATTCTCCCCATATATTGCCGTATTCTCAAAAAGATGTCATACAAATTTTCTGGGAACAGAGCCATTTATCTTCATATCCTTAATTTTGGTAGATGCCTAAGACCATGGTGTAATGCATATTCGGAAGATAATTCATGTAATTACCGACCCTCCTGACCACGGTTCTCACGTTCCCTCATTAAAATTAGACAAATATAATACTCGACCTTAGACCACAAATTCTTTTAGGGATCCCTGACCCAGCCTGCAAGGACCAGTGAGATAACGTCGATCAGCTGTTTTTTCTTAGCTCCATTGATTAACATGTAGAACTTGGCAAATTCACAAAAATTCTGATTTTTTTTAAGGGGCAGATATTAGTGCTTAAAAACCATTGAAAAAATTTCAAAACAAGATTTTTTTAAATTATTATTTAGTTTGTCTCTCCATGGGAAAGCCCTATATGCTAAAAATTACTATTTTTTATTATATTTCCCATATGTTACATACATAACAGTTAGCAGGTGACACTATAACAGTCCTTTAAAGAACAAATCACAATGAGCTTTAAGCGTGTAAGCAAAAAAAAATCATTTAAATTCATTTAAAAAAAATCGGCTCGTTAAATTGTTTTGAAATTTTTTTCTATGGCTTTTAGACACTAATATCTGCCCCTCAAAAAAATTTCAGAATTTTTGTGAAATTGCTATGGTATACATGTTAATCAAATGGAACTAAAAACCAGCTGATCGGCGTTATCTCTACCTTAAAGGGACAGGGTACCTTAAAAGTAAGTAATTTATGATCAAACTATACCCATCAACTGAGTATGAATACATGCCGCACGGTGGCGAGTGCCCCAGGGTAAGCGGGTCGCTAGTAACGAAAGTGTGGATTGCTGACGTCAGCAATCACGAAAGACAACACAGCTGCCTCTTCTCCATGTAACTCACTCCCCCTCCTCCCGTCCAGCCGTAGTCAGTGCGATGTTGCCTGTGCAATAGCTGCGGCTTTCTATAATATTTATTTATTTTTTATAAATTCAGGGGATGGTTCAAAAACGGATATTTACTCATTTCTCGCATTAACTTTTTATGCATTCATGAATTCATTATCCCGTGTCCCTATAATAACGCGGTAAAACAGTGTGACGTCACAGTCTCACCTGGACTGACATAAACCCTCCTATGACGTCACAATTAATATTCTCACCTGGACTGATGTGGATGACGGACGCTACGTCGCTGTCCGAGCAAGTGTCCGAGGTAACGCTCTCGGTGTCCGAGGTGTCCAGCTCGTCCGACTCTTCCTCGAAGATCGTCTCCAGGACAAGGAAGGTCGCTGCGCCCGTCGCCATGTTGACGTCATCAGCGCTGTCTGTGGACAAAATAGGAACCTTGGTCAATATTCAGGCTCAGTTAGGCAAGAAGTCAGGGGGACAAAATAGTGCATAGACCTGTCAAGCCTACACACCGATCCTAGCCGTATCAGCAGCACAGTAAAGGACATGTAATCACCATCACTCGGAAAGCACAAGCACACACTCGAAGTGAAGAGGCATTCGCAACAGGCGCGGATCCAGAAAAAAAAAATCGGGGGAGGGGGGGGGGGGCGGGCAGAGGGCTGCAAAATCTCGGGGCAGGGGGAGCTGCAAAATTTTTGGGCAGCCCCCCCTGGATCCGCGCCTGATTTACAATGTAAAAACCACCTGCACCTGAGAGCGAACCCGAGCCTCCCGAGCGACAGACAAGCGCGCATCCACTGCGTCAACGAGCGAATTTGAAAGTATCGACTATCGAAACAAATATCCAATTATGCATGCAATAAAAGATATATTACACGGAATATAAATCATGTTGAATTTTATTTCACTTTTCTGACTTTTACCTTTGCTGGTGTTCAATATAATCCGCCCTTCTTTGTTTTGTGTGTAGTATAATGTTACGATGGTAGCTTACAAAGTTAGTTATCGTGCACGTCACTAACACTTGCATGTACTACACATATCACTAACGTTTCGAGAGTCAACCACTCTCTTCCTCAGGTGATCTGAAATTGAACACCGGCAAAGGTAAAAGCCCAAAAAGTGAAATAAAATTCAATATGCACGAAAAATTTATTAATAAATCATATGTTGTCACTCAATTCACTGTGGTTTAGATTCAAAGACTACCTCAGTTAAAATAAATTCCCTCTTTTCTTCGCTATTAAGCTCTCCTCTCGTCTTTTGTCCTCTTATTTTGCACCATTTTAGAGGGGAAAAGACGAGATTACGTATTTTTTCCTCCTCTTGAACATGAAATGTTAGAAATATTGTCTTCATTTCATCCTCACTTTGAGTAAAAGTAAAGAGGAAATAAGATGTGTTTTAGAGGTAAAAAAATTAGGTTTAGACGTGTAAAGGATGAGTTGAAGACGTAATTTTTCAACTAGGGCATACATTGAATTTCCTTGAACGATTTCTGTGACTGTCTACAGTCCAATAGATCTTTGATTACGAAAAAAAAAAAAAAAAATAGATATTTGATTACCTGTATTAGACACTATGCACCTAGCTTAGAGACATAGCCGTATGTCTGGATGGGATAAAACAAAAGACGATCGCCGCACGCAGTCGAATCTACACGTAAACTAAGATCTGTAATACCTCATTAATTTTTACAAGAAGACTTGCCAGGGAGGCGGACGTCAGAGAGATAATCGGCCCTGGCCCAAAGACGTCACTAGTTAATTTTTTATTGGCCTACAAACTTCTACTTGTAGTGTGCTATTTAATCATTCTGTACTCTTTGTAAATCGGAAACCACCCGAGTTGAAATTAATTTAAAAATACATCGATTATTTTCATCTTATTTTGCATCAATTTAGAGGGAAAAAGACGTGATTTCGTATTCTTTCTTCTTTTTGAGCATATAATGTTAGAAATCTTCATTTCATCTACATATTGAGTGAAGAAGAAATAAGATGTGTTTTAGAGATAAAAAAATAAAAAGATTAGGTTTAGACGTGTAAAGGACGAGTTGAAGACGTAATTTTTCAACTAGGTAGTAATGTTCTTTTTTATTAATATTACAAATTATTACAATAATATATTCCTTGCAACTCAATATTAGTATGTTACATGCATTCTATTACGAAAAAAATAAAATAAATAAAGAATAATAATAATAATAATAATAATATAAAAAAAAATCAAGAATTTACATCCGAAGCAAAAAATGTCTAAATTTAAATGTATTTCACACTAGCTGGAGTGTTGTGTGTGGAAATTTCTGCTGTTAAAGAACGATAGTTTGCAACTATATACCAGTAAATAACATTAACCAATCGCTTATGTGAATCAATGATGATGATCACCGAAGTCAAGAAACGCCAAGCACGGTTAATACTTGGATGGGTGACCGTTTTATGTAAAAATTATGTTGCTCCCTCCCTGGGGTAAATTCATCTCACTTTCCACCCAGAGCAGTGATGCACTTGTGTGTGGTTCCCCAGGCTTTGGTCATCACTTTGGTACATTGATAAAAAAGTAGAGGTGTCCGTCCTGACTAAGGTTTTCCACGGTTCCCTCAGTCTCACCTCAGCGAATGCTGGGACGCGTTACAGAGGCCGTGGCCATCATCCGTTCCCTACCTTATCCCTACCCATTACCTCGCCGCGAGCTGTAAGCTCTTAGGGGTGTATCCTTAATGTAAAAAAAAAAATAAAAATGTAAATGAATAAATTAACTTTATTTGATCGCAAGATATCAGAACACGCTAGAAACAAGCAGTACCATCACCGGCGGCACTTAATCTTTTTACCTCTAAATAGTATGTAGTTCAGTGCCTCTAAAGCACATCTTATTTCTTTTTCGCTCAAAGTGAGGCGATATATATATAATATATGAAATGAAGAAAATATTTCTAACATTTTAAGTTCAAGAAGAGGAGAAAAGGACCTAATATCGTGTTTCTTTCTGTTAAATGGTGTAAAATAAGAGAAAATTAGACGAGAGGAGAGCTCTATAGTGAAAAAAAGACGAAAATACTTGAACTCGGGCTGCAGCAATACCGCTTACAAAATAAAAAACTAAAAATGCAACTTCATCGCCATCTGTGAGCAATAAAAGGAACTAATTCAGGAATGTCCACCCCCGCTTTCAAGTGGCCATGCGCTGCTGCCATATAGCGGGGAAATGTTAAACTACGAGAATTGTCTTAGCGAAGTCAATGAACGCAAAAAATGAAATGTAAAGTGAAAAATAATGTAGCTCCAAATCTCTGTAAAGATTGATGAAGGTGAAGGGATAATATAGAGACAAGTTAATTAAATAACGTTCTAAATTCATTGTGTACAAGTCTACGCACAAAAAAATAGAACTTGCTATAAAATAGATAATAAAAAATAAAGATATGGATTGATTTTTTTTGTTTAAATCACCTTTCGAAAGAAAGGTTGGATTAAATTTGCATCGAACTACAACCCGAATTAAAATAAATTTCATCTTTTATTCATTATTAAGCTCTCCTCTCGTCTTTTCTCCTCTTATTTTGCACCATTTTTGAGGGAAAAAGACGAGATTATGTCTTTTTTCCTCTTCTTGAGCATAAAATGTTTGAAATATTGCATGTCTTCATTTCATCCTCACTTAAAATTTGAGCGAAGAGGAAATAAGATGTGTTTTAAAAGTAAAAAGATTAGGTTTATATACGTGTTGAAGACGAATGAGTTGAAGACGAAATTTTTTATTTAGGGAAAACTTACAATATCGGCTACCAATTTTATTTAAATTTTACTTTGCATGCAGGAACTATAAAAAATTAAAGAGCAAAAAATTATATTTAAATACATATCACTAATGTGTATTAAAAATTGTAAAATATTCAAAAGTATATTAAAGACAAAATAAAATAGAATTTTATATATGTAATATTTATATGCATATTATCAATTATAATGTTATATTTTATATACCGTAATAATTAATTATGTGTGGCAATATGTGCAAATAATATTGTCAATATACAGTATAGGTCTGTTGGTGAATTATGCCATGGTAAATAATACAACATAAACGTAAATGAACGTTTATGATATATACAATGAGAAATTAACGATTTTATTATTAATAAACCATTGAACATATTATTAATGTAGTGTTGACCTCAATTTTTTTTTATTGCAGAAATGGATAGAGGGTGCAAAGTTATGCTACCCTGATTTTTTTCACATTTTTTAGAGCCCGGGAACTATTTTTAAAAAATGATTGAAAGTTATTTTTGTGACGTCACGAAACACCGCTCCTTAAGAAAAAGATAGGACTTGCCGCCGCGTGACGTCACAAAAAGGACTTTCAATAATTTTTTAAATATACTTCCCGGGCTCTAAAAAATCTGAAAAAAATCAGAGTAGCATAACTTTGCACGCTCTATCCATTTCTGCAATAAAAAAATTGAGGACAATACACCGATTATTTTAAGTTTATTTCCGTTGTTGAATTTGAGTAATTCAGTATAGAAAAGCACACGGATGAAATTACACGCGTGATTCAACATTCGCATGGATAAATTAGATGTTTAATTAAAACAAGCAATGCACATTTTCAATTCTTTCGTTATACATTATACCATCAAAAATTCAGCGAGATAATTTGTTGTTTTTACTGTGTTAATTTTTATTTGCAACTTGAGTTCTACAAAGCAATATATAACATATCAATATATATATAGTCTGTATGGTAACTTGCATTTTAATTTTGACCAGTTGGACCCCTTCATTCAATATTGCTGCATTTTTTTTACAATTAATGTGTTTGAAAGAATTAAAGAACTGAATTTGCCATTAGGATGTTAAAATTTTGTAACTGATTGTGAGTTCAATTTTGTTTCGATTTTTTTTTTATCACTGGCAATTACAAGCTGATTTTCTACGAATAAATGTAGCTCCTTTAGCCATACAAGTTCATATAAATAAATTTATATATAATATTAAAACGACATTTAATTGAATTTTTCATGGGGTGTTGCAAAATTCTCACATCAAGTTTTTTTGTTTATTGAATTGAACTTTTATATTGAATAAATACAAACAGTTAAAGCTTTTGTTTTGCAATTTTGTGTTGTTTCCATTTTTGATTCCAGCCACGTGCGAAAGTAAACAAACACACGCGTGATTTCGGGAGTCAAATGACAAATACAGCTTGCAGGTTAATCTTATTTATTGTTTGCAAGGGTCATTACACTGCGCGGAGAAAGAGAGGTTGGAATATTTTTACCAGCTGAGGGAACGTGGAAACCTCAGTCAAGATGGTCGACCTTCCAAATACACCAACAGCTGTTTCAATGAAATGCTTGAAAATGTGCAAACTTCCATTCAAATGGGGTAATTCTATTGAATCCAAGTTTTTATTTTCCACAACGCACAACCGTACATACGTCGCCATGTTTTTTGACGTCATTTTGCATGACGTCATCAAGGACCTGCATCCTTACTTTGCAGCCCCCGCTCATGCAGCTGCATCGCGCACGGAAATTTTTTTCCAAATGTTGATTGTCAACTCAATCAACTCTCTGTGACTGCCTAATTTTTAATTTGAGGCCTGTATGCCGTTAACGTTGGTAGTACTGTACTCCGAAGTGTACGGCTGGGTGTTGGCTAGCAACAAGAAGTGATGAGTTCGCGACTCACACGCCGTATTTGACACCGTGGAATGTGACGACACTTGAATGTCAATGTCTGCATGGGGGGAGTCAGCGAGAAGGTGCAGCATAATCCGAGACGAAGAGCAGCATTGTACAATAATTACATCCATGTTAGAGGGAAATGAGATATGAGAATTTCGAGAATGAATTAAGGTAGAGATAACAAGGATCAGCTGAACCAATGTTAATAAAAATCCCATTCATGAAAATTATGAAAAAAGTTCAGAATGTTCTCCTTTACATACCTTATCAATAGGTAAAATATCAGGTATACAAAAACGAGCTAGTTTTCGAGTTATTAATTTTTAAAGTTGGCTAATTTAACAAGGAAGTTCCATATCTCCATATTGAATTAGTCAACTTTAAAACTTAATAACTCAAAAACAAGCTCGTTTTTGTATACCTGATATTTTTATAGCTACTGATAGGGGATGTAGAGGAGAATATTTTAATTTTTTTTCATTATTTTCATGCATGAATAGGATTTTTTTTAACATTGGGTCAGCTGATCCGTGTTATCTCTACCTTAAGCTGCCCGAGTTGAAATATATTTCATATTTTCTTCGCTATTAAGCTCTCCTCTCGTCTTTTGTCCTCTTATTTTGCACCATTTTAGAGTAAAAAATAGGGGAAAAGACGAGATTACGTATTTTTTCCTCTTTTTGAACATAAAATGTTAGAAATATTGTCTTCATTTTATCCTCACTTTAAACTTTGAACGAAGAGGAAATACTATGGATGTGTTTTAGAGGTAAAAAGATTAGGTAGGCGCGGATTCAGGGTGGGCTCAGAGCCCCCCCCCCCCCCCCCCCGAAATTTTGGATTTAACTTGGGCAATAGGGCAATATAGGCATTTCCCCCACTCCAACTTTTTTTTTTAACATTGGCCTTATGGAGGCAGCCCCCCCCCCCCCCCCCCGAATTTTTTTTTTGGATCCGCGCCTGAGATTATAGGAATAGACGTGTAAAAAGTGTAAAGGATGAGTTGAAGGTTGAAGACGTAATTTTTCAACGAGGGTCAGCTCATATTCCGGACGAAATCTGTATATACCCACCCTCTCTAGTTCCTCACTTCTGTGCTAGTAGTATACACTATGCACGGTGGTAACGGCGATTGTTGCACCTCTATCATTGTTCTTATCATTGTTGCGTGACAACAATCGCCGCTTCCTTCCGGTTAGAATAAAACATGAGGGGCAGACGGAACTAATTATCTCATTATTATATCCAACCTGCAAAACAGTGGAGCTACAGTTAAGGGTGAGAAATAACACGAAACAGCTGATCGACGTAGTTCCATTTGATTAACATGTATGTAGACCTTAGCAACCCAAGGATTTTGTATGTACATACAAAATGATTGTAGCAACCTCATAATAATTCTGATTTTTTTTTTTAGAGACAGTCCTTAGCACCACGAAGATACAGAAAAAAAATTTAAAACAATCAGACGAACCATTTTCTTCAAAATATTTTTTTAGTTCAGCTCTCTATGGGAAAACACTAAACTGAAAACTTAAAAACTTAATTAAAAAAAAAAAACGAGTCCGATTGTTTTGAAATATTTTCTGCAACGTACTTCTTGGTGCTAAGGACTGTCTCTAAAAAAAACAAAAACAAAAAACAAACAAACAATTTTTAAGAAGTTGCTAAAAAAGGTTACATGTTAATCAAATGGGACTACGTCGATCAGCTGTTTTCTATTACCTTACACTTAACAAATGTACACTCCATTCAAAATAAAAATGTCCGATCCGTCCATGTTAAAGTACCAGTATATATCAGACAATTTAATTCAAATGAAGTGTACAGTCAAATTTACATGGTATTCCCTCCGGAAGTAGCCGGAAGTGTAAGATTTCCGGTCTTTCTTTTCGAATTTCAGCGTTTCAATTTCACACATATATTATATATATATATATAAATATATATATATATATATATATATATATAGGTCACAGTATTTTGCACCATTTTAGAGGAAAAAAGAGGGAAAAAGACGAGATTACGTTCTTTTTCTTCTTCTTGAGCATAAAATGGCAGAAATATTGTCTTCATTATTTTCATCCTCACTTTGAGCAAAGAGGAAATAAGATGTTTTAGAGGTAAAAAGATTATAGGTTTAGACATGTGAAGGATGAGTTAAAGACGAAATTTTTCAACTAGGGTAACTAATAATTCCAGAAACCTGTCTATGGTACATTTGTTCACGCGCGACATATGCAAAATTTGTATCACAGTGAAATTAATAAGTAGAGTTAACACCGCAAAAAAATAATTCAGAATTTTTTACATTACTTCATGTGGTGAATCCGTAAAAAAAAATGTGTCACAGATTGTCCAGAAAAAGAGTCGAAAGTCGGAATGAACGCGTCGTTTAACATGGGGTCTTACCTGACACAAAACCCAATTATTTCTTTTTAAAAAAGTCAACTAACAGCTGCAATGATAAAAAATAAAATATTAATGACGATGTTCTATTATTCTAGTTTTTAGCAAAAATAACACACCAAACTTTTAGATGCTGAATTGATGTCAGTACAAAATTGCTCCGATTTCGTCTTACATCCAGCACTTTTGACCTAACAAAAACATTTAATGCAACTATAAATTTGGTACTGAAAAAATATATTAAAAAAATTACTATTTTTTCAGTACCAAATTTGTACTTGGATTAAGTGTTTTATGGGTCAAAAATGCTGGATGTAAGACGAAATTGGAACAATTTTGTACTGACATAAAGTACTGAAACCAATTCAGCATCTAAAATTTTAGTTTGTAAATATAGTACGTGTCAAATAACAAAACACAAAAATCGCAATGACGATTATTATTATATTGTTTTTCGATTTAAATTCACAACAAAATCTGAAATATTATATTATAATCAATATATCAAAATGTATACATATAATATATAATATAATATTCACAATAAATGGAATAATATGTTTTAATGGATATGTATCTGTATCGGTATCTATATCTAAATTTATATAGTTCTCGCATCATGAATACAAAAAAGAACAAATTTTCTTTATCTATTAAATTTCCACAAAAATACGCTGTATGTTAATTTTTTTACCAATCAGACTCGCATCAAAATTGAAGTTTAAATTAAAAAACAACATGCACGATATTCATCATATATCAGAGACAACAATAGTGTCAGCAACAATACAAATTTAAATACAACCTGACTGTAGTCTAATTGAGATCAGTAGAGCGAGTCACCCCTCGCTATCACCAATCTGCTTTTTATAAAAATAATCCATGTTACCAAACGCATAAAATTCACGATTTTATGCCACAATCATTGCGAGATGAAAGTAGTGATAATGTATTCAAAAATAAACTGAAAACTATGTTAATAAAAAAAGAGTATTATAACAATATTAAAGAATTTTAATCAGAGGACACAAAAATAACAGATGGAGATGTAGCAAACTGGAACGTAGCTGATACAGCATAATAATTACTATAGTGAGAAAACCAATATATTAATGTAAAACTTATCATCCATTAAGATCATCAAGATAATGTGATACAGTGAAAAAAAAAAGGGGAAAAATAACATCAAAAATGTGATTGTGGTTAAATTTTCATATTAAAATCTTATCTTTAACTGATAAAAATATAAATATAATTTTCATAATAATTCATACAAGAAGAGTAAGTGCATCAAGAAACTTATTGTACTGTGAAAAGAAGAAATAAATTATGTCAATATATGACAATTTATGCAAAAGTGCTTTTTAAATAACTAATTTACTACTAGTAAATTGTTAAAATAACCAATTAATTTTTCATGATGTATATATAGACTTTTAATTGAATTTAAAAGTTGTGTGTTAAATATATTATGGTGCTAATGTGATGTTTAAAAGGACACAATTTTAATTATTGTATTAATTTTATAGATCATATAATATATATTTTAAATATTGTTCGGGTATATGTGTTTAAATTTATTAAATTTAGGCTAATTTTAATTAGAATTAAGTATGTTACGTATTTAATGTAATAATTGACGTGATCCATGCTGTACAGCCTATGATCGAAATAAAAATTTGAATTTGAACTTGCTATGACATTTTTTATGTTGAGAAAAAACATTCATACAGTACTAGAAATGTGACTAAAACTATATTCCCTCCTAAAAGTAGAATTAGACTTATTGACAATGGTCCTATGAATAAAATAAATGTATCCAGTTGTATAATAAATTACCAGTATCATTAAAAAATATGTACAAAAGTATACAGATTTTAGGAATTTGTTTAAAAAGTTTCTAATCAATGACTGTTGTTACTCTATTTGAATGAGTAAGGATGAGTTGAAGACGTAATTTTTCAAAGGATATATCTCCCGTTCTCCGTTTTAACAATGAAGTTAGACCATTGTAAAGTTCAAACACTTCAAACAATGATTATACAACAGACCGTGGCATAGACATAACAGGGAAAATTGTGAGCTCTGTTGAATCAGATAATAATGTGTACATCGGGACGTCGAGAATGTTAAAATCGGTGTCTGAAACTAAAGAGCTGATTGCACTGACGTCATGCCCCTGTAAGTTAGGCTGCCCTATGGAGGACCAGAATGCACAGACTATATAGTATATAAACAAATACAAATTATATATTTTTTTTCACTTTATTTAACGAAATAAATCAGGTTTAAAAAATTGTAAAAAAACACCAAATAAACGATAGATAGCATAAAAAAAAATCAAGCAGTAAAGTAAACCAACAAAGTAAACCAACGGAACAGTAAAATTACATAATATGTTAAATATATCAGCGAGGACATAAATTAGTTTCTATACTTTTTATTTTTTATAATTTTTTGCACACGTAAAACGTACACCCCATTTAAATAAAAATACCCGATTGTGAACTGACGTTTTTACTGAAAATTACATTTATTTTTGTGTATTGTAATTTTCTCTATGCATAATTCAATGTTTTATGTATAATGTATTTTTTTTTAATATGGTATATAAAATCTTATAAAGATTTTAAAACCCTTACCCCTAGTTGTACATATACGAGGCATGGAATAAATATAACATGTATCCCCACGCATTCATATGAAACACAGCTTGGGGGTTTGTTCCACCCTCCTTCAACTCGTCAAGGGGGTAGAAAGTTGGTTACACGTTCCACTCCCCTCCCCCGCACTTTTTGCTGCACCACCCCCCATGTGATTGTATACCCCACAGGTCTTTCCTTATATCTTAATATATTAAGATAGAAAAAAAAAAGTTATAAGATGTACTCAATGGGGTGGTTTAGAAAATTAAATACTTATTTTGTTTATACCCATAAAATTACATCTTCAACTCATCTTTTACACGTCTAAACCTAATCTTTTTACCTCTAAAACACATCTTATTTCCTCTTTGCTCAAAGTGAGGATGAAACGAAGACAAATATTTCTAACATTTTATGTTCAAGAAGAGGAAAAAATACGTAATCTCGTCTTTTTCTCTATTTTCCTCTAAAATGGTGCAAAATAAAAGGAAATTAGACGAGAGGAGAGCTAATAAGGTCAATTTTGTAGTTGATAGAGATAAGAAACTGACCCTTATATACTACTCGTTATCTTAAATTGAAATGTCAATAAGGTCGATTTCATAGATTATAGAGATAGGAAAATGACCCTTACTGCTCCAAACCATCGTGCACAGAAAGCAGAGCGGAATGATTGATTCGTTAAAAGCATTATATCTCAAAAACAAATTTGTTTGTCGTAATTGAAATAACTGCATCATTACAATTACTTTGGACTACTCCAGATTTAATCTAAATGTCATTACAGTGAACGTTATTTCCCCGTGCCTTGAGACATAATGGAATTATTGAAAGCATGAGCGTAAAATGTTATATAATTTAATTTTATAATAAAATGGACTGCATGATATATTTTATTGCAGAAATGAATAAGGGGTATCAAATTATATTACCTAATTTTTGTTTCACATTTTTTTTACAGGCCAGGAACTATTGCTTAAAAAGATTTTTTCCGCGAAGTCGGGTTTGATCCCACGCCTTTTCTAGGTCCGATCTTTTGTTTAAAAAGTGACGCTTCTTTCTGTATCAAAATTTTCAGACGTCAGCGCCATCTCTAGGTGCTTTATGTCCTCTAAAGGGGTGCATGGCACCTTGTTATATAAAAAATGTATTTTATTGGTGGCACGTTAACGTCATTAGTCAAGCTAGGAGCACTTGTGCCCTTTCCTCATTTCACGCAAATCGCTCGGTCTAGTGAACATAGTAGCCGCTTTGACTCCGTTTTTCCGACTCATTAAACGCTCGTGCATCCGTTTACCGTGCGCCACATTCGCCGTTATGTGAAAAAATGTTGAGGAAATCGTTAAATGGTCTCCACACCAGCAAAATATTTTACCTTTCACTAAATTTATTATCATTGAATATAAAATATATTATTATTTAATAGAGTTCAACCTCAAAAATTTATATTGCCAGTATAGGATGCAAAGTTATACCACTCGGATTTTTTTTTTTTTTTTAGAATTTTTATATACTGTAGAGTTTTTGAAGTATTGCTATTTTTTTTTTTTTTTTTTTTTGCCGAGGTCGGGTTTGAACCCATGCACGCTTCTTTTAGGTCCTACCTATCTTTTTATTAAGAGAGGCGTCCAGAGGTGTCACTTTCTCTGTACTTTCAAAAATCATTGGTATATAACTTTGCACCCCCTTTTCATTTCTGCAATAAAAATTTCTGAGGTCGATACTCCATTGACGAATTGCACTATGTTACGATTTTTTTTATCAAACCCTATTGGGTACTTCTACTTAATACTAATTACAAACTACTTTGAAACCCCGAACCTTCCGAAACCCTAACTTGAGCGTTTCGCGGGCTCTTCCTGAACGAGGGCGGCCACGGCCTTGCAATCCATCCCGGCATGTTTATTTATCCCGGCATAAATATTTGCCCGTGGACTTAGGGAAACGTGGAAACCTCAGTCAGGATGGACGCTACAGCTGTGTTGTCAATGAACTGGAAGTACAATGGTCCAAAGCCAGAGGGATATGATGCATGCTTTAAAAATTTACGAGTGTATAATAAAAAAAGAATACCCTTTACTTCTGCCTCACTTTCATCAGGGAACCTACAGAGACCTCCGTGACATATGACCAGAAATTTGACCAGCTTGGCCGAGCTTCACTTTAACTGAGAGTGGCGGCGCCACTGAATCACAGTGGCATGGCTCGGTTCTCGCTGGCTGCGCGAGCAATTTCAGCCAGCAAGAACCGGGCCATGCCGAACATTTAGCAGCGCCGCCACTCTCAGTTACACAGTGAAACTCTGATCAAATCCCTGGACATAAGACACGGAGGTCTCTGTAGGGTCTCTGGTGACTGCCCCATATATATAGTAAATAAAGCCACCATGCACCATGGCTTTAAGAATTTGCGAGTGTACACTGTACACGTTCCTCCTGCCTCACTTTCTAACTTTGCAGCTCCAATATAAACAAAGAAATGCATGTAATTTTGTGTGAGTTAAGAAGAACACTCACTCACAGTCTATCAATATCAAAAAGTTGCCCACACCTCCATAGACTGCGTGACACAAACAGAGCAGGGGTAACGTTCGTGGTGTCCAGACGTGTACATCGAGGTCACGCCCACTCGTGTGAGATCACGAGCAGTGACGTCACTTACCGTTACTTACACCCAGCGTAGTAAGACAAAGAGAGTTGTGGGCCTCGCTGCATTGAAAATTACATTTATTTGATAGAGACAAAACGTTATAACGTTTCAATTATACGAAATTTAACCCTTATAGCATTACTAAGGTACTTTTTTGGTCACACACATGACCAAGGGGGAGGGCGGGGGTTGAAACGAATTTAATTAACATTTTAAATAAAAAGTTATTTTTTTTCTTCACTAACTTATGTTCCGGAAGATTTTTGCAATTTTTTTTGTCCCCCTGTGAATCCTTAATACAAAATTATAGCGCCTAAACGTCTTTTAACGCTTCTAGGGGGCGTGGCCACAAATTTAAAAAAATGTTTCCAGACTCTAAAAAAAAACATAGTAGCATAATTTGGTACTCTCTATTAATATTTCTCAAGTAGCTTATATTGTGGCAATACAATATCGTTTACAATTTTATAAGAAAATATTTGTGGAAGAAAATAAGTTGAACCCATGCAATTCATAATTGATATTTGCAGTATATTGTCAAAGACACGTAAAAGACCATTCTGATTTAGGTTTTCCACGGTTCCCTCGTTCACAAGTACAAACCTCTCCTTCTGCACTTCATTATAATAATGATACTTCATTAAAGTAAAAAAAAAATTGGAAAGTGAATATAGTTTGGAAGTGTGGGCGGAGTGTGGGGATTTCCTTAATATTTTGTTGAGAAAATAAGATAAAATTAAACTCAATATATCGTTCCTCATCCGCAATAATGAGCTATTTGCTCCACGATCTCGTTGCAATAATGAGCTGTCTGCTATTTCAGACGAACGCAATATTGAGCTTTAAATCAGTATAATAAAATAAGGTTCATAATTGCGCTCACCTGAAAGAGCAGACAGCTCATTATTGCAACGAAATCGTGGAGCAAATAGCTCATTATTGCGGAAGAGGGACGATATATTTGATAAAGTGTATCTATGTTTTTATATGTTGTGTACTAATAATAGTTAAAATATTACTTGAACATATTATGTTTGTCCTGATGTACAACCAAGTAAAAGTTCAAAATTAATAATAAAAAAGATGTAACAATAAAAGAACGCACCCAACATTCCTACTTCCTCCTTTCTCTCTCCTCGTCCAAAACGAACTCACGTTGAAAGATAAAATCTCAGCAGTCGTGCGTGAATAAATACACGTCTGTACATCACGAACGTTACCCCTGCTCTGTTTGTGTCACGCAGTCTATGGAGGTGTGGGCAACTAAAACTATTTTGTTCTTCTCACATCTCCCACAAATCTATTACATATATGTATTAGATTACAAATCTGCATTTCTCTGTCTATTAGAGCTCTAGCAAGTGAGGCAGGAGTAAAGTTCGTGATGTCCAGAGTGTACACGTTACTCCTGCTTCACTTGTTAGAGCTGTAGCTACAATAGCCAAAGAAATGCATGTAATTTTGTTTGAGGTAAAAAGAGCACCAAGTCTATCAATATCAAAAAGTTGCCCACACCTCCATAGACTGCGTGACACAAACAGAGCAGGGGTAACGTTTGTGGTGTCCAGAAGTGTACATTATAAGCACCTGCAGACAATACAACAAATCTTACGTGCGAACATTCGCGTAAACTAGACGGCGCGGGGGCGTGATTACAGGGCGACTCGATCGGAATCTCGGACTGGTTGCGAATGTTCGCAACCAATAATGTTCGAGATACTCTACGCGAATGTTCGCACGTAAAGTAAGATGTGTTACACTGTATAATATACCAGAAAAATGTTGTGAACCAAAACTAAATTTGACAACCACCCTCTTATTAACCTCTCTCAAAATTGTATCTCTAAATTTAAAATAAAAGAAAGAAGTTATTATCACAGCACCATCATTTTAAAAATTAAAATCTTCAGTCTTAGTTTAATACTTCGCTTTAAAATGCTAA
Organism: Siphlonurus alternatus; assembly: GCA_949825025.1. Lineage (NCBI taxonomy): Eukaryota > Metazoa > Arthropoda > Insecta > Ephemeroptera > Siphlonuridae > Siphlonurus > Siphlonurus alternatus. Next base: position 21,138,912 of record OX463787.1, on the reverse strand, counting down.
TTACTCCGCCACACTACAGTGACTACATCCAGTAAACAGTAATTAGTTATGAACGTTAAATTCAATTACCAATCTCTCCCAGGATCCCCGCTAATAAGGAATATTCACGCACTGATTATAAGTCGGTAAACAAAGGCATGTTAACCCACATCAGTAGCTCTTTGTGCGATCTGTGTCGTCTTTTGTCTGCAGCTTTCCAATCAATTATCGCCACTCGATTGTCGGCAGAGAAAGGGAAACTCCAAGGAATATCTCGCGAATATCGAAGCTGATGTGAATTATGTCTCAGGGTTTTGCATTCAGCACTCTCCTTTATAGTTACTTTATTATGAGGTGTTAAGAAAACCTTGGAAACCTCACTCTAAATGATCAAATCGTGGTGATGCGTTATATAGTTCTCAGTGCGTATATTATGTATCATTGACTTCTATGACGGCATGTTAATACAAAGTAATTGAACTTTAAACATGATTAGCATGCAACTTGAATGATACACAGTTGCAATGGTTGAATCATAGAAAAAAACATATATACATTATTTTCCATTGGTTCAATTTATATAGCCACAGATTGAAACAATGTAAACACGCCTCATCATATGGCAGTCTATGTAATATATTTATTACGTGTGGTTATCAAGACTCATCTTGCGGTCTACCATAAGTCGTATATAACAAGTCATGGATGCAGGTTTCAGTGTGCCCTATTGTCATATTATACAATCTCAGCTCATTTTATTAAAACTATTTACCATGGCACAGTTTTAATTAAAAGTAATTATTATTTATGGCAAAATGTTTTAGAAATATTGACTCCATTTCATCCTCACTTTGAGCGAAGAGAAAATAAGACGTGTTTTAGAGGTAAAAAGATTGTATAGGTTTAGACGTGTAAAGGTTGAGTTGAAGACGTAATTTTTCAACTAGGGCGGGTTACATTGTAACTTTTCTCCCCACATTTCCACCTTAGTGCCAAAACGTGATGATGCTGCCCTTTCATTAATTTTATAGACAATATAAAGTTTAGCCGTGGGAAACGTTATCTGACTCAGTGAAAACATACTTTATTCAAGTACCACTGTGTACCATGCAATGTGAAAGGAGATGATATAATGCATGCTTTGTACTATCTATTAAATTTATTTGAACGAATTTTTAGGTACAATAAATATTATAAAATTTATTTACAGTTGGCACGCAGAGATGCCCCTCTTTTTTGAACTACAAATTTAGTGAGACAATTTGCAAGAATTACAATCAATGTTAGTTGAAATGATTGTACACTTCAGGAAATCACGAACGTTACTGCTACCCATGGAGGCATGGTGGACTGTATTTAACGATATTGAGATGGCTGGAATATATAGGCCCGAGTTGAGATAAATTTCATCTTTTCTTCAGTATTAAACTCTCCTCTCGTCTTTCTTCCTCTTACTTTGCACCATTTTAGAGGTGAAAAAGACGAGATGACATACTTTTTCTCTCTTCTTGAGCATAAAATGTTAAAAATATTGTCTTCATTTCATCCTCACTTTGAGCAAAGAGGAAATAAGATGTGTTTTAGAGGTAAAAAGATTAGGTTTAGACGTGTAAAGGATGAGTTGAAGACGTAATTTTTCAACTAGGGTGAGTATGATACTCTTCTTTCCACCCCCGATAGTACAAAATATCTCTGTCTATTGGAGCTGGTAACAAGTTAGGTAGGAGTAACGTCTAGAGGTGTATCTGACAAGTTCCTTGGTCAATTTAAGATATTCGTGTTATAAAGCTGGCGGTGGGATGAGCGTGTCAATGAATGCAAAGGACTTTTCATTTTGTATATTATTTACATGTTATGTTATCACTCAAATGTGATAAAAAGTTCATTTGAGAGTTTTATGACATTTTGTTAAAATTTATGTGAATCTGTTCCTAATATGCAAAAATGTACTATTAATGTATAATACCTTGCATCAGTATTTATTATAGTGCATACATTCACTGAAGTATTTAATGACCTCGATCGCAGACTAATAATTTTTTTTATACACTTAACTGGATTGACAGTGTTTTTATTGAATACAGTACAAAATTTGTGGTATAAGTATACTTTGTTGCATTTAACATATCGATACATTCAATGAATTGAATTCTTACCAATAAAGGCTTCAAGTCAGCTGATTTTTCGGTGTCCCCACCATTCTAAACCTATGTAAAAATAAAAAAAAAAAAAACGTGAATTCGTTTTTTCACTAAGAATAAGATTTTTTTAGGGGAAATTCCTTTACGGAACTTTGGTCCAAACTGAAAAATACAGTTAAAGATAATTCAAAATTTAGATTTCTTACTTGATTTAATATAACCGAGAAAAGTTAAAAAAAACACTTTGCTCCATTTTCAAGTGCAAGATGGACCTTAGCGACAACAGTTGTGCAGTGAGAGCGCACTCACTTGAAGCCTATATTGCTGAAGGGTGAGAAAAAAAAAAAAAATCCATTCGGTATTACATGAACATAAAATTTAAGGGTGGTCGCACACAGATATTTATTTCTACGATCGTTATAAGCTTGCGATTGTATTAAACGTTTCTCATTTAGAACCTGTTTTAAATTTCTTATCATACGAAGGCACTGTGTGCGCGCCTACCCCTTATAATATCGCATAGGTTCTTATTTATTTTTTTATCATACGCTGCGAAATCATGCGATTCTGTGAGACGGTCCTTAGAGATTAACTAATAATTTTAAAGGTAAGCGGACCAAATACCCCCGGACGAAATACCCCCGGACCAAATATCCCCGCCCGGACCGGACGAAATACCCCCGGACGAAATACTCCCGGACGAAATATCCCCGGACGAAATACTCCCGGACGAAATACCCCCGGACGAAATACCCCCTTGTAAGTGGAGAGGGGCGGGTGACCGACGCGGGAGGGGAAGTTGACTTTATTTATAAAGTCTGTTTTTCTGTCGTTTGTCTGACGTCACGCGCGTCGTATTAAAGAAGGAAGTTAGTAACGCCATTTTCCACAACAAATATAATATATATTATGTAATATTCAAAGTATATTTATTTATTTATTTATATTTATTTAGTTAATGCCGTATCAAGATCTCAAATTGCGTCTTTAATTTTATTATACCAACACATACTCAAAATTGTGCCGCAAACAAACGATTTTTGTATATGCTATGCTTAATTTGATTGTGCGGCAATTATAAATTGTCTCAGCATTTTGCAGCAAGATTTTGAAGGTTTTTAAACGATTTTAGATTTTTAAACCTAGGTGTGCCCCTATAGCAATTTGAGCAAAGCCCGAAATTAACAAATATTTCGGGCTTTGCTCATTTAAATTTGAACATTTCTAGAAGTGCTCAAATCGAAAAAAGCAATCCACGACGAGAAGTTTTATATCGGGCTTTGCTCATTTAAATTTGATCATTTCTAGAAGTGCTAAAATTTATAAAGTCTGTTTTTCTGTCGTTTGTCTGATGTCACGCGCGTCGTATTAAAGAAGGAAGTTAGTAACGTTATAGGCCAACACATCATGCATTAATTTATCATATCATTCATATCGAATTAAAATTAATGTGTAATATATTTTGATACGATACATTTTATGCATGTTAATTATTAGTGTTTATTGCATTTTTTTTAGATTTTTTTTTTAAACTAAAAATTTTCAAAATCGTCCCTATATAATTTTTTAACTTAAAAAAAAATATATAAGTAAATTTTTTTTTGTGTAATTTTTTAATTCTGATTCGATTGGGATAGGTCTAAAAATGCAATATTTTTTATTGTTTCTGGTCCCCTGGTACTATAGGTGCCGTGAACACTTAACGTAGCGCATGTGTACCCCTCCTGAAGAAACTTAATTTACTTAAAGTTGTTCTATTTATTTCCTTATTTATTCCTTCCTTTTCTAAATTTATATAATTTGGCACCAAAGCCCGAATTCAATGCGCACATCTAGGTGTGCCCCTAGCGATTTGAGCAAAGCCCGAAATTAACAAATATTTTGGGCTTTTTGCTCATACAAATTTGAACATTTATAGAAGTGCTCAAATCGAAAAAAGCAAACCCCGACGAGAAGTTTTATTTCGGGCTTAAATTTGACCATTTCTAGAAGTGCTCAAATCGGAAAAAGCAAACCCCGACGAGAAGTTTCATTTCGGGGTTTGCTCATTTAAATTTGATCATTTCTAGAAGTGCTCAACTCGAAAAATACAAACCCTGACGAGAAGTTTTATTTCGGGCTTAATTTGCTCACTGTTTTGATCATTTCTAGAAGTGCTCAAAGCAAAGTGAAAAATAATAATTGGAAATTGTGCCGTATTATAGTAATAATTTGTAATAAATAATTGAAGCAATAAAATATTTTGAATTTAATAATATTTTAATTACATACATCACTTTTTTAATTAAGTAAAGAAATACAAATTTAGCATTAGCGTGTATATTATTTTTTTATTAAAATATTTCTTTCTGTTTTATTCAAGTCATACTGAAAAATACGATTTTGTCGCATTTTTTATATTAATATTGTATGTTAGTTAATTTAAATAAATTTTTTTCAGCTGATATATTATAAAATCATTTTAACTTCATTTACAGAACTTGCTAAGGAGCAAAGAGCTCCTCAAGATAGTACCAAACCTACTAATTTAAAATAAATAAATAAATAAATAAATAAATAAATAAATAAATAAATAAATAAATAAATAAATAAATAAATAAATAAATAAATAAATAAATAAATAAATAAATAAATAAATAAATAAATAAATAAATAAATAAATAAATAAATATTACCTGATCTTATTATTACCTGAACTTGACTTATTTTTGCAGGGATTACTATCATGGCATTTTAAATTTCATCTAAATTTTTTCTTTGCACAACATATATGTTTTAGATTGACAACCTTTCTTGTAGTTGCAAAACACAAAACTTTGCTTTGAATTTGCTAATGCTACTGCTGATCTGAGACACCCTTTTCTTTCTCATGAGTGCATGGTACGTCGTCTGAACTTAGAAATTGTTCATCTGCAACCTGGAATTCATTGCTAGAGTATATAAATTGTAATCATACCCTTTAATTATAATAAAAAATTAAAAGTGTCTCTCAGTGTGAAAAAATCGTGTTCATTTCTTTCAATATGACTTGAATAATACAGAGAGAAATGTTTTAATAAAAAAAAAAAAATACTTTACACGCTATTAATGTTAAATTTGTATTTTTATCAATAAATTAAAAAAGTGATATATAATTAAAATATTATTAAATTTACATTATTTTATTATTTATTGCTATATAATACGGCACAATTTCCAAATATTATTTTTCATTTTGCTTTGAGCACTTCTAGAAATGATCAAAACAGTGAGCAAAGCCCGAAATAAAAATTCTCGTCGGGGTTGCTTTTTTCGAGTTGGGCACTTTTAGAAATGAGCAAATTTAAATGAGCAAACCCCGAAATAAAACTTCTCGTCGGGGTTCGCTTTTTCCGATTTTAGCTCTTCTAGAAATGTTCAAATTTAAATGAGCGAAGCCCGAAATATTTGTTAATTTCGGGCTTTGCTCAAATCGCTAGGGGCACACCTAGGTTTAAAAACCTAAAATCGTTTAAAAACCTTCAAAATCTTGCTGCAAAACGCTGAGACAATTTATAATTGCCGCACAATCAAATTAAGCATAGCATATACAAAAATCGTTTGTTTGCGGCACAATTTTGAGTATGTGTTGGTATAATAAAATTAAAGACGCGATTTGAGATCTTGATACGGCATTAACTATAAATATACTTTGAATATTACATAATATATATTATATTTGTTGTGGAAAATGGCGTTACTAACTTCCTTCTTTAATACGACGCGCGTGACGTCAGACAAACGACAGAAAAACAGACTTTATAAATAAAGTCAACTTCCCCTCCCGCGTCGGTCACCCGCCCCTCTCCACTTACAAGGGGGTATTTCGTCCGGGGGTATTTCGTCCGGGAGTATTTCGTCCGGGGATATTTCGTCCGGGAGTATTTCGTCCGGGGGTATTTCGTCCGGTCCGGGCGGGGATATTTGGTCCGGGGGTATTTCGTCCGGGGGTATTTGGTCCGTGATTCAATTTTAAAATATAGCTACGATGCACGTCTCTATTAGTAATAACCTTGCCCAGGTGTGGCGACTCTCAGGGGGTCACCTGCCGTCACTTCCTCATGCCACCTGACCACACCACCTGTGACATCGACGCTCCCTCCTAGTTGTCGGGGCGGCCGAGCGTGGCGCCTCAGTCACAGCATTGTTATATAGTTGCCCCTGGATCCAACAATCGAGAGGGCTGGTATAAATGTGGTTCTGTCACAATCAAACAGAGCACGACGTTCGTGGTGTTCAGACGTGTATATACTGTTATAATTATTAATACGATTTTGAATTTTGTTTAACTGATAATTGAAAATATTGAAGAATTCAACTTATCCCCTCCTATTTTTACACCAAGCATTCGCTTTTATTTGTAGTTTTATTCATGAATATAATGTTATTTCCAGCCTACGAAAATGTACGGAAATTGGTATATTATATAAAAATACTTCTAATTCTGTAAATTGTTTGTTATTAAATTTCAACGGTTTAGGTTACCTGTCTTTGTATCTACCTTCAAATTATAAGTTGTATGCATTTCTCTATTATGTTAAATTAGTAAATTTTAAAAATTAATAGCTCAAAAACTAGATTGAATCTGATATTTTAGCAACTGATATAGATGATGTAGAGGAGAACATTATAAGATTTTGTTTCATAATTTTCATGTTTGGGAATTTTTTTAACATTAGGTATGTTACCTTACCAATAATGTATAAAAAAAAATCATGAAGGTAGTTGTTATAAAACACAGATTGGCTTACCTGTCTCACCTCATCAGGTTGTTTCACCTTTATGTCTAGCTACCCTGGCGTCAGGGCATCGCTCCTACCAGCACGCACTCGAGCATGTAATTCGAAATAACCTGCGAGTAATCTTTACAGCAGGCCAGCTTCACTGGGGCTATAGTCACTTGACCTAGGGGTAATCATAACACCAGGCAGATGCTGCTTATTGCGTTGTCTGTTCTGCAGCTTGAATTAAGGTAGGGATGACGTCGATCATCTGTTCGACGTACTGTGTTCTTTGATTAACATGCGTAAACCTTAATAGCAAATTCACAAAAATTCTGAAATTTTTTTGAGAGGCAGATATTAGTGCATAAAAACCATAGAAAAAGTTTCAAAATAATTTAACGAGCCGATTTTTTTTATTTTTTTAGTTTGTCTCTAAATGGGAAAGCCCTATACGCTGAAAATTAAAAAAAATATATATAAAATAAAATAAAAAACGGCTCGTTAAATTGGTTTGAAATTTTTTCTATATTGCTTTTAGGCACTAAAATCTGCCTCTCAAAAAAAGTTAAGATTTTTTTGTGAATTTGCTAAGGTTTACATGTTGATCAAAGGAGAGTGCGTCGAACAGCTGATCAACGTTATCTCTACCTTAATTAAGGTCGCCTCATATATCGAGGCAAAGGGCATACAGCTAACTCCCTAAAAAAACAATAATAAAATAAATAAAATAAAATAATAAAATAAAATTAAGCCTATAATATATACACTGTATATAATATAACAACGATAGCTTTAATATATTACTGAGGGAAAAAAATCAAATTTTCTAGCATGGTGGCTTATGAAGAAAATTTTCGCGCCTGTGGGAACACTTGAAGCCTCAATTAAATTTGCAGGTAAAGACACGATTCTCCAGAATTGGATCGGAACTCTCAACCAATCAGAAAACTCGTTTCATTTTCCCGTTTCACTAACACTTTTTAATCAGAGCCAATCAGAAAATTCGAAATCGTGTGCAGTAGTAACGATCGTGATTTCACGAGGTGTAGCTCTTTGATCTCCTGCTTGAGCATAAGCGGCAATCAGACTTGAAAAGAACGTGCTGAAGAGCAGCCTGCTGGGATTATCTGTCTGAGCCGACGTCAGTGAAGTTGGTACACTCCTGTACACCACGAACGTTACCCCTGCTTTGTTTGTGTCACGCAGTCTATGGAGGTGTGGGCAACCAAAACTATTACATATATGCATGACACGCTCTGTCTTTCTCTCTGTCCCGTCCCCATCCCCGCCCCCGTCCCCGTCCCCGTCCCCGTCCCCGTCCCCGTCCCCGTCCCCGTCCCCGTCCCCGTCCCCGTCCCCGTCCCCGTCCCCGCCTCCGTCCCTTTCCCTGTCTGTCTCTCTAAATGAGGCAGGAGTCCAAAGGTAAAGGTGTATACATATACAAAAGCATCAAGACAGCTGATTTTTCACTTTCCTATTTAAACTTATATTTAAAAAAAAACGACACATTTCAGGATGTTTAAACATTCCTGAGTTGAAATAAATTTCATCTCTTCTTCGCTATTAAACTCTCCTCTCGTCTTTTCTTCTCTTGTTGAGCATAAAATGCTAGAAATATTGTCTTAATTTCATCCTCACTTTGAGCGAAGAGGAAATAATATGTGTTTTAGAGGTAAAAATATTAGGTTTAGACGACGTGCAAAGAATGAGTTGAAGACGTGATTTTTCAACTATAGGAATATATATTTCAGGTGAGCGCAATATGAGCTGCAAATCGGTATAAAATAAGGCTCATAATTGCGCTTACCTGAAAAAGCAGATGGCTCATTAATGCGGACGAGGGACGATATATTATACTGTATAGGATACCCTAGTTGAAAAATTTCGTCTTCAACTCATCCTTTACACGTCTAAACCAAATCTTTTAACTTCTAAAACACATCTTATTTCCTCTTCGCTCAAAGTGAGGATTAAATGAAGATAATATTTTTAACATGTTATGCTCAAGAAGAGGAAAAAATACATAATCTCGTCTTTTTTTCTCTAAATTGGTGCAAAATAAGAGGAGAAAAGACGAGAGGAGAGTATAATAGCAAAGAAAAGATGATTTTTATTTCGACTTAGGAACATATTCGATCATGCAGATTTTAATGTTTAATTCTAAAGCAAACAACAAAAAACAAACGCGTATTTGTGAGTCAACTTGTTAAAAAACGTCGTGAGTTTTGCCACAAGGAATGTGGTTCTTATTTATTCACGACAGGGACATAAAACTGACAACGGTAAACGCGAGCTTGCATCATACATATAAATACCAGTACTGTATAATATTCACTACATACATCATACATATAAATACTCTCGTACTGTATAATATTGTACATCTGAGTCACCAATATTGTATTATATTTAAATGTTGGGACTCAAAAGTAAACATTAGGCGTGCTATTTGAATGTCAAGTATTTCCATTGTTTATATTGTTGATAGAAAAATGTGCATTCTCGCGATTTTATATACAATAATATAAATACCAGCTGATTTCTCGGGATGCCTTATACTTTAAGATCATAGGAGATGGTGAATCACTCTGAAAATTATAGTAAACCTTACATTATAACATAAATGTTCATTAATATCTACTGTATATTTAGTTTTTAGGGGATATTGAGGATATAAATAGTGAGAATATCATTGGAAATCTGGCTGCCATTAGTCAAATCAAATCAGCATATTTTTCAATCAAAAAATTATTATCTCAAAAACTGGACCGAATAATTAGCATTACTTTTTTTTTTTTTTTTTACTTCAGAAAGTGATCAGTCATTTTAGTTTCCTATTTTTAAAAACCATAGAAAAAGTTTCAAAACAATTTAACGAGTCAATTTTTTTAAACTTTATAAGTTTTTAGTTTTTCTCTCCATGGGAAAGCCTTATGTTGAAAATTAAAAAAAATTAATTAAAAAAAACGGCTTGTTAGATTGTTTTGAAACACATTATATGGCTTTTTAGGCACTAATATCTGCCTCTAAAAAAAAATTCAGAATTTTTGTGAATTTGCTAACGTAAGTTTTATATATTACTCAAAGAGGACTACGTCGAACAGCTGATCGGCGTTATCTCTACCTTAATTAAGATCGCCTCATTAATCCATGCAGTTATTTACTTTAATTGTATACTGAGGAAACCATGGAAACCTCGGACTGGATCTTCCCAAACTTACAATTAAATTTATGGCTATATTCGAGATAATATTTATGGAGCAAAATTCAATACTTCAATTATACTTGATGTTTAATTTTACATAAAATCACACTTTAGTATAAAAATTTAAATAATGTTTAACCATAATATATCGCTGCACTATGGAAGTCTAATTAGGAGTTTTAATGCTGAAAAAAAACACGCACTAAAACAGGATTACTGAACTGTAATTTTTATAATTAATTAAGCTGCTATAATTGAGATAATTAACACATTAATGAGCGGAGATGCGCCGACAGATTCAAGAATGCTTTCTGATCCAGCTTCAACTGTAGCCAGTCAATGACATCACCAACACATGTGATGTGTAGTTGCTATCTTCTTTATTGCAAGCATCCATGCCATATATAGATCTACATACATGAGTTGAAATAAATTTCATCTTTTCTTCACTATTAATCTCTCCTCTCGTCTAATTTCCTCCTATTTTGTACCAATTTAGAGGAAAAAAAGACGAGATTACGTCTTTTTCTCTTCTTGAGCATAAAATTTTAGAAGCATTATCTTCATTTCGTCCTCACTTTGAGTAAAAGTAAAGAGGAAATAAGATGTGTTTTAGAGGTAAAAAGATTAGGCTTAGACGCGGTGTAAAGGATGAGTTGAAAACGTAATTTTAGCTAGGGTATATTATACAGGCAATTATGTATTCTTCACGGCTTTTCGTAGGCCCGGCCAACATATAGCCTTGATTAGGATTTTCTGCACATAATATAGGTTCCTTCCAAACCAGAGGGTTATAGTCATGACAATGAAACCAAACATTCGCCTGGTTGTGACTGAGGAAACCATGGAAACCTCAGTCAGGATGGTCGTCAATTGATGGAGGATGTCATGTATTAATCACCTCTTGAATGTACGAGTGGGTGTTCTTTGACAATTGGGAAAAAAAAGTTGTGCTTGGGGATCGAACGAACTCTTGACCTTTCAAAAATTGAATTACAAACAGAAGAGCTGCAATCTTTATATACTTCCGGCTACTTCCGGGAGGAATAACAAATTAATTTGACTATAGTTCTGAGTGTTGCTGACCAAACCCATCTAATCAGTGGTTGAGTGATTCTCAGAAATAATTTGACTTCAACGCTATACGAGATCTGTATACGTATAATATACCGTGGCAGTATTATATAACAATAAGAACAATGACTGCAATTAAGATATAATTATTATTAGCCATACTTTATCTATCATGGAGGTTGAAGATTTTTATTTGGGGGTCGTTTCCTTGAATTCGTTCAGTGAACTTAAGAAAATATGACTCAGTATTTAAAGTTGTATATATATATAAAAAACACAAAAAATAAAACACACGTTTCATCCATGTACATGCAGAATTGCACGTGTAATATATCATGTTATCATATCATGTTGTAATCAATAAAAAAATGGGTGTGTGGCGCAGTGCGCTTGACTGGGTCTCGTCAGATCACCGAAGTCAAGCAACGCCGAGCGTGGTTAGTAGTTGGATGGGTGAACATTTTCAACAAAAAAAAAACGTTTCCCACCCAGGGGTAAATCGTTGCGCTTTTTCACTAATGGTTCCCCTGGCTTTAAACCATTGCACTTTCGGTTCATTGACAAAAGCTGTAGCGACCGTCCTGGCTGAGGTTTCTACGTTTCCCTCAGTCGCAGGCAAATGCCGGGATGGATTGCATCAAGGCCGTGGCCGGGTATCACGTCAAAACAACGAAAACAAAAATCACGAAAGCATTTTCAACGACTGACTTTATCCCGAAAACAATTACATCGAAAACAAATATAAACGAAATCATTTACCACGAAATTAAATTAACACGAAACAAAATAATAACGAGAACAAAAAACACGAAAACAATTTGTACGAAAGTAATTTGACCGAAATTAAAAAGGACGAAAGTAAATTAGAACGAAATTATTTTAATACGAATTCAATAAGCACGAAAACAATTTGAACGAAAGTTATTTGAACGAAAACATTTAAGACGAATACAAAAACCACGAAAACAATTTGACTGAAAAGTTATTTGAACGAAAACATTTTAGACGAATCAAAAAATAACGAAAACAATTTGACCGAAAGTTATTTGAACGAAAACATTTTAGACGAATCAAAAAAGAACGAAAACAATTTGACCGAAAGTTATTTGAACGAAAACATTTAAGACGAATCAAAAAAGAACGAAAACAATTTGACCGACAGTTATTTGAACGAAAACATTTAAAACGAATGAAAAAATCACGAATACAATTTGAACGAACGCTATTGAACCGAAATAAAAAAACACCGATGAAGAAAAATATTAATAAAAAATTATAACAAAACATTTAAAAAAAAAAAAAAAACGAATGCAATAAAGAAGTATATTATACAGACTGAGCCAGAAATGGTGTTCCGTACCCATATGCTAAAATTTGGGCAGGTTAACTTATTTGAGCTAGAAATTTGAAATTTGGCATACGTAAAGCCAAGGGTTCAAGATTCTTTTGACATGTACACGTGTTAAACAATTTTTAAAATTAATATTTCCTACCATTTTAGGGGTTGATTCACGATTTGTATTTCTTCCTTATGTGATTTCCATGTTAAATTAAGTTGATAGAAAAATTTTAGCCGATTTACACCAAAATTAGTTTTTAAGGTTTTCAGAGCACGCTGTATTTAATGGTGTTTCCTCACCCCTAAAAATTAAATCGTTAACTCTTGCTCGGATTCAAAAAATTCAAAGGTTGTTTATGGGGTAAAAAAATAAGTCCGTTTCAGTGGCATAATCAAAATTTTGATAGCATCATTTTTTCCTGTAGTATGGGTCATTATCTCATTAGGGGTTGTTTTCACCACTTTTTAAATTACACCATTAAATTCAACGTGCTCTGAAAACCTTAAAAACTAATTTTGGTGCAAATTGGCTAAAATTTTTCTATCAACTTAATTTAACATGGAAATCCCACAAGGAAGAAATGCATTTTTTTTTTTTTTTTTTATTTTTTCAATATTATACAATACAGTCCAGCCAAGATTATATTACATAATCCTATCGGCCGGTTCATAATATACATTATTATTTATTCATTTTTCAGCTCAAAACAGTGATTTTGTTTTTCGTGAATCAACCCCTAAAACGTTTGGAAATATTAATTTTAAAAATTGTTTAACACGTACATGTCAAAAGAAAGAATCTGGAACCCTTGGCTTTACGTATGCCAAATTTCAAATTTCTAGCTCAAATAAGTTAACCTGCCCAAATTTTAGCATATGGGTACGGAACACCATTTCTGGCTCAGACTGTATATATATATATACTTCTTTATTGAATTCGTTTTAATTTACAATTTTTTTTTTTTTTTTTTTAAATGTTGTTAGAATTTTTTATTAATATTTTTCTTCATCGGTGTTTTTTATTTCGGTCCAATAGCGTTCGTTCAAATTGTATTCGTGATTTTTCCATTCGTTTTAAATGTTTTCGTTCAAATAACTGTCGGTCAAATTGTTTTCGTTCTTTTTTGATTCGTCTTAAATGTTTTCGTTCAAATAACTTTCGGTCAAATTGGTTTCGTTATTTTTTGATTCGTCTAAAATGTTTTCGTTCAAATAACTTTCGGCCAAATTGTTTTCGTGAATTTTTTATTTCGTTTTAAATGTTTTCGTTCTAATTTACTTTCGTTGTTTTCCAATTCGTTCAAATAACTATCGGCCAAATGGTTTTCGTGATTATTGAATTCGGCTAAAATGTTTTCGCTGTAAATGCTTTCGTGTTTTTTAAGTTTCGTTATAAATGCATTCGCACATTTTCCATTTCGGTTAATTATATTTTCGTTTAAAATGTTTTCGTGTTAAATTACTTTCGTCCTTTTTGTTTTCGGTGTAATGCCTTTCGTTTAAATTGTTTTCGTTCTTTTATTTTTCGTTCTTTTGACGTAGACTCCGTGGCCGCCCTCATTCCGGAAGAGCCCGCGAAACGCTCAAGTTAGAGCTTCGGAAGGTTCGGGATTTCAAACTTAGTGAGTAATTAGTATGTAGAAGTACCCAATTAAGGTTCCATTATAAGAAAAAAAAAATAAAGGTAAGCATAATATAATTATATAAAGTAATAATTAATATTAAATGAATCGACTGATGAAATATCGGTGTGATTGAGCTACTACGCCTTAGTTGAAAAAAATTATGGCGCATCATGTAATATGTATTATATATACAAACGATCGAAAAGCAATAAAGAAAGTATGAAATATGATGAATTGAATTAAATAACATGAAAAATAAAGGAATTATCCAGAATTCAGTTGTCTTATATTTATTTACAAATTTTTCTTCTTTCGAAAGAATACTCAATTTGCATGAATTTTTTTATTGCAGAAATGGATATAAGAGGGTGCTGCAAAGTTAAATATTATCCTGAATTCTATTCGAATCTTAGAAGTGTTATATATAGGGTGTGATTCACGAAGAAGTTAGCCAGGTTTCTAAACAAGTTTAGCTTAACCACGTTTAACTATATCTGCATGCTTTACGTGTTAAACCACCTAGTTAAACATGGTTAAGTTAAATGTGGTTAGAAACCTGGCTAACTTCTTTGTGAATCGCACCAATTATTTAAATTTTTTGCAGAGGTCAGGTTTGAATCCACGCCCATTTTAGGTCCTATCTTTTTATTAAGAAATGACGCCTATATAATTGACGCCTTTCTCCATACACTCCATTCCAATAAAAATTTCCCATCCGGCTATACTTTAACACGGCCAGATCGGACATTTTAATTCAAACGGAGTGTACTTTCAACATTTCGTTTAAATATTAGTTTCCCGACTTTATAAAGTTCTGAAAGAACTCTTCAGAGTAGCAAAATGTTGCACCCTATTTCTCAGAGACCGGATCCCCTCACGTTTGAAGCGGATCCGGATCCGGGTATCCGATCCTTTTATTTTTTAAGAGGATCCTATAAAGGATCTAGATCCATTTATTTTTTAAGGAGATCGGGATATCCGGATTTGGTCCATTTATTTTTTTAAGGGGATCCGGATACTCAGATCCGGTCCATTTATTTTTTTAATGGGATAATAAGCGGATCCGAATCCAGATCCAGGATCCGGTCCCTGCAATATTTGTGCCCAATAAAACAATTTCATGCAGGTTTGCCCACTTCATTTAATTAAAATTACTAAAAATTAAAAATTAATTTACGTAAATCTTCTGCATGTGTTTTTTCTCACATAATACGTAATACAATAGACCTGTATATACATTTCGTGTGGTCAGCTGATCGGAGTGATAGTTTGAGTCGATTGTTGACGTCACGTGACCAGAAACCAGTTTGTATGTCAACAAACTCGCTCGTCAACAATCTTTCTATGAACACCAATTTCCAGAAAACAAAATATTTAAAATAAATTAAACCAATATTTCAATTAAAATAATTATATAGTACTTCGCTTTAGGGACCGAGAGTAAAATAAAATATTTTAAAATAAAAATTTATGCAGGATTCTATTTGAGTCATTTTCGTGTGACATTTTAATAGTAATATTTGTTCCCTTATTTAACTCCCTCAAGTATAATTCATACCGACCACCCTATTATAGTTGAAAAATTACTTCCTCAACTCATCCTTTACACGTCTAAACCTAATCATTTTACCTCTAAAACACATTTTATTTCCTCTTCGCTCAAAGTGAGGATGAAATGAAGACAATATTTCTAATAATTTATGCTCAAGAAGAGGAAAAAAATACGAAATTTTTCGTATTTTTCCTCTAAAATGGTGCAAAATAAGAGGAAATTAGACGAGAGGAGAATAAAAGATGCTATAAATTTAAAATCATTTCCAACCCCCCCCCCCCCCCCCCATTTAGTGGTCTTCTGATAATGAATCAAGAACTTACTTTCCTCTATAAAGAATTTCTTTGATGCCAAAAAAAGCGATTTTGATTTTTTTTTTTACATAGGTTTGGATGGAACGGTGGGAACACCGAAAAATCAGCTGACTTGAAGCCTCTTATTTCACACGACATTTCAAGTTGAGACATGCACCATCAGGAAAGGAGGTGCAGTAATTGCGCGGCCCACATTTCTGTGAGCGAGGTCGAGCCTTTCTAAAATATTATAATAAGCTGCAAGTACTGCTGTATATTACATTCCCGGCGTTACTAATAAATTACTGACTGGAGATTGTAATAACTAATCATAGTAAGGTCGGCTCAAATGGAGTACACCTAGCTCAAAATTTTTTATTGCAAAAATGGAAAGAGCTAGGGTGCAAAATTATTCCACTCTGATTTTTTTCACATACTGTACATGATAATATATATAAAGTATCACCAATATCACCTGTTATTTTATTTTATATTGCTCATATCATTTTCTATTATTCTATTATTCTGTTATAACTATTATATATATAATTTGTATGCGTGTTTTATGTGTTCTATTACAGTATTATTCTATAATGTGTATTTCTAATATTATTTTATATGTACACTTTTTGTGTTTAATAAAAGTGTATTAAATTTATATATACTGTATATATTTTTTAATTCGAAAAGTATTGCTAAAAAGTTTAGTTTTGCCGAGGTCGGGTTTAAACCTACGCCCCTTTTAGCTCCTATCTTTTTGTTACGGATCTACTGGCACAATGCTAAAAAAATCCCATTCATAAAAATTATGAAAAAAATTAAAATGTTCTCCTCTACATCCCTTATCAGTTAGGTAAACTATCAGGTATACAAAAACGAGCTATAGTTTTCGAGTTATTAATTTTTAAAGTTGACTTATAGTTTTATTGTGTCTGAAATATTGCAAGAACTGTACTGTACAGTATTATATACGAGTATATACTACGGGTCTTTCACCATACGTCACAAAACAATACATGACGTCACGATGGTGTAGGAAAAATATTGTCCACGGCATAGCAGATATTATACGTGTTAAAGCTGGTCTAGAAATTAATTTCTCCTGACGATTCGCATCATTTTTCTTAGAATTTCGTTCATAAATGGTGACAAGAAGAACCTATGTAATTGAAGAAAAATATTGGGGGACCAAAACTATTATTAAAAAAAGAGCTGTTGTGAGTTACGCACAGCATAGGATTTTAGAGTTTTCTGCCTACATCCCGAATATCTTCGGGCGGTTTCGGGCATCTCCGTGTTAACCAAAATGTAAACATGAAATTCCCTATAGTATATATTATATATATTATTATAAGGTATACACATATATGTACTGTACATACTGTGTGTGCGTGTAATCTGTTATAGGTTTTTCGTTATAAAATAAAATCGTGCGTCGTTTCTATCATTACATTTTATGGCTTTAACTTTATCATTTTATTTTAATTGTTTTATTATTTAGATTAGCATGTATTTTTTACCTATGTTCCTCATTCGTATTCATAACTCTTTGAATAAAATTAAGTAACCGGAAGTTGTTGGCTAATAAAATGTAAATTCACTCCATTGCGTGGATGTAAGTTATTGTAAGTTACAGCATCGACTTACATATTGAAACAATGTTGAGGTTAAATGTCAGAAAATAATGTTAATATTTCTGATGAAAAAATATTGAAAGTATATTGTTATAAAGCAATGGAGATGTGGCGCAGTGCGCTTGACCGGATCTCGTCAGATCATCGAAGTCAAGCAACGCCAAGCGTGCTTTGTAGTTGGATAGGTGACCATTTTCAACAAAATACATGTTTTTCACCCAGGGATAAATCGTTTCGCTTTTACACTATGTGGTTCTTCTGGCTTTGGACCATTGCACTTCCGGTTCATTGATAAAAGCTGTAGCGTCCATCCTGGCTGAGGTTTCCACGTTTCCCTCAGTCGCAGGCAAATGGATGGATGGATTGCAAAGCCGTGGCCGTCCTCGTTCCGAAAGAGCTCGCGAAACGCTCAAGTTAGATAGTTTCGGAAGGTTTGGGGTTTCAAAGTATGTAATTAGTAAGTATATGGAAGTAACCAATAGGATTTTATGTAAAAAAAAATGTTACTTTTAATAAATAATTTGATTTGATTTTATTATATATGTACTGTATACTGTACGTATTATATTAATAAGGTTTAAAAAATGTAATTTTTGGAATACAAGAATTCAAGCAATAAATTCAGTCTCTTAAAAGTGGCCAGGAAATTAAATTGCGAGAAGAAATTAATTTTTGTCAAGATATAATATTAAGTATTGTGTAAAAAAATTATAATTATTAACAAAGAGTATAATATACGAAATTTAGTAAAATTACTGCACATCAGAGAACCTTTTTACTTTGACCGTGACTGGACGCTTCCTATGTATCCGGAAGTCAAATACAACAATACCTGGCCTTGAATCGCCATCAATGCTGCATGGTATGTATATAAGAATATCATATTTAATTTGTACTACCTCCGGAACTAGCGGGAAGTGCGAGGTTTATGTCCTGATTTCCACGATTCAACTTCACACCTATAGATCAGTATTTTCTATTTCTTATACTTCAGTTTTGAACTTGAAACTTTGCAGCTCGCGGCGGGACAATGGGTAGGGAAAGGATGGTAGCCACGGCCTGTTAAGCGCGTCTCTATATTCGCTGAGTTGAGACTGCCTGAGGGAACCGTGGAAAACCTTAGTCAGGATGGAACTCTCTATAGTTTTTATCAGTGGACGAATGCTATAATACGAGTGGTAGTTGCGGTATACATGACCGTGTCCTGCAATGGAAAATATAATATAGAACCTTAAATTCTGAAAGGAGCTGTATGTAAAATTGTTACTGAATTTCATTGAAAAATAAATGTTATTTCAGTTTTTACCTTATTCCTATTATACCCATTACCCCCGCCGCGAGCTGTAAGCTCATATCTTTGTATATATAAAAAAAAATACTAAAACGTGGGACGAAGCCGCTTGATTCCCACAACTCTCATCATCTGCTGATAAGACAGGAATGTTATCATCTCGCGTTTCACATCACTCACAATAACTTGGACTCCTCGCGACATTATCAGTAGCGTCAGTTTAAGGTAGAGATAATGCCGATCAGCTGTTCGACGTACTCTCCTTTGATTATCACGTAAACCTTAGCAAATTCACAAAAATTTTGAAATATTTTTGAGAGGCAGATATATTAGTGCCTAAAAGCAATAGAAAATATTTCAAAACAATTTAAAGAGACGACTTTTTTTAAATTATGTTTTTAGTTTGTCTCTTCATGCATGCATGGGAAAGCCCTATGCTGAAAATTAAAAACATTAATTAAAAAAAAACGTCTCCTTATGTTTTTTTTTTAAATTTTTTCTATGGCGTTTAGGCACTAATATCTGCCTCTCAAAAAAATTTCAGAATATTTGTGAATTTGCTAAGGTTTACATGTTACTCAAATGGAGAGTACGTCGAACAGCTGATCGGCGTTATCTCGATTAAGGCTTCAGCTGCCGCTTTTATCCCTGTTCGTAGGGCGATATCATGTTTCAACCTGCACGATTTTTTTATTGCAGATTTGGATGGAGGACCTCGAGTTTTGTATTATCAATTTTTTAACTTGTTTTTTAATTCTACAACAACCTTCCATATCGTATTGTAAAACATCTTATGTATTTTTGCCTTTCCTTGTGCTTGTGTGTTAAATAATTGCATGACTATGACGTCACAGCGTTTTAAAAGAGTGTTCAAAACAATATTATATCACATTGAGAAAATAAAACTTGGGGTCTTCTATTAAAATATAATGCAATGAAAAATGTCATGCCATTGAATTACCTTATAGTTCGTAAGTTAAGACGTTGTTTGTGTGATGGGGAAACGTGGAAACCTCAGTTACAATGGTCGCAAGGTACACAAAAAGGAAATTTTCTAAAATTTTGCTGCAGTAAAATTAAACGCTCACCCTACCACAATATTAGAAATGTTAGGCATGTCTTATTATATTGATTGTATTGCAATATTCCGCTATATAACATTTTGCAATATATACTAATTAACTCAACTTAAATTCTATACTGTTTATATCTTTCTTCATGAACAAGCAATAAATATTATGAAAACCTTTTTTACTAATTCACGTACGTCATTAATTTTTCTTTCGTATCTTTGTAACGTTATTCCGTAATACTGAGTTAATTTACATTCATATTCACCAATTTATTATATTCATGTTTATCAATTATATGCATATTTTTTTTATTATTGTGCTCTGACATTTATTTTAAATTATAAAATATATTATTTTAAATCTTGCCATCTTTTCACCAAGTTAAAATTTATTAAATTATTTAACATTCAAGATCTTGGAATTTACTTTATAATATTTTTACGTGTCTTAAAATTTACAAAAATCAGCCAGATTGTGCATATTCCGAGGCTCCCAGGCTCGGACTAAAGGAAGCTAGGGACCAGTCAGGACCATATTATATAGTCATTACAAGCAGCAGGGGCATTTTGGAAGAGGACCTGAGGCTACTTTCTAGTACTTTTTGCATTTCATTTCATTTATTTATTGAATCTAATACAGTTTTCCCATATTTAGGATATGTACATAATTGTAGTATATCTCCAGCCTCAAAGAACATAACACAATTAAGTAAACATAATTAAAATTAATTACATAGATATGCAGTATAAATCACACATAAATTGTTTTGTTTATTAGCGCATTATATAAACATTATATTAAATTATCCTATTGTTGAATTATTTAATATATTTTATTATCATGCTCTAATAAAAACAATTCAATATTGCACATAATTATATGATAAATACTTTCAATTGCAGTTTTTAGCTCTTTTTAATTTAGATGAAATAAATATATTCTCTTATAGGTTGAAAAGTGGAGAGACTATTCAGGGATCCCTGACCCATGGCCAGTCCAAGCCTGAGTATATGAGACGGTATATTTTTATTTTAGCTGAGAGCAATAAAATACATCGATCTTCGTGCTCGTAAATTGATTCAGATTTAAGCTGTGAATAACTTGGTGGCATACATTCGAGTGTTGCGTGTACGTTAAGTGGGGCAACGACCGTGTTGAAGGAACTGTGGCAGATCAGATTAAATTGGTCAGTCAAGAGGAAAGTGAGCGCTCATAAAAAAAAAGCAAACAAGGAAATGTACTCCACCACGAAATTAAGTTAGAGGTAACACGGATCAGCTGACCCAATGCTAAAAAAAAAACCCATTCATGAAAATTATGAAAAAAAATAACAAAATGTTCTCCTCTACATCCCCTATCAGTAGGTAAAATATCAGGTATACAAATACCAACTAGTTTTCGAGTTATGTTTTCGGAAGGTTCAGGTTTCAAAGTACAGAGTATATGTAATTATAAATACCCAATAGGATTTCATTAAAATAATAATAATAATTAATATTCTTAATATTTATTTTATTCAATTCCGTCTGACAGAAATTTTCTTTGCCTCTCAAGTATCTGAGGTTATAAAAACTGTACATTATTTGCACTACGTACCGCTTTGTCTCAACGCAAAGACGTTCGCACAGTAACAATAACTGCACACTAACGACGCATGCACACAGATAACTGCAAAGAACACACATATCTCGCCGGCGTGAGAGACCTCGTGACACGGTATAGTACCGTCCAAGACAAAAGGAACGAGACCTCGCTCTGCCCTTTATTCAACATTTTTTTTTACAAGCGATACACCCCTAAGAGCTTACATCAGCTCGAGGCGGGTTAATGGGTAGGGATAAGGTAGGCAAAGGATGGTGGCCACGGCCTGTTACGCGTCCCAGCATTCGCTGAGGTGAGATTGAGGGAACCGTGGAAAACTTTAGTCAGGACGAGTATAGATTAGCCGGAATGGTACTAATTATGTGGATCAGTGGATCTCGTGACGTCATCAGTTATGACGTCATTAGCTGTCACTCAATCATCAATACATCGATAGGCGATAGTAGGGGGAGAGGAGGGGGCCTGATCGATTGAATTGGTATTGGGATCAATATATTTATCGATCGATAAATATATTGATTAATAAATAAAGTAAACTGTATTTTAATTGAATGTCTTACAATGTTTTATTTACTGAATAAAAATATTATCTTATTTAGCAAATTAAAAAAAAAATGTTATAATTTTATATATTTTTTTTTCTTATACTGATATGTTTTATGTAATATAAACGATAAAATAAGAAGACATGATATGTTTATCATAATTATTTTATTATTAAATTTTTACACGACAATGAATTTGATGTGAAATCATCTGCCTAGCATTCCTTTAAAAATAAGCATTACAGTAGGAGCACTTGAATTGTATTCATCAATATTTTCAGCTGCAAATTCTGTGCCCTCAAGCCAACTAGGTGGGAAGTAATTACACATCTTGCCATTTACATTTAATGTGGTGATCATAGTATGATCGCCACCTTAAATGTAAATGGCATCATAGTGTCTCCGTAGCCGAATTGGAAAAACTTGGGCCGCGTCTCAATCGTTCTAAGAATGCGCACTAAAAAGTGTATGCACTTCAAATACTAATTAGTGTAGACACTTAATTTTAATTGAGACAACTTTACTGTACAAAAAGTTGGAAACATTTGCATCAGATGATCAATGTTAAAACATTTAGTGTTTAAAGTTAGTGTCCAAGTGTTGATTTCAAACACTAAAAAATAGACACTTCAAACACTGGAACACTTGCGCTAATTGAGACAGCAGTAAGTGTCAATGTGACGTCAACACTTCAAATAAAATGACAATCGAAAAAGAATTTAGTGTGCATTTTCATGGAATGAGATGCACTCTTGGTCTCCAGCAACTTGACGATTGGGAAAAGGACGTTGAGTTCTAACTCCTTGAGGGATTTTGACTAAATCACTGAAGGAGTTGGAACTCAACGTCCTTTTCAATCATTTAGTACAATCGAGGTGTCCAAAAGCTGCTGCAACTTTGCGAGAAATGAAGACTAAAACATAAAGAGAATATACATATTGTATTATTAAGCCTTCATGATATTTCTGTAAATAATATTTTTCAAGTAAGTCATGATGTTTACTTACCGGCGTTGACATTATAAGTATTGAGATTGAAGAGCTGAAAAACAGAATTCACACGATGTGAACAGTGGGGTCAGTGAGAAGACTGAATGTGGATCTGCCTCAGAAACGTAGCAGTTTTTATAACAATTGATTGATTGAAATTTTAATATATTGGCTTGAAGCTTCCATATTATGCAGCCACCATACGGATTAATTAATTACACATTAATACATACAGTTGTAAAAGTTTTTCACACGTAATATTTTTTATGATTTTACATTTTTTAATGTTTTTACTTCTGACTCGGTAGAAAAGACACCAGAAGTCGCAATAGATTTGTAACTATGATGTTGAAGGACACGATTTATACATTACATGACTTTATGTTATAATTATTATGTAAGGAAGATTTATAATAGTTTTCAGAGTGATTCACCATCTCCTAAGGGTATCCGGAGAACTCGGAGCGGGGGCAACTGGGAGCCGGACGGCTCGGAGCCAAACGTGTTTGCTAGGACAACTCGGAGCGCGGACAACTCGGAGCGCGGACAACTCGAAGCGTGGACAACTCGGAGCGCGGACATCCTGGAGCCATGGCAGGACAACTCGGAGCGCGGACAACTCGGAGCACGGACAACTCGGAGCCATGGTAGGACAACTCGGAGCGCGGACACCTCGGAGCGCGGACAACTCGGAGCACGGACAACTCGGAGCCATGGCAGGACAACTCGGAGCGCGGACAACTCGGAGCGCGGACAACTCGGAGCGCGGACAACTCGGAGCAACGTATAATATACATATTCGGATCAATTTCAGCTATTTTCATCGGTATCCGGAGAACTCCCGCTCCGAGTTGTCCGGGAATCATTTTCATCATAATGTCATTATCAATATTTCTCTGCATTCTTATATGCACATAAAATATTCTATAGCAACCATTTATAATTATATTTTTCTACTTAATTTATCCACTTAATTATCCACCTCATTCGTCGTTTTAAATTTCCTTGTGTATCTAATATTTGAAATTAAATATTAATTTCAAATATTATTATTTGGCCGGCAGGTAAGGAAACGACACCTATCTCATTGAACATTTTATCAATCCGCATTATAAGCATAATATAAATAATATAATAATAATAATAAATTATAAATGGTTGCTATAGAATATAATATGAAACTTGATGTGCATATAAGAATGCAGAGAAATATTGATAATGACATTATTATGAAAATAGCTGAAATTGATCCGAATATGTATATTATACGTTGCTCCGAGTTGTCCGCGCTCCGAGGTGTCCGCGCTCCGAGTTGTCCTACCATGGCTCCGAGTTGTCCGTGCTCCGAGTTGTCCGCGCTCCGAGGTGTCCGCGCTCCGAGTTGTCCTACCATGGCTCCGAGTTGTCCGTGCTCCGAGTTGTCCGCGCTCCGAGTTGTCCTGCCATGGCTCCAGGATGTCCGCGCTCCGAGTTGTCCACGCTCCGAGTTGTCCGCGCTCCTAAGACTAGTGACAATAATCCAGGTAGCACACGGCGTATTTGCACGATCGTATAAATATATGTTTCTCATTTAGAACCGATTATCCGATGGCATACGATACGAAGCGCGGCTACACCTGATCGACTTTTTGATAAATCATCCACTGCGAAATGATGCGATCCCGTGAGTGACAGACCTTACAATTTCCCCGAGTTGAATTAAATTTAATCTTGTATTCGCTATTAAGCTCTCCTCGTCTAATTTCCTCTTATTTTGCACCATTTTAGAGGGTAAAAGACGAGATTACGTGTTTTATCCTCTTCTTGAGCATAAAATGTTAAAAATATTGTCTCTATTTCATCCTCACTTTGAGAGAAGAGGAAATAAGATGTGTTTTAGAGGTAAAAAGATCAGGTTTAGACGTGTAAAGGATGAGTTGAAGACGTAATTTTTCAACTAGGGTAGACTGTAAAATTCTGGTCAATTCTGGCCGTAAAAGACGGACGTAACGGCAGTAACAACCCCCGCTGTTTGCAACACAATTGTATATGGTCGAATGAGGAGCATAAATCTCTGAGTTAAATTAGAATTTTAATTGTGTTAAACCGAAGGTAAATAGTGATCACAAGCATGCAATAAATTCACCGTTATCAGACACTTGCAGATTAAATTAAATTGTGTCACAGGTGTAGTGTTGTAAACAATTAATCATCAAATATAATTTAAGACGGTACATATATATTACACGATACAATTTTTCTAACTATTGCTTACAATTTTTCCTTACAAGAAAACTTGAACTCCATTTGTTTGTATGAACATGTAATTTTCTTGCAAGGAAAAATTGTATGGTGTGATACATGCAAATAGCAAAATTATAAAAATAATTTTAATTCTTATCAGTAATTCATTATGGAAGCTGTTTTTTATTATACGGTATATAACTATACGCTATCACGGTCGATCAAGGTGTACAAACCCTAGTTGAAAATTTCGTCTTCTTTCTTTACACGTCTAAACCTAATCTTTTTACCTCTAAAACACATCTTATTTCCTCTTCACTCAAAGTGAGGATGAAATGAAGACAATATTTCTAACATTTTATGTTCAAGAATTAAGAGGAAAAAAACGTAATCTTGTATTTTCTGCCTTATTTTTTCCTCTAAAATGGTGATTAGAGGAAAAAAGACGAGACGAGAGTTAAGAAACGAAGAGAAGATGACATTTATTTCAACTCGGTAAAGTACAAGATGTTTACATTGCACCTCCGCTAAGTTTATATTACTGTACAGGATTCATACATAGTTTTTCGAGCCGTGATCATAACCTTGCATGTGAATGCTTCGACTGTAAAATTTTAAATATTCATTCTACAACTTGAAAATACCTTTTTTACCGGTATAAAATTATAAATTTTCAGATATTCTTAAGTAAATTATAGAGGCTTCAAGTGAGTGCGCCCGCGATGCGCAACTGTGGTCGCTACTATACCACGACGTAAAGCCTGTAGCTGTGGCCAAAACATAATTAGTATACAATATATATAAAAAATATTAAACATATTTTTAAGATATTAAAAGTTGCCACTGTACACTCGTTTCCTTGTAAAAATTCCTCTATTTGCAGCCTTTTTAATCTCCATGCCACGTAAGGACAACAAGGAGCTAGCATGGTTGATTAACAAGGCTGTAGGTGAGAAATTTTCTAAGGAAACGAGTGTGCCTTTCAGTTTGTTTACATGTCACATTTGCGCTCTATTATTTGCTAGCTCTACCGGTATACCGGTACTAGACTAGCGCTACCATCAGAAAGAAATTACAGTACGTGAAAAATATTTTGATTTCATTTTAATAATAACTTTTTTATAATTGCACATGTGTAGCGGTACCTCTATATACAGCAACAACCAAAACATTGAAAGCATTTATAAGAGATTTTTGTATACAACTTGATTTTCAAGTGTATTTTTTAATGTACGTTATTATTTATATTATTTAATTACTGTTTATCTATATACCGGTACCATGTCGCTACCGGTATATCCATAACAAAAACATCGCGGACTATAAGAACTAAGAACTGTATACAAACTTTAAAAAACTTTATTAAATATAACTTTTCAGGTATATTCTCCTTAATGTACTGTACATTATCATTTAATTCCTGTATATGTTTACCGGTACCAGGTCGCTACCGGTACATCCATAATAACCAAAACATCGCGGACTAAAATAAAAAATTATTGGACATTGCACAAATTGAAAATACCTTCAGTTATTTTCAGATATTCCTAATTGCAGTACATTAGAGTATTTAATTATATATACAGCACTGTAAATGTTTACTAATACCGGTACCATATATATTGCTACCGGTACATCCATATAGCCAAAACATCGCGGACTAACCTAAAAACTGTATACAAACTTTAAAAAAAAAATTATAAAATATAACTTTTCAGGTATTCCTAAGTGTATATTAAATTATTCTCAATTACTGTATGTAACACTCCTCGCCCCTGAAAAGTTCCCTACTGCAGCCTTGTTATTCTTGTTAATCACCATATTCTGTAAGAATAACACGTGGTTGACAAGGCTGCAAAAGGGAACTTTTCACAGGTGAGGAGTAAGCGGTGGCGGCATACATACAGTATTTCATACATCGATCCATAAAAAATTTCATAATTATTAATTACATGTAACAAAACATTGGACATATTTAAAACCTGAAAATACCTTCACTAAACATAACGTTTCAGTTAATCATAAGTGTATATTTTTTAATTACTGTACAGGATGTGTACACACGTTAAAATTTACTTATTCCGGTACCATGCAGCTCTGTTGCTACCGGTACATCCACAACCAAAACATCGCGGACTATAACCAAATAAATTATTGGACTGCGTAAAACTTAAAAATACCATTATTAAACATAACGTTCCAGGTATTCCTAAGTGTATCAGTGTGTACGTCTAGCTGGTACATCCGTGATCAAAACATTAATTGTACACGTGTGTATTTTACTCACCCGCTATGACTGCTGTTGCCAGGAACAAATTATCCTCATTAGAATCTTGTGACGGAAATCCATATGCCGGCAACCACACACTGTTATTAGATTCACTTGAATTATTAAAATGATCGAGTCTTTGAGACCAATCGTCAAAACTTATCTCATCCATCACGACCGCCTCGCAACAACATCAAACTCAAACTAAACTTTTGTTCATCGTCGTCGCATTCTTTGTGGAGCGTAACAGCCAATCAAATGCCGGGATTTAGTCACGTGGTCATGACAACCAATCAACAAGTGTTAGTTTTTTATAACAGGTAAATCGTACGGTACCAGCCGTCCCTTTGTTATATTATTATACGTGGGAGGTGTGGGTTATATTTTTAGATTAATAAAAGTGAGTATTTTTGGACCAATTTTCGTGCCCATTGACGTGCACTATCGTGCGAGTGAGAAAAAAAAATGTTCGATCTTAAAAGGAGATCAAATTTATATAATTTATTATAAAAATTGTAATTATTATAATGTCTATTTAAATTTCAATGCATTGAAATTTAAGTAGACATTAATTGCAATTTTTATAAAGGTTCACTTACATTTTTTTTTATAGTTCCCATAATATATAAATCGAATTATTCCAAGACGAAAGTTGACGTATCCCTATAACAATTAATAGAGATAAAGAATCTATATTAATTGCTAAATTTAAATTATATGCTGCACTAATTATGTATATTGTTACATGTATTATATAATAATATACAAATGCTTGAAATTAACCTAATAAAAGTTTAGTATTAGTGACGGAATATGTCACCGCAAGCAAGTGAAGCAAGCGAGCCGGCGCAGTGATGTGAAATTCGCGCGCAGATTGGTCCGCGAATATGCGCATGCGAATATGCGCGAATATGCGCGAATATGCGCGCAAATGCGCGCATATGCGCGAAAGATACTTTCAAGATGGCGGCCGCGCGCAATAAAATCACGTGAGCACCTCGGCAGCCTAAAAGGCCGATTGCTTTAATTCCATGATTAATTAACTCTAATTTAATCCAAACACTAATTAGGCAAGGGATTATACTAAGAAAAATAAGAAAATACTCTCTGTAGCATTTACTGTAGCTTTAACCAGTCTAAAATTGCTATTTTTGTGGCGGGAGAGTCAAATTTCAATATTCGCGAATATGCGCGCATATGCGGCCGCAGATTGCCCGCGAATATGCGCGAATATGCGAAAATGCGCGCATATTCGCCGCGAATATGCGAGGACTAACATCACTGAGCGAGCGCGCTACAAGAGAGAGGGCAGCAGATGCTTGCTCAGGCTCGCTGCTCGCTGCTCACTCTGACGGAGTCTGACCGCTGACCGCTACCGCTCAGTACATGTGTGGCAAGCCGGGCAAGCGGACGAGAGAGACACACGTCGCCTTGCAAGGAATGTCGGCGTTAAATGTAAGCTAATAACTTTTATCTTTTATAAATTATAAAATAACATTATCTTAACTTGATGCTGTGTATTATAGTCACTTTGAAACTTATAGTTTTTAATGCAATTTATATTATAATACACACTGGATAAATGTTAAAATTATACATAAAAAAAAATTATTTTAAGTTCATTCATTCCGCTGTCGCCGGCATGCGTTATTTTGTTAGGTAGGTTATATTAGTTGCTTTGATATAAATAATTATGCAACATATCAAACAAGATCAATCGTTTATCGATCGTCTTGCAGAATTATGTATCATATTTATTCACTCTAGCTGTCGTGCGTGCAGGCGCAGATCCAAGGGGGGGGGGGGGGGGCGATGGGGGCGATCGCCCCCCCCCCCTCCCCCAAAGGTCCCAAAATACATTGAAGGTATTACCACCCCCCACCAGTCGCCCCCCCCCCCCCTTCCGGGAATATGCATAATAATTCTCATTAAAATACTCTGGCATGAACCGCTGTCAGATTTAATACGAGCCCATTTACTCTGTTTTGAATTTTTTACTGTGATTTTCTTTTTTGTATTGGTTGTGTATTATGCCCTTTGACGTGTCTTGCCCATGCATAATATATATGAGCACTTTATTTCTACTTGATATTTGATATTATAATATATGCATAAATGCCATGCAATATGTATTTGGAATTGGACGAAGAAAAAGAATTTGAATTTTATAATTTTACATGCAGGCCCGTTTTGTGCACATATGAACTCTTGACGGCCGGATATTATTTTTAATTTATACATATAGAGGTCGCAAAAATAGTCTCTATTTTTAACAAATTAGTCGCCTAAAAATTCGCTTATTTTTAGCAAAATAGTCTGTCTAAAAATGATGAAATTTGGTGTTCAACAAGAAATTAACGGTTCATATGGAATCATATGGGTCTAGGAGTCGGTGAATTTGTAATGAGAAGTTTCTGGTGACGTAAATCAAGTATTCTTGCTATGAATTAAGCGAAAAACGTGCCATGAAAGCAATTTCTCACTAGCGGTCTCGTCTTCCGGGGAGGTGGGGGGAGAGAAGGGGCAGAGTCTAAGAAGAAACTAAGTGAAACATGGCGCATTTTTTTTTTTTAGAATTTAGTCTTGCAGGACACCAACAGACTACTCGAACAACAATGTGTGTAGGCTCAGGATTCACATGGTTTGACAGAAACATGCAAGGTTTTGGAAATTTAGGCATGAAAATGATCGTAAAATCAAGGAAAAACCATTAAAAGTCGCAAAATAGTCAGGGTGTTTTAAAATAGTCGTTAAATAGGAAAATAGTCGCAAATAGTATATTTTTTTATTAGCTCTATTGGTTCAGTTACATGAGATCTGTGGATATCTGCATTAAAAACATGAAAGGTCTCAAAATTAAAAATAGTCGAAAGAATTTTTCTGCGAACTCTAAAATTTATACGTGAACAATGGCGGATTGTAGGAAAACTCGGTGCAAGAAAAGAATAGATTTATTCCATCTTTTGATTACAAGAAAACTTGGTGCAGGAAATCTCGGTGCCATTTCAGCAAGCTAGGAAAACTCGGTGCACGGATTATGTAGTCATAATATATTTGTCACTATGTGCTTTTTCTTATTAAAAAAAAAACAAAACAAATAAACAGACAGACAGACAGACAGACAGACAGACAGACAGACAGACAGACAGACAGACAGACAGACAGAGACAGACAGACAGACAGACAACATTTTAAAACGAGTTACTGGTGTGCAAGCATTTATATTACATTACATTATAGTGTTTAAACTGCATTAATAAAAATATTTTACAAAATTATTTTTTTAATTAGATCTCTCTAATTTAAATTTATTGCAATATAAAACAATAAAAATATTAACAAAGAAATGTCATAAATATAATTAATTTTTATTTTTTACAGGATGAATCGAAAAGTTAGTTATACCTTGAAAGTATATTATTGCATGTTCAACAAATTACTCTTAATGTAAAATGTGTACATCAACTAATTCTGTCCTCTATATTTCCAGGTTTCTTCCGAGTTTTATTTCATTATTTTTTTTTAAATTTTTATATTAATGAAAAACTATCATCATTATTATTAATCTATTTTGGCTATTACTGCCCAAAGTTTGCTCTAACAAGTTAATAAAAACTCAAAAATTGTTACGACACTAAAAGTATCCTGTATTGAATAGTTGACCTGTCAATTTATACTCTATAATATGTTCATATTATATTGTCGGTGGAAAGTTTTTTTTTTATTTGTAATATATTTGTAGTTAGTTCATATACCTGTACGCGAATTTGAAATGTGAAAGTGAATGCGTGCATGTGTGAAAAAAATATATCAAATGAAAATTTGATATATATTTTTTTAAAATGATCGATGACTGATAACCATCAATCATTTTAATAGTATGCTGAATACTGTATGATAAAAATTGAAAACATTAAATTGCATGGGTGATTAACATAATTAGTAAAATGTCTTAAAATGTGTAGTATAAATAATAATTTGCATGATGTTGAATTATATTTGTAGCTGTACGTAGGTTTTATTTTATCAGATCTTATAAACTATAACTATAGATTCCTTTATATTTGTAGTATACTTGTGTGGGAGTTTAAAATGTGACGCTGAAGAAATGTGTGTATAAAAAATATATCAATGTGAAAATTGATAAATTTTTTTTTAAAATGGTTGATGCCTGATAATCATCAATCATTTTAATTGCATTAATGTGTAAAAAAAATTAAAAAAATATATCAATTTAAAAGTTGACATATATATATTTTTTTAAAATGACTGATAACAACTATCATTATCAACCATTTTAATTGTATGATGTGAATTGTATTTATTAATAACTTGTCTTATATTAGTTATAGCACTTACTTTGCATGATTTTGAATAATATTTGTAGCTGTATGTAGAATTTATTGCATCCAATTTATAATAATAATTTAAACAGTAGTACTTATTAATAATAATGGGAAATTATATAATTAATTATAAGAATGTCCAACTAAAAAATAAAAAGATTCATGCAGTAATAGCCAAAGTAAATAATAAAAAATGTTATAATTAAACTACCATAGATTATATGCAAAAAAAATGTTTTAAAGTAAATTATCTTAAATAAAAGACTTGGCTCTTCTTCTGATGTATCGTCACTACCTCAGTCTGCGATGAAGTGTCTGACCCAACCTCGTTGTGACATAAGCTTGGTGAGTAATCCACTTTTCTCATTTTCTATTGTGAGAATTCAGGGTATGTAACACTCGCTTGTAAAATTTCTTTTAGTAGCTCTTTTCCCTAATTTTTTTCACTCATTCTTAATAAAACAGCATGCCTGCCACCTTACGTTGAAATTGCTCGTAATCGTGCAGTGGAAATTTCAGCGTTAAAGGTAGTTATTTTAAATTTAAATTGTTTAACATTATACATAAAAAGTATGTTTTTTTTTTAACTAAATTGTGATACATAGACCTCGTTTTCTCCATTTTAAAGATTATGTATTTTCATAAATGTAAATATTATAAAAAAAAAAAAAAAAAAATCGTTTTAAGTAACTTTTGTTATTCATGGTCGCGTTGAAAAGTAGTTTCTGCTTTATTATAATTATGTTTATTCTTAATTTTTAATTCTTTTTATGCCATGATGATACAGAGTTACAAAATCGTAATTTACATCTGCTAAAATATTTACGAGTGAGCATCTTTGTTCTATGTACCCCTGTTTTGCAGTTTTATGGTTTCACAAATTGTAGTAATTATCGGGTAAAATTTATTTAACTTGAAGTATAAAACGGAGTAATTAATGAATATATACAGAATTATATTTGAGAAAAATTTAAAATAAAAAAAAGAAAAATATTCTTCATTAAATTTTCATTCAAATATTTCTTATTAAAATTTTATTTAAACGCATGAAAACAGTGCGGAGTATAGAGATTTATCGAGTCCAGTGATTTTTGTCAAACATAAACCAATCATAGAAATGAACAACAAAATTAATTTAATTTAAAATTTACAATTCCAACTTTCCACTGATGACAAGGTTCATCTTATTTTTCTGCTAATCAAGATAGCACATTAATCGTTAGCATTAACAGGCGGGAGGGGGGGGGGGGGGGAGCGAGTAGACCCATAACTATTTTAAGATGGGAAGTCTGTGCTTCTAAGGCAGAGATAACACGGATCAGCTGACCGATTGCTAAAAAAATTCCATTCTAAAAAATTATGAAAAGATTTAAAATTTTCTCCTCTACATCCCCTATCAGTAGCTAAAATATCAGGTATACAAAAATGAGCTAGTTTTCAAGTTATTAATTTTTAAAGTTCCCTAATTTAACATGGAGAAATGCAACTTTTTTGTTAAATTAGTGAACTTTAAAAATAATTAACTTAAAAAATAGCTCGTTTTTGTATACCTGATATTTCAGCTACTGATAGGGGATGTAGAGAAGAATATTTTATTATTTTTTTTTTATTTTTATTGAGTGGAATTTTTTTAACATTGGGTCAGCTGATCCTTGTTATCTTTACAATGTAATAAATAATTAATGTCTACCTTAAAGCAGCAAAAATATGTAAATTACTGCTGTCTCTAAAACTTTAAAAGGAATTAATAATCCTTGGTTGGCCACCTAGCAATATTTCCGCAAAAAATATTAATAATAATAATAAAATAAATAAAAATAGTAACAAAAATATTTTCTTTTTATCTTGCAATTTTATGAATTAAATAGCAGTTACATTTGACCCCCTTCCTGTTAGTAAAGCTGCTAGGGAAAATACACCTATTTGAAATTTGATTTTGAAGTAGCGAATTAATTTTTTTTTAATGGAACAAACTGAAATTATTTTAGTTCAATGCAACTTGCCTGCACTGACGATAAGGTTCACATTATACTGTTAACAAAGCCGGCATTACACCTTCTCAAAAATTGAACTATCTGTGTTGGCGTAGACTCGCCCGTTCTTGATCTCATAATCTTTTAGTGTGGCTGTACTGAAGGTTGTGATGTATTTTCTGCAGGTGATTCTACCAAACACAATGAAACTCGAGATCTGCTGGAGATGAGAGAGTTGTGTCGACCAGTATTTGTCCCTTTCACTTTGGCGATTATCAAAGCTTGCAGAAATTTTTCTTACTTTTTGAATATTCATTTAATAATGAGAATTTGTAACAATTCGTGTCCAGCTTATTTAGTGATAACTTTTAAATTTTATTGAATATTGTTATCAATATTTTCTATTGATTCTTGATGTTTTGTACCCCTTTTTTCTATTAATTTAAATTATTTTTATAATTAATTAAATTATTATACTTTTATAATTATATAAATCAAGAATTTATTTGTTTATTTCACCTAATATATTTCTAACGTAGAAAATTTAATAATTGCGAAGGTCATTGAGATAATGATGTTATTGTATGGACAACATACATGAAAAAAATTTATTGCAGAAATGAATAGAGGGTACCAAATAATGCTACTCTGAATTTTTTCAGATTTTTTTGAGACCCAGAACTATTTTTAAATAATTATTGAAGATGCGGCTACGCCCCCTGGAGGCGTCAATAGGCGTCTAGTCTCTATACTTTTTATTAAGAATTCAGAGGTGCCAACTGAAGTCACAGGACTTTCAATAATTATTTAAAAATAGTTTCGGGACTCAAAAAAATCTGAAAAAATTCAGAGTAGCATAATTTGGTACGCCCTATTCATTTCTGCAAAAAAAAAAAAAAAAAAAATCACGTATGTTATCCATTGCAGTGATTTCATTTGTACTCCAATTAAATAATTTTAGAATGTCTTTTTAATCGAATGTGATCTTATTTTAAAACATTTGCGCCATCCCGAGGTGTATAAACCTAACTCGCGGGATTTTTTACAGTCGAGCATCTTCTGGCTGACACGTGTGCGTGTTTACGTGTTTAAAGTCGATCGTTTCTATGAAATGAAATTTACTTTCGTTGACCTAAATCGATATGAAATAAAAGTATTTATGTAAATTTTAGTGAAGATTAGAGGTCGAAAAATTATTTTCAAATAAATACATTATAATAATACGTGATGATAATTTATGTTTCTTACAATAATATGTATTTTAGTGTTTTAAAAATAGTTTCTTTAACAACGATATTTCTTAAAGTGGGTACGAAAGTATAGTTTGTTTTTTAATAACCATATCATTAGCAGTTTTGATGCATGGTATTGGTGATTTATAAATGTAATATGTTCGGACTATCTATATCTTTTAGCTTAGCTGTAAACTTTGCTATTTTCATTTATTTTTTTTTAATTTATAACAATCTGTAGATTGTTTAGCTCATAATCAATCTAATACGCCTTGTTTAGATTGGTTTAGATAAAGGCTTGCACTCCGTGACTTGTAGTCAAGTCATGTAATGAGACTTAAAGCACACCTGATGTGATTGAGAGACCTTGCGGATATAACAGACTTTAAATTAACTGCATTATGCCTTGGTAATAATTTAATTAATATAAAGAGATAAAGAAAACAATACTTTTCCTTTAATTAAACTAATTATTATGATAAAAAATGTTGTATAATTACATATATAAATTAATGTACCAGAACCCAAATTTTGTGTTTTGCAGTATCATCTTGAACAAGGTTGTTATGAACCTAAAGATAAATTAACTTCACTATTTTATTTACTTAGTGTAATTACGAGGATGGTTTTAATTCCCTCTATATTGCGGAAGAGAGTAGGTGTAGTACCGTGAGATCTGCACTTGCTTCCCCCTCCGCTTGTTTTTTGTGTCCTGTGGGGGTGTAGCGGAGGTTCGGTCGTTTCCCTAAGTTACCAGCGAAACCGGCCTCCGCTGAGCATAGCTTTAAATGGTTAGGATGACACGGCTACTGCTTCTCCCACCCAGGGTACAAAATCGTCACGATTTACCACAATGTGGTTACCCTGGCATTGGATAAATCCATAGACAAAGAATTGTGGCGTACCACCCCTTCCCCCTTATCCATAATAATCCTTTTCTTTTATTTTTAGTTTTTATTATTATTTATTTATTTTTTTATTTTTCGTTTTATTTAGTTTTTATTATTGTTTTATGATTTTCGTTTTTATCCTTTATCCATAATCCTAGCTTCCACCTTGATTTTTTAAGTTAAAGCTTAGCTAAATTTGGCTAAACCATGATCACCTTGTTTTTTATGATATTGGGAAACACATCAAATTTTTATTATTTTTGTTTTTTGCACAACATGATTGTGTTACATTTATAAGAGGAAAATTTATTAAGTTAATAACTATTAATTAAATTTTAATATTATACTTTAATGTTGTTCTAAAAAAGTATCCAATATAAAAATTAATATACAAATACTATTGAAAATTAAAAATAGAAAAATGAATTTTTATTTAAAAAAAAATATAAATATTTTTTTGTTCATTTTATGAAGCAATGCTGTCTCTTACGTAACTTACGAGATAGTTGGGTCATATTGCATAGTCTAAAGTAACTGACACCAAAGTTTATATACTTGTATATTCTGTATAAAGGCCATGATTAAATGCTCCCAGTTTGGAAAATATCGTTTTTACCACTATTTTGTATGCTATTTTAGCACTGTAACAATGTAAATTACGGATAATATATTACATGCATCAGTTATATTTCATAAGTTATCTAAACCACGTTTTGCCGGTAATATCATTTTTTTTATAAATAACTTTTATTTTAATCATTGCATATTAGCTATACTCATTGTACAAAATTATTATTTAATTACAATATTCATGTCCAAAATGGGCCACAAAATATCAAGAAAATCAATGCAGTTTTTAATTATAATTTACAATAAAATACTACAGAGACTTTCACAACACGACTGGCTCGACATGACCTTGTCACGTGACCTCCACGAGGTCACCGCCCTTAAGACCTCAATTGTTTGGTGAGTTGAGTTTTTATTTCACAAATAATTAATATGCATTTTTAAGGGTTAGATAATAACAAAATTCTGATCGACGTAGTCCCATTTCATTAAAATGTAAACCTAAGCAACCTCATAATAATTCTGAATTTTTTTATATAGCTAGACTGCTCTTTGCACTAAAAAAATGAAGAAAAAATTCCAAAACAATAAAACA
Organism: Siphlonurus alternatus; assembly: GCA_949825025.1. Lineage (NCBI taxonomy): Eukaryota > Metazoa > Arthropoda > Insecta > Ephemeroptera > Siphlonuridae > Siphlonurus > Siphlonurus alternatus. The sequence continues at coordinate 21,101,730 of OX463787.1, read as the reverse complement.
ATGGAGGAACCGAATTTTTTTCTTTTCAATTAATTTTTAAGTTTTGGTTTCCATGGGCGGCATTTTTTTTGGTGCCAAGGACTGTCTGTAAAAAAAAATCAGAACTTTTGTGAGGTTGCTAAGGTTTATATGGTTATCAAACGGGACCATGCTGAGCGGAATAATCTATTTTTCTTACCCTTAATTTACTGTCCTAAAATTCTGTTGCCTTAATGTATCCGCAAACAGTGCCCGCTGGGTTTCTTCATACTTACCTGCACTAATCTCCACACATTTTGATTGCATCCACCATGAGATGGTTGCATCTCGTCCATACTGAAATTAGTTTCATGAGTGACCATTTTTTAAAATAATTTTATTGGATAACTGCATATTATTCAAACGCACTAAAATGTCTATGGGAAGCATTCACATTCTTTATTTTTATCCCCCGGGTTAAAGCGAGTGCTAAACATGGTGCTAAAAAATATGGGTTAAATCGGTGATTATCGTTTATCGTGTATGTTTATCATTGAATTTTATTTTGACTTGTCTTAAGCCGGTATTACACGATAGAATTTTTCTTATTATTGAACGCAATTTTTTCGTGCAAGAAAACTTGAACTCCATTTATTTGTATGGAGATGAAATTTTCTTGTAAGAAAAAATTGCATGCAAAATTGTATCGTGTAATATCAGCTTTAGAATCCTATAATAAACAAATATTTAAGTGTATAATTATTGTGAAATTTTGACTGTAGCAGAAATGGAATAAACAATTACAATTTGAAATGCTTAACCTCAATTTATCTCAAATTTTTTTAGCATTATGTTTGGTTTCTAGCTTATGAACCATGTTTAACGCCCAGGGTATAAAAATCGAGGCTAAATTTAATTAGAGTTTAAATGTTAATTTTAAATGCTTCCCTATTATTGTGTTATTCAGCGGCCACATTCGAGTCAATGTTAATGAAGTAATGGACCACGTGGCTGCACAACGTGAGGTCACAGCTGCCTCGTGCCAACAATCAAGGTACGATCAAAGTGACCTCTAGTGTCGTCGCCAAAAGTCGGGGCACCCGGACTTTGCAATTTTACTGTGCACTACAGAAAAATCGCAAAATTTAGAAAAAAATATTGCATTAAACCAGCAAGCCTCCTCTATAATTTAAAAAATATAATGCACCGATTAATTGCAAAGCTAATTTGTTATAATTAAGGAAGTGACGCAACCTACCCAAAAAAATTACTTTTTCACGAGATGCCCGTTTTTGCGCTCTTGTATAAAATAGAGTTATGCAGGTAGCGCTTTCATTTGTTTTTTTCCCAATATCCAAATACTTCAAAATTTGAAATCAAATTTTTATTTAAAAAAATTAATTATTCCCTAATTACAATTAAACCAAACGCAAAATTAAACTCTAGTTTTGCAATTTTGAAGCTACACGCTCGAAAAAAATATCATTATACACAGAAAAAAAATTAAAAAATTTGTAGTGGTAGAAAAACTACCAAAGAATTATGGCAATTAAATAAATGATTAATTCTGGCTCGTTTCAACATGCCTTAAAAATATAAATCAGGCATCAAGAACAGTGTTGGACAGTGCGGTGACCAGTTCTCGCCAGATCACCGATGTCCAGAACGTCGAGCGCGGTTGTTAATTGGATGGGTGACCGTTTTCAGCATTGCTTCACTTTTTCATAATGTATTTTTCTTGGATTTAGGCAATTGACAAAATACAGCCCGGATCCATCTTAACTGAAGTATCCACGTTCCCTTTAGTCACAGGGTCCTGTGGATGAGCGTGCTAGGGCAAAGTGTCAGAAGAATTGTTTTATATATAAAATATAATATTTATATACATTAATAAGTAAGTACAACAGTAACTTAAGTTTATTGTAATGTTGATTGATTAAAAAAAAATTACATTATTATTATATGTATATGTGTATGTATTAAATATCGTATTTTAATTTATACGTGTTTAATCAATATTGTAATTGAAAAAATGCATTATTACTTTTTTTTAAATTCCAATATAATAAAAAAGCTGTGAAACGTTGCTAAAAACGGTCACCCATCCAAACAACAACCACGCTCAACGTTGCTGGACATCAGTGATCTGGCGAAAACTGGTCACCGCACTGTCCAACACTGTTCTTGATGCCTGTTTTATATTTTTAAGGCATGTTGAAACGAGCCAGAATTAATCATTTATTTAATTGCCATAATTCTTTAGTAGGAAGCTATATACGCAGTGTTCGATATAATATAGAAAATATAATTAATCTATACATAGTGCAGCAGCATAATTAATTTTGGACTAAAGAAAACTAGTAAGTTAAAATTAATACAGTATTTTAATTGAAAGAAATGCAACTCGTATGATCCATCCTGCAGGCTTTCGATCGAGGCGCCTCATGGACTATAATATATATAACTCACCTTATTTTGAGCACTGCATGCTTATATAAATCGTTTGAAATTATTTTTTCGCAGTGATATAATACAAATTTACGAGACCTATATCTGTATAAGGTATAAACATAATTATGTAATAATATTAAAATTATATTGTTATCCCACCATGTATAATTTTGCTTATTTATAATATAAGAAAAAAAGAGGGAAATATATATAATTCAAATAATTATTATAAATATTTGGAGTATTTTTATTAATGTTACTAAATAATGAGACTGTAATATTTTATTGCAATTAACAATTTACAACATCACTTACTTTACGTATGTAATATTATGTGAAGCAAAAACAAAAAAATCATGCAAAGAATAAAACTGTTCATTTCTGTATATTTCATTGTGAATAAAAAATAAAAATATTAATTTGTGAATTGCGATATCTATTTTTTTTACCAACATAAATGTTCGAAAATTGATTTCAATGTACATTAGGATGTTGTCATTCATGTCCTTTTTGATTTTTTTTGATACGTCACTCCTAACTCGCGCTATGCGACCACGAGTACGAGAAAACGTGGTCGCGGCCGCCGCGCGGCCGTACGCTTGCATGTAAAAGATCGCTTCGATGTGACTTCATCGCTACTAGCCGCGTGGCATTCTTTCACTCATATCTAGACAACGGTGCGACCTAAGCAACTAAAACTTGCATCCGGACTCTTGTGAGGGCCATATCTGCATATGAATTTTCAAGTTCAGGGACCCTTTAACCTATTAGATATTATATCATATTATAATTTTCAAATGTTCATTTTATGTCTATATGTTATATGATAATAATACGAGTAGGACGACGACTTTTTTGTTTTATTACTGTTTTATTTTAATTATTTTATATCCAATATAATATTCGAAGTTAAAAAAAATATGTTTTTAAAATAATTTTTAACTATAAGTTGGAATTACTATACTGCAGATGATAGTTAACTTCCACAACATCGCCGCGTATACAGACTTCTACATTTTGATGAGCTCGATCCCACACCGTGTAACCTCGCTACCGCGCTACTACGCCACGAATGCTCCTTGGGGCTGCTCCTTCAGCGAAGTTTTTTTTTTTTCCGTGGGTTTTTTTAACCCCGATGGTTTTTTTTCCGAGGGTTTTATAATACAAGGTTTTTTTCCAATTTTTTTTTTTCCTAGATTCCAGTAGAACACCTGCCTTTCAAGAGAGAACGACCCTCATTGTTATTATCTTCTATGGCCTGTAAATCAACTTTGCTATTTTTCTACTGAATAAGGCCACTACAAGCAAAAGTTAGAATATGGTAACCCAGCAGATTCCTGAAAGATGGTAATTTCATCATTAATTTATGTAAAAAAAAATTAAAACTTTATAAAAAATCGACGACCAGAAAAAAATTTTAAGTTTTTTTTTCTGTGTATGATATTTTTTTCGAGCGTGTAGCTTCAAAATTGCAAAACTAGAGTTTAATTTTGCGTTTGGTTTAATTGTAATTAGGGAATAATAATTGTTTTAAAATTAAATATGATTTCACATCTTGAAGTATTTGGCTATTAGGAAAAAAATAAATGAAAGCGCTTCCTGCATAACTCTATTTTATACAAGAGCGTAAAGACGGGCATCTCGTGAAAAAGTCATTTTTTTGGGTAGGTTGCGTCACTTCCTTAATTATAACAAATTAGCTTTGTAATTAATCGGCACGTTATATTTTTTAAGTTATAGAGGAGGCTTGCCGGATTAATGCAATATTTTTTTCAAAATTTTGCGATTTTTCTGTAGTGCACAGTAAAATTGCAAAGTCCAGGTGCCCCGACTTTTGGCGACGACAGTAGTGAGTTAGACTCTAAAATAAATATGTAGATATTTTTCCTGATCTATAAAGTTTTAGTAAAAAACAATTAAAAGTAATCAATCATCAAATATATTAAATATATGAACTTTGATACATTAATTATATTAATATTTCATTATTTGTATTTGTTTATATTTATTTATATAGTACTGTATTTAGCAACTAAAAAAATATATATAATTTATATATATATATATATATTCCTGAAATATTAAAAATTGGTACTATTAATTGAAAAACAATTTCATTGTTTACATATCTCTCTTTTTTGTATAATAAAATCATTCAGTCATTATTTAAAAATAAGTTTGAAATACCATGGCATGCATTATTATATATTATGTTAAAAATTAATAATTTAAAAGAATTTGAAAATTATAAAATGACATGAAAATTAATAAAATATATATAATTATTTTAAAAAAATTTAGGACCCTTCAACTGACTGTGGACTCTCGATAGATCTTCAATAACTTTGTAAGGACGAGGAAACACCCCACGTGACACCACGAGGTGCGCTCCGTGGTCGCTCGCCTCAATGACTCAGCATGTCCTCGCCAGGTAGGGATCATAATGTATAGTCTGTCCGGGATAGGTTGATCTGACGTCATGATCTTTTGTCCTGCAATACGATCCTAATGAGAGGGTCACGTGACGTCAGATGGACCAATCTCAGATAGACTATTCCGTTCGACGTGGACTCGAGCAAACTCATGGGGGTCTGAAACTCAGGGGCAGATCTAGGGGGGGGGGGGGGGGGGGCGGTGCCCTATCCTGTAATGTTAAATTTGAGGTGGGAGGTTGGGGCGAAAGGGGGGTGGGGTAATACTTTCCATGCATTTTGGGACCTTTGGGAGTGGGGGGGAGGTGAGTTAAACTTTCCATGTTGTACAGTATTTTGGGACCTTTGGCGGAGGTAACACTGTCCAAGTATTTTGGGACATTTAGTGGGGGACGGGGGGGGGGGGAAGTAGCACTTTTCATGTATGTTGGGACCTTTGGGGGGGGGGGGCTACCACCTTGGATCCACACAGCTGAACCTACATACGAAGTCAATGTTAATTAAGAAATGGAGGAGCTTTCCCTTCCATATTAAATTCTCATGTAGAGACCAATTTCCCTCCTTGTTTGTACGTCTTTGTCATACACTTTGAGGGAGTCTGAGTGCTACCGATGATGTCATTGTTGATAACTGCCATGTAAATATAATTATTTGACCATTTGACTTTTTTTTAAGAAACTGCATGTTTGAAAAAATATAATTGACTTTTTTTTTATAAAAGATGTTATATTAAATTGGAAGATTTCAGTGCATGAAAAAAATATATTAATGAATTAATAATAATATGTTACTGCAATGGGCTTTCTTTAATTCATAATATATGAATCGCAAAAAATATAATACACGAATAAGTAATGAAAATAAAAGTAGAATCTCTTACTTTATGATACCATTATTATTTTATGAATAATGGAGTATCAACCTCAAAGTTTTTTGTTTTTTATTGCAGATATGGATAGAGGGTGCAAAGTTATGCTACCCTGATTTTTTTCAGATTTTATAGAGCTATAGGGAACTATTTTTAAAAAATTATTAAAAATTCTTTTTGTGACGTCACGAATCGCCACTCCTTAAGAAATAGATAGGACTTGCCGCCGCGTGACGTCACAAAAAGGACTTTCAATAATTTTTTTAAAAATTCTTCCCGGGCTCTAAAAAATCTGAAAAAAATCAGGGTAGCATAACTTTTCACCATCTATCCATTTCTGCAATAAAAAATTTTGAGGTCGATACTCCATTGCACCTTTTTCCTTCCTAGAACTTGCTACATCCCATGCACGACCGATCGTTCGCTCAAGAGGCCACCCCTCGACTTGCGAGAGAAAGACTCCTCGTCGGTCAGAGACCCCACGTCACCACGTTCCGGCCTGCAAGGATCACACGTGTCTTCTCCAGGTAACTATAAGGTTCATATTTAGCTTGGGTTTCGTCGGAAAAAATCGGGTGTCCTTCGGCTCGGCTCGTCCAGTAAAATTCTTCGTTACAAACAATGCACCAATGACATAAGACGTTACAAACGCGACGAAAACCAAATTAAATGTGATCCAGAGTACAGTACACTTCCGGCCAGGCCGAACGTTTACTCATGCTCTTAGTATGCAATACGGTCTTCCGCCTTCTATGTTAAATTTAAATGGCATGTTAAATGGAAAGTTAAAGTTCTTTTCTCACTATTTTTTTTTTTTTTTTTTTGCGTCAATAAATTGTTGGCTGGCTAACTAAGAATTACAATTTTTTTCAGAATTTTTGGGGCAGTATTTTACACTTTTTCCGATTAAAAGAGTTACAGGTCGTTAATATTAACGGTCCAAAGTCAATCTTATATAGTCCCATCCTGCAACCTGTGACAATTTAACAGTTGCCAATTTTACAGAGATCTCTCGTTGTGACGTCACATCATACACCTCTCGACATCCCGAACGTTACGTCTACTCTCATTACATCACTCTGTCATGTCGATTGTAAACCTTGTTTGTGAACAAGCATTGTAATGTTTTAACCGCAGTTTTAAGATTGCCTTTCGACTCATGGGCATGAAAGAAAGCAATTGGGGTATGTCAAGCAGAATTAAGCTATCGAAAGAAAAACGTATTTTTTTTTATAGTATATATACAAATTGATAAAATATCTCCTGATAATTATGTAATGATAACATTATTCAGGCTAGCTCTTTATATTTTATATATACTCTAACACCGGGTCCCTATTATCATAAGGCTTATTATTTATTATTATCATTATTTTATCATTATAATAGTTTCAAATCGCTATTGTATCGTTGTGTAATTTACACCAAGGGGGTCGCACACTACCTTCGTATCGTATGGAATCGTATATTATGACTTTGTATGGTAAAAATTTAGAAATGAGAGGGAAAAGAGAAAAAAAAAAAACATACGATACCATGCGATTTAATACGAAGCTGTGCGCCCGTACACCTGAGCGCATATTAGGATCTCAATTTATAATCATGTCGTGCAAAATCCTGCGATTTGTGTGAGTCATCCCTTAATCAGAAGGATGTACTTTACAGGATTAATTATGACGTCACAGCATTTTTCATCTTGATTTTAAGTGTGTTAAAAGATATCACAGCAAAAGGTCGAGTGTGGCGCAGTGCATATTCACCGGTTCTCGTTAGATCACCGAAGTCAGGCTACGTCGAGCGTGGTTAATACTTGGATGGGTGACCGATCAAGTAAAAATTACGTTGCTCCCTCCCTGGGGTAAATTCGTCTCGCTTTCTACCCAGTGTGTGTGGTTCCCCAGGCTTTGGACATCGCTTTGGTCCATTGATAGAAAGTAGAGGTGTCCGTCCTGACTGAGGTTTTCCATGGTTCCCTCAGTCTCACCTCAGCGAATGCTGGGACGCGTAACAGGCCGTGGCCACGTGGCCACTATGTACACTATCCGTTCCCTACCCTTTACCCGGCCGCGAGCTGTAAGCTCTTAAGGGCGTATCCTTGTAAAAAACAAAAAAAAAGTGTGAAGTAACGTATTTGCAACGCTCTTACAAAAACCTCTCTCTGACAATACATTTGTCATATAAAAATACAGTTAAGTGAATTTAAAAAATGAGTTTAGAGCAAGTTTCTTTACCCTCGATCAGGCGCGGATCCATGGAGGGGGCTGAGGAGGCTGCAGCCCCTCCCCCTCCGAAATTTTTGATTTAACATGGGCAATATAGGCACTTCCCCCACTCCAAATTTTTTTAACATTGTCCTTATAGAGGCAGCTCCCCCCCCCCCCCCCCCTCCAAATATTTCAGCTTCCATCGAAATTTTTTCCTGGACCCGCGCCTGCCCCTCGATCATATTTATATCCTCAATTTTTGTGTTTTACTTTTCTCCTGGTCTCTCCTTGTTAGATCAGCTTTGTCGTACTCTTTGGGCAGTCTGAATGTCACCAATGGTAGCATTTTGGGTCACACACCTTGTTTGAATGTTCCATTTTGGAGCATGTCCAGATTATATAAATATTATATATGTGCGGTAAATGCTGTTTTTTTTTTTAAATTTAATATATATATATATATATATATATATATATATATATATATATATATATATATATATATATATATATATACGATATACGAATCAAAGACTAATAGACCTGCCGTGTTTAATTTATGCTCCGAAATTGGACCAACTTTTTTTGAAATGAAATTGAAATGAAATAATCTTTATTTAGCTTTCGCTATTTTAATACATAACAGTTGTAGTTACAAATTAATTAATTGATTTTACAGCAACATATAAAAATTTGGTTCATAATTTTTTATGCCTACAGAACTAACCAATATATTAAAACAGAAATAGCAAAAATACCAATCAACATATAAGGGAGTTTTACAAATAATTACGTACTTACACAATGAATATATAATTAACTGCTATAGGGAAATCTTTCCTTCTCATATGTAATACATAGCCTCTTAAACATTTTTTTATTGTGACTTATTTTTATATTATCTGGTAGTTCATTAAACAATTTTTTTCCACAGTTATAAATTGATCCATCTGATCCTTGTTTATTGACACATTTTCTGAAAAAATTGTTACATCCTCTTGTATTATAAGTATTCATTTCACTTTTAAAATGCTTAGGAAATTTATCATGAATAATATCATAAAAAAATCACAGTACTTTATTTAATGCATATCTTTGTTTTACACTCAACCATTGCAGAGTTTCCAACAACAATTTAGTATGAGAATTCGTTTATATCGACCCAATATAATTTTCATCGCTCTGTTTTGGAGTCTTTGTAATAATTTGATATTTCTTTTGCTCGTGTTAAAAAACAAAGATGCACAGTATTCAAAATGAGGAGCAATTATAGTTTTAAATACCAAATTTTTACACCAAACGCTCAGGAACCCTGAGAATCTACTTAAAATACCCAATTTTTTTACCATTTTTTTTTTTACATAGACTCAATATGATCATTAAAATTCAAAGTACTATCAAGAACTACACCAATTTAAGATATTTAACATTTTTTTCAAACTTCAGTAACTCTCCATCAAGGTTGATCGTTGAGTTGGGATTACTATTTACAATATTATTTATCTTACGATTAGAACTTGCAAGTAGCATGCAAGTAGTTTTTTTAACATTCAGTTTCAACTTATTCAAATTAAACCAAAAAGTCAATTTTACTAAATCTTTGTTCAAATCATCACATAAAATTTTGAATTCTTTACCAGATATTGAGATCAGAGTATCATCCGCGAACAAATTAATGAATGACTTATCAACATGCAAATACATGTCATTAATATATATAATAAAGAGCAAAGGACCTAAAACTGATCCTTGCGGAACTCCAACATTAATTGCTCTAAATTCTGAGCTTCGCGGGGTTTGATCGTGGTGCCGCTTGTGTACGTAGCGCGAGCACACACACACACACAAATATATATATATATATATATATATATATATATATATATATATATATATATATATATATATATATATATATATATATATATATATATATATATATATATATATATAATTATACATATACATAAAAATAATCTCTCGTCCGGAATAATGAGCTATCTGCTATTTCAGGTGAGCGCAATAATGAACATAATGAACTTTATACTAATTTACAGCTCTTAAAATATATTGCTTACCAGGAAACTACAGACCAAGAAAATTAATGAATAAGACCCATCAGCCAATCAGAGTGCTTAATTGTTGGGACGTCAGAGTAATGAAGCCCTGATTGGCTAAAAATTGAAACAATTTACAAATGAAATTTAAAATTAAGCGATCGTGGCACTACCGTAGCAGAGACCTAGCTCCGTGTCTTATGGCCAGAAATTTGACCAGCTTGGCCGAGCTTCACTGTAACTGAGAGTGGCGTCGCCACTGAATCGCAGCGGCACTGCCACTTTCAGTTACAGTATAACTCTGATGAAATCCCTGGTCATAAGACACGGAGGTCTCTGTAGGGTCTCTGCTACCATAAAATATCATGGTTTAACTATGATGAAATATAGCTACCTTGATTGTTTATTAGCTACACTAGCGCCAACCACGCTCAAACCCCACAAAATTCTGAAAATGTTTGTAAAAATTCTGGCCATTAAGAAATAGCAGAGGTCTCTAATATATATGGTGTCTACGAATAATTGAACAACAATGAAATTAAAGTCTTTCGCTTTATTCATTTATAGCAATATATTTTGTTATTGAAATGTCAGTTTTTGAAATTATTAGGAAATGTTACTTAAACTGTCCTAAAATACTATAAAACATAATTAATCGTTCACTACTGGCCAAATTAATTAATTATTTTCTTCTCCTAGCACTCGTCGGTTCACCCTCACGATCGCTCGAGAGGTCGCCCCACCAGACGCGCGGTGGACAATTTACGAAGCCCCCAGCAAAGACTCCTCGTCGGTCAGAGACCCCATGTCACCACGATCGTTCGTCCTGCAAGGATCACACGTGTCTTCTCCAGGTGGGAATATTGTACACTTCTGGGCAGGCCGAATGTAAACACATGCTCTTCGTGCGCATTAAAGAGCCCAGTGTGCATTAATTACACGGACGTGTTGTACAAGATAGTATTAACATATAATATGTAAATTTATTGTGACTAGAGATGTATGTCTTATGTTAACGAGTGTTAACAAAACTTTCACCAGGGCTAGAAGGTGTTTGGAGTGTGATAATTGCTTGAACCTTTGATATAATATAACGGTAATATATATTATAAGTCCAACGAGGTACTGTCTAATTTTGTAGTAATATCGTTTCTAAACAGGATAAAAATTGTCAATTAGTGAAATTTTTTTAAAAAGTTAAATTGAAAATTGCAACATTTAATTTTTTACACAAATCTTGCACCAATTAAAATATGTAGCGTCTTCTTATGAATAAGAGTAACCAAAATTTCCATCTTTCTATGGTTATATAGCCGAAATAAATAATAACTGCATTTAACGTGAATAAAGAGAGGGCTGATAATTATTCGTGAAAGTTCCAACGTAGGAGTTGCGATTCCCTCCAGCCTGTAACTTTTATACAACCTGCGATACTTCAGTGCCTAAATAGTTGCCTACTTGACAGTAAAAATTACCTCTCGGAGGGAGCAGGAATAATGTTAATTAAGGATAAGGTAACACGGATCAGCTGTTTTTTTAGTCTCAATAGATCAGCATGTAAACCTTGGCAAATTCACAAAATATTCTGAAATTTTTTTAAGAGACACATGTTTTAGTACTTTAAAAGTCACTGAAAAAATTTCAAAACAATTATTCGAGGCGCTTTTTTTTTATTAATTTTTTAATTTTTCTTTCTATGCTGAAAATTATAATAAAAAAAATCACAGTCAAATAACGCTTTCCCACCTTGTCAACTCTCATCTTTATTATTTGCATGATCATATTTTAATTTTTAATCATAGTACGTATGTGATTATGTAACAAGGGGTTAAAAAAATTGAAAAATTATTATAAGTATTAATTGCTAATTAATGTTTAAAAAATCTTCCTTCCGTATATGCAAAACCTAGAACATATAATTCATACAATGACTATATAGGCAAATTTGCATGATATTTCCTCCGGAAGTAGCCGGAAGTGTAATGTTTCTGGCAGGGGCGGATACAGACCGCGGCTCTGGGGAGAGGGGGGGGGGGGGGGGAAGGCCGTCCCCCATCCCGAAAAGTTCCAATTTATTTGGGGTGGGAGGGGTGTGACGGGTGGTATTTCTACGTCATTTCTATTTCTTTACTCTGTAAAGTTTCAAAGTTGAATTATATAAAAACAGAAGAGCTGCAAACTTCACACTCCGGAAGGAATATAAAATTTAATGTTGTCTGTATGTTGCAGGAAGACTGCAGCCGAGATCGAGGGGGAACGTCGACAATTATTTTGTTAACATTTTCTGTACGCATTTTGTAGAAAAGGAAAAAAAAAAAAAAAAAAAAAAAACATTTTTGGACCATCAGGACATTCTTGTCCTGCAGCAACTGCTGAAAAGTTTGCTGTTTTGTTTTTTTGTTTCCCAAACATTTCATATCCTTGAAATTTGAACTTTTTAGATATAAAAGTTAAAATTTAAGGCATGACTGTAAAGGTAAAAATTGCCATAAAAATTGCAAATTAAATTGAAATCTTGAGCAGTATAGTAATTTCTTATAAAAATTTATAACTGATATAATAATGCATTGCGGGCTAAAAAGGTGGATTCACATGGTGATTTTTATCATGCGAAGCGAAGCGAATAATGCGCATTTGCTGTAACATCCATTGGCGGCCATATTTGGCGATTAAAAAAAGAGCATCATAATTTAACGCGCGCGACATTCGCCGCCGTAACCGCGAATTTGCTCGCAGCATATATATAAGGATTTCACAGCTTTAATTTGCGTCAAAATCGCGTCGCATCGCCGTTAATTGTCGCCATCTGAATCCACCTTAAATACAGTAAAATCTAAGATTACTGATATAATTTGGTAATTGGCAAGAATTCATTAAATTAAATATTACTGTTGATAAAAAGAAATGAAATATCAACTTCAGAAATCCGGACATATTTTATACAATTCGACGTTCAATTGTTTAATTGTCACTGCCCACTCCACCAAGGCCTGCGAACTGCAAAGCGCGCGAATAAAAATAGTATAGTCCACCCCATTTTATAGCATTGTAAAATTCAATAGAAATAAATTTTTCTTGATATTTTCACACCCCAGGCATAATTTCTAAACCCCATATCTTGCCATCTGTTAACCCATTATGTACTAGCGATGCATTTTAGCATCACTAAACATTCCTTACCCAAAAATTTAATTAAAATTAAGTTACAAAGTAAAATTAATAAAAATAGTCAATATTGATTTGCATTGACACTATAGAGGTAGTGAAATATTAATTTTGCTAAAAAAATTTTGTTTTGCCCATCACAGGGTAAAGCAAAGTTAGGGTACATAATATATTTGTACGACTTCTGCAAAAAGTTATTTTGAATATATCTTTATAACTTTTTTGGAAGTAATGCTAAAATTTTCAATCATACATTAAAATGCTCCCTACATACAATGCTTCAAAATGCAAAATTAATTTTTTTTTCAAAATAAATCTTCTTGGTGAAATTTCATGTAGAGTAAAGGTGATGCTGTACGGCATCGCTAGGACATAATGTAGTCAGTTTTTGCTTTTTCGCTGTTTTGACACTTACAATTTCTTTCAGTGTGTAAATATTTTTTTTCGAGTCTCTATCATATGGGCTCTTTGATTTCATATCAAAACAAAAATTAAGAGGGTCCCAAGTGGGTCCCACATTTAAGGGGCCCTCTACAGTATCAGTAATAAAAATATAGTACAGTGATAAAAACGGCACTGGTTATCCTTTCTAGTTACCAGAAAGCAGAGAATACGTTGTACTCGTAGCATAAAATTTCAAAGTACACCAAGGGACGTGAAACAGGCCCAAATAGGAGCCCCAAGTGTCCCAGAGAAAAATTTTGCTTCCTGTCCTTTCTGTTTTTTTTTGTATTTGAAAATAAAAATGGCTTGTTCTAACTAGTATTACAAGGTACATCCTAGCAAAATGGGGTACGTGAGAGACCTCAATTTGGGCCCCGAGGCTTATGAGGCCCTAGCCCCTGTCTTGTTCGACTTTGTTGTTCTTTGGCATCTTCTATTTTCTAATGCAATCGACATTGACATAACGTGTAAGCTGCCTGTACCCCGAAGCTAGCACTTTTTGTCTTATATAAAATATGGAAAACTGAAATAATACTTATTATTTGTAGCTTGATTTTTTTTTAAAAGCTCGTGGCGGGGTTATGGGTAGAGATAAGGTACGAAAATGGTTGGTGGCCATGGCCTGTTACGTGTACCAGAATTTTCTGAGGTGAGACCGAGGTAACTGTGAAAAACTTCAGTCAGGACGGACACCTCTACTTTTTATCAATGAACCAAAACGAAAATTGGGAACCACACAGAAGTGCATCATTGCACTGTGTGGAAAGCAAGATAAATTTACCTCATGAGTGTAATTGTTATATGAAACGGTCACCAACCAAGTACAAACTACGCTTGGCGTAGCTTGACTTTTGTGATATAACGAAAACTATAATTATTGTCAAAGCATTAGGTCACGCTGAACTTATAAGGTGTAAATTTATAAAATAAACACGCCATGGCACACATATTAGAAAATAGAAGATGCCAAACAACAACAAATTTGAGCAAAACAGGGGCTAGAGCCTCATGGGGGGCCCGGAGCCCAAGTTGAGGTCCCTCACATACCCCATTTTGCTAGGAGTACCTTGTAATTGTAATACAAGTTCTAACAAGTCTTTTTGATTTTCAAATACAAAAAATGGAAATGACAGGAATCTAAATGATGCTCTGGGACCCTAGGGACCATTATTTGGGCCTTGTTCAGGTCCTTTCAAATACTTAGAAAATTATATACTACAACGTATTTCACTTCCAGGAACTGATAAGAATGGTCAGTGTCATTTTTATCATTGTGCTATATTTTTATTACTGATGCTGTAGTGGGCCTCTTACCATTAGGGCCCACTTGGGACCCTCTAAATTTTTTGGGGGGCATGAAACAGAATGGCCTATATGATAGAGACCCAAAAATAAAAACATTGAAGCACTGAAAGAGAAGTAAGTCTCAAAACAGCAAAAAGTACAAATTGACAACATAGTGTCCTAGCGATGCCATATAGCATCGCACTTAAATTGCCAATTAAAACTGCAATTAATTTTCAAAAAAATTAAAATTTAGATTTTTGTTGTTTATAGACCTTATACTTTCAGTTTATCATAAAAAAACAAAAATTTGAAACAAAAAATTAATTCAGTCCCTAATGGGTTAAGTTTCAAAATCTTAGAACCACTCCTTCCATGAAAATTTCAGTGTCAAAGTTGCATATAACTCGATGTAAAATTGAGAATCTAAGACTATACTATTTCAAAAAACAATCGAGATCGATAATATAGTGCGCAGGTCTTGGTGGAGGGGGCAGTGGTTGTGTAATAAATGGGTGAGGGTTTTTTAGCTATTAGTGCCGATAAATTTATAAGCAGAAACTTTAAGGGTAAGGCAACGCCACCAATGTTAAAACAAATCCCTCGCAAAAATTCTGAAAAAAATTTAAGACTAAATTTTTACATCTACATCTCTATCATTGCAGTAGCTAAAATATCAGGTATACTGCAAATTCGATCTAGTTTTTTAGTTATAAATTAGTCAAATTTAAAAATTTTTAACTCAAAAACTAGATCGAAATTGTATACTCTGATATTTTAGCTACTGATAGAGGGTGTGGA
This sequence comes from Siphlonurus alternatus, assembly GCA_949825025.1. Taxonomy (NCBI): domain Eukaryota; kingdom Metazoa; phylum Arthropoda; class Insecta; order Ephemeroptera; family Siphlonuridae; genus Siphlonurus; species Siphlonurus alternatus. Next base: position 21,086,066 of record OX463787.1, on the reverse strand, counting down.
GGAGAACATTTTAATTTTTTTTTTCAGAATTTTTGTGGGGGATTTTTTTTTAACATTGGTGGCTTTACCTTACCCTTAAACCAAAATTGTTACGACTTTGATTTTGCTGTGAAACAAAGTTTTTTTATATTTATTGTTGTGGTGATAATATAATTTCATAATCATGAACAATTAAGGTAACAAAACCATGCGCCAAATCCTCTCTATATAACTGCAGCTAAAACTTGAACGTGTTCATTGCAGAGTAGAGCTACTTAATATATATATATAGGTTAATCATTTTGATGATTGTGAGTTAGAGGTTATATTATAGTTGATGAGGTATATAACGTACTGTACATATATACATAATATAATAGAGTATTGTCCTCAATTTTTTTTATTGCAGAAATGGATAGAGGGTGCAAAGTTATGCTACCCTGATTTTTTTCAGATTTTTTAGAGCCCGCGCGGGAACTATTTTTAAAAAATTATTGAAAGTCCTTTTCGTGACGTCACGAGACGCCGCTCCTTAAGAAAAAGATAGGACATGCCGCCGCATGACGTCACAAAAAGGACTTTCAATAATTTTTTAAAAATAGTTCCAGGTCTCAAAAAAATCTGAAAAAAATCAGGATAGCATAACTTTGCATCCTCTATCCATTTCTGCAATAAAAAAAAATTGAGGACAATACTCCATATATTAATGATGATTCAATTCGTATATTTTAGTCTTTAAAAAAAAATGTCTAAAATATTATATTATTAATTATAATTATTGTCTTTTTGAAGAAGATAACATAAGAACTTGCATGTACGTCGTTAGCTCTTGAGTGACCACAGCACTATATTAATATACGACCGTCATGTAATGTGCCAACACTGCATGCGTGCGTGCGAGGAATACGTGGAAGCGAACACAAAACAGCAGAAATTTTAAGGGGAAATATTCCTTACATCCCCTGCGCTCTCTGTCATAGCTATACTATATAATGGAGGCTTCAAGTCATGCTCTCTCGCTGCGCAACTGTTTGTCGCTAAGGTCCATCTTGCACTTGAAAATGAAGCAAAGTGTTGTTTTAAATTTTCTCGGTTATAAATCAAGTAAAGAATCTAAATCTTGAATTATCTACTTTATTTTTCAGTTTGGACCAAATGGTTCCGTAAAGGAATTTTCCCTAAAAAATCTTATTCTTTATAGTGAAAAAACAAATTCACGTTTTTTTTACACAAGTTAATTTTGGTATAGCGGGTGGGAACACCGAGAAATCAGCTGACTTGAAGCCTATAGCTAGCTCTATTAAGGTTCAGATATAACTTGGTTTTCATCGGAAACTCTCGGGTCTCCTTCGGCTCGGCTCAGCCAGTACAGTTCTTCGTTACAAATAACGCACCAATGACTGAAGACGTTACAAACACGAGGAAAACCAAGTTAAATGTGAACCACAGAGTATATCATACATTGTTATAATAAACGTAATTCCGCAGTGTTACCGCCCTTGAATTACACTGCGTGACCTCTCGATCGTATATATAATAGCTAGCGTTTGCCTGGCTTTAGTGGCTTTGTTGTTGTTTACATTCAGCAGTAGGTATAATACTGAGAGGAAACTGGAGTCACTTGATTTATTCCTCTCCATTAACATATTTTTAATTTTTTTTAACAATAATACCACTGTAAAAAAATTCTTTGTATTTTTACAAAAAATAATAGGAAATAAAACGCCAAATTAAAAACGTGTATTTAAACTTAAAATTTTGTAATTGGATATTACAAATTCTAAATGTATAGTTACAAAACGAAAACATTTGTAAATAAACATTTATTTTTGTTTTTAACCAAATACAATTTTTTCGTTTTTTTACACGTTTATAATTTGGCGTTTTATTTCCAATTTTTTTATGTAATTAAAATGTTGTTTAAAAGCTACATAAATTTTTGTTTTTTTATAATATTAAAAGTTATGTTACAATTTATTTTATTTATTGCTTTTCAAATGAAGTTAATGAAAACCGTTTATTAATTCTTTCAGGATCTACGTATAAAATATTTTTTAAATATAAATACGAGTATTGCTACTTAATAATAATTTTCAGAATCTACCAGGAAAAATCACTCTTACGTCCATCGAACAGTAGTCTTGAAACAGATTTCTCTTACTAAACGGCTCGCACTCAAATTCTAATGTTAGAGTAAATATTTTACAATTATTCCCGCTTCAAAAATAGTCAATCGGCTTGACATTGCACAGACAAAATTAAATATTTTATAACCATATTTAACCAAGCAGCAGTTTTGAATCTCTCGGCGGAGAGGCAACATAATATTGCACTGTAGGTCATAAAATTAAAAAAACGTATATTTTATAAAACGGATATCATGATTTAAGTCAATTTTCTAAATAAAAAATACCTTAAGATGAGCATAATGGATGCATGGGCTTATTGCCCTTTTTAAATACTATTGTAAAAAGGATTAAAATTTGCACAAAAACTATCGACTCCACGGAACAAACAAGCTATCATGATGCTTTCATCATTGCTTACAGAAAAACACATAAATCGATACAAGTTACTACTTAAAATATAGAATAACACTTACCGAAGAATTCGAGCACAAAAATTGGCGTCTTATGCTAATTATATCACCACAAATCATTAAATTACTAAGCTGTAGAACTACGTGTGTCATGGCGTCTCTTTGTGACGCTTACGACTGTCTAATACATGTAATAGTACTTAATATTTTGTAATTATAACAAACAAAAATGTATTTTTACATTTTTTTAAAGTAATATTACATTTATTTAGAGTAATTTTACGTTTTCTTATGTGTTTTTAAAAACATTTCCCGATGTAAAAATATTAAAGTAAATTTTTGTAACAATACATAAAAATTTGCAAGTTCATTATTTTAATGTTTTGCTCAGTGATTTTACGAAAAAATTAATAAATTTGCAATTTTTAATGAAAAAATGACAAAAACAATAAAAAAGGTAAAATTACATGCCAAATTTTACGAAAAATTACAAATATTTTTTACAGTGACATTATACGTAAGAAATTAACATACATAACTTAAACATACATTTTTTTTTTTAATTTATCTAGTTTTTTATGATAATTTTTTGTTGTGCCGTTTCCCCGGCCCTCGTATTCAAAAGTCCGCGGGGAAAGCAATGGTCGGTGCATGATTGGCTAATTTTTTTTTAAAGAATCTTAGGGTCAATATCAGTGCATATAAGTGTCGTAAAATGGTCATTATTGACGTACGTGAAATTTGGAGCCGATTTACATTTTTTGTAATGATTTATTGTATTTTTCACAGATATCATGACATTGGCAAATATTGTATTTTTTTCCATTACCTGACATTTTCAATTCAATTCAATATATTTTTATTTCCATTTTTTCCTACAATCAAAGTGTCATAATATACAATAACATTTGTTGAGGTTTATAGGACAAGTCAATAAAAAGCAGTGTTAGGAAATGTTCATAATGAAAGAATCAGTCCATGTCATTAATTTTCTTCTCACTTATTAACAAAAGCACAGTCATAATATGCTTTAACACTGTAAAAACACATATCTTGTAGCAGATTTTTCACATTTATTTTAAAATCACTAATATTTTTTATACACTTCACTGAGAGAGGGAGCTTATTATAAAGATTAAGGCAGCTCAAAAAGGGGCCACTTTTATACATCTCAAGTCTACACCACATTGAGGGAATATTATTTTTAACATTTCTTGTATTATGCTCATGTGCAGTAACTTGAGCATAATTTCAATCTATCAAATAAAATAATTGTCAAAAGTACCTTGATTTGTCATATCGCAGAAAATAAATAGTTTTTGGTATGCTACTATGTTAAATAGGTGCTTTCTTTTTGCCTATATACATTCACGTGACGTCATATTTTTGTAACGTATATGGTGAAAGAGTGAAAGACCCGTATAGTGGCAGGCGCGGATCCAGGAAAAAATTTCGGGGGGGGGGGGGGGGGGGAGGGGCTGCCGCCTCCATATAAGGCCAATGTTAAAAAAAATTTAGAGTGGGGGAAATGCCTATATATATATTATTATATATATTGCCCATGTTAAATCCAAAATTTCGGGTGCCCGGGGGGGGGGGGGGAGGCTACAGCCCCCCTGGATCCGCGCCTGTATAGTGGTCACTCGAGCTCATTTTCACATACAATGACATTACTATACACTGGAAGGACATCTAACGGATGCCGCAAGTCAATGAAAAAGGTGCAATAAAACGTTGCCATTTTGGATTTTGGTGACACAGATATATGGAGCTGATGAACAATAGCGGCGCTGCACTATGTGGCAACGTTTGCTTGATTTTAAGCTACTCATCCATAGAAGCTGGTGCATGGCACTCAGGTTTGATGGGATAGCTATTTTTGGATGAACTCTCTTGCAGTTTCAGTAAGAAATTTAGATTGTCAGGACGGCCTCTCTAAAATTGTTGTGTCTTTGATTTAATTACATATTGCTTTGTTAAAACTAGCTTGCATGTAAAAGTGACTTTTAATTAATTGGTTAAATTGTTAATATATTCACAACATTTTATTATTATATATATTTTCAATATTGATATTTCCCTTTGGTTCAGATTTGTAAATAAAAATCCTTTCTCAATGGACAACATACATGAAAAAAATTTACTGCAGAAATGAATAGATGGTACCAAATTATGCTACTCTGAATTTTTTCAGATTTTTTTGAAACCCGAAACTATTTTTAAATAATTATTGAAAGTCCTGTGATTTCAGTTGGCACCCCTGCAGCCTTAATAAAAAGGATGGTGACTGGACGCCTATTGACGCCTCCAGGGGGCGTGGCCGCACTTTCAATAATTATTTAAAAATAGTTCTGGGTCTCAAAAAAATCTGAAAGAATTCAGAGTAGCATAATTTGGTACCCTCTATTCATTTATGCAATAAAATTTTTTCATGTATGTTGTCCATTGTCCATGTAATTTTACATCATCACTAATTGACATGAAAGAATAGCGCTAAAATGTGGAAAATAACGTTAAAAATGTTGTAATATTATTCAGAATATATATGTTGATTAATATATTTATTTATTTATTCTCTTGTGGCTGTACATAATACAACATAGAGACAAAAAAACATAGAAAATACCTTAAAAACTAAACATAGCAATAGTATATAATCAACGCTAAAATATATGGAACTATAATCTCTGAATGAGGCTAATTTCTGATGATCGCAGAAATTAATCCATGCAAGCTCAGACATTTTTATGTCTTGGAGGAAAAGAAGGCGTGTCTCTCTCGTCAAAATATAAGACAGACTTCGAAATACTCTACATCTGAATTCCATACAGCCATTGAAGTCTCTCGAGAAATTTGTACCGCCTGAATAGTATGCAACTTCTTTTACATTAGTGTGAAGCCCGCTGCATAAAAGCAGGGCGTTGTATGTGAAAAGTATTAATTTTTGTAGTGCTATTGAAATCCGCTTTGTTTGATATTCGAATTCCGGATTTTAAAAAATCCGAAAATCCGTTTTTCGGATTCCTATTGCAAAGCGGATTCAAAATCAAATCTTTGCGAACGGATATCGGATTCAAATTGGATTTCGGATTCCGAATTTGAAAAGGATTCCGAATTTCAATCGTCGGATTCCGAATTTAAATCGGATTTCGGATTCCGAATTTGAATCGGATTTCGGATTCTGAATTTGAAGCGGATTTTAGATTCAAAACGGATTTCGGATTCAAATCGGATACCGGATTCAATCGGAATACAGTTTTTAGTTTTTATTAATTAATATTTAAAAAACTTGTATAATAATGAAACAAGTATAATTTTAAACTCAACTCTATTAAAATTTCAACAGCTAGACTATTATAGCTTGCAAAAAAAATGCAAGACCAAATCCCGCAGAATCACTGCATGTGCTTGATGTAGACGTCGAATAGTAAAATTGTCGAATGTAGCGGACGAAATGATGCAGGAATACGGTACGTTTTTAAAATTTTAACAATTTTTAAATAATGGTGCTTTTTAATTTGTTTACAAAATATTGAAAATTAAAGTAAAGGACCATAAAATAAAGGATGTTTAAAGTGCTTTAAACTGCGTTACGTTTGTTTAGTTTTCATGTTTTATATATATTACAAATTTGATTGCTAATTTCATGACAAAAATAATAGAGAGTTTTAAGCAATAATAAACATATGATGATATTTCGAGGTTGGTAAGCACTATAGCAGCTATAAAGCAAACAAATTCCACTAGCAGCAAGTTTTGGAACCTGCACAGCCCAACCTGATGCGAGCTAAAAAATAGCCAACGAAAATCCTCCAATATATTATAGCTTGGGATCAAATTCGCATTACAAATATTAAAATACATAAAAATTATACATTTCTTTAGTAAATGGCTATATAAATGCGTAAATGAAATGATAGCTATATATATATATATATATATATATATATATATATATATATAGTAGATACAGATACTATAGTTATAGTGAAGGTGTAGCCTGTAGATCTAGATACTTATAGATATATATGATCATATACATTACAATTTATACATTAATTATACAATGTACTGCAATTATACATAATTAAAATATATATGGGACATAAGGTTGAAAGGTTAATTCATCAGCAAAAATCGATATTTAAAATAGTATCCATTCTATTTACACTATTTAGTATATTTATTACAGATTTTCTATGTTATAGCAGTGTATTTATTAAGACTATTAATTTTATTCATTAATTATTCATTTTATTCAGTATTTAGTTACAAACAGCTATATAGTGTTTACAGTTTTACTGAGTTTAGTTTACGTAACACAGCAAAATATATTTATTTTTTCGAGTCAAAATACATGTATTCGTTTTTTTTACAAGTTTTTACAAATCCGATACCCGATCGAATCCGAAATCCGCTTTGAATCCGAAATCCGATAAAATCCAAAATCCGCTTTGAATCCGATAAAATCCGATATCCGCTTTTTGGATTTCGGATCTCCTAAAAAAGCGGATTCCGGAGCTTTAGAAATCCGAAAATCCGAAAAATTTTGACAGCACTAAATTTTTGTTCGTTTTATTAGGAAATGTAATAAAATAATAAAGATGTTTAATTTTAAACTTTTTATTAAAATTTTAAAATCATACAATTAATGGTAAGATAACGCAGCCAATGTTGGAAAAAAAAAATCACTCACACGAAAATTATGAAAAAAAATTAAAATGTTCTCCTTTACATACCCTATCAGTAGGTAAAATGTCAGGTATATAAAAAAACGAGCAAGTTTTCAACATTAATTTTTAAAGTTGACTAATTTAACATGGAGAAATGTAACTTCCACGTTAAAGTAGTCTCAACTTTAAAAATTTAGTAATAAAAAACTAGATCCTATTTGTACACCTGATATTTTAGCTACTGATAGGGGATATAGAGGAGAACATTTCAATTTTTTTTTCATAATTTTCAAGTGAGGGAATTTTTTAACATTGCATGGTGGTGTTATATCTTACCCTTATAAAGAAGAAAATAATAATAATAATACCTATAAAATTTGATAGAAATGTCTTTAAGTTTTTAATATGCTTCAAGTAATAAATTCATTGAATGAGATATTAGAATGTGAAAATTTTAGTAGCTTAATTGAAAAAAAGGGTAAAAATCTGGTACTGTGAAGTTTTTCGGAGTTTAAAACATTATTAAAAGTCTTTTTTATGATGTGTCACGGGCGGCACTGCCCTATCCTTTTTCTTGTAAGCTCTTTTGTATTGAAAGTATACCAGGGAGTGTAACCCGCTTGTTAAGGGATGTAGAACATTTTGAAATATTTCACAATTTTTATGTGTGGATTTTTTTTTAACATTGGGCATGTTCCCTTACCCTAAATAGAAGCTTAATCTGACAGTAATGTGTAATAAAGGTGATGTCTGAATAAAATAAGAAAGTAAAGCTTTCATGGCATTATTTTTATTTTTTTTTATAAAAAAAGGAGTACACAAAAAATATCATTCATAATTAATAATTCAATCTTGACCTGTATGTAAATTTAGGTCTTAACATAATTGTTTGTTTGTTGTATGAATCATTAAATAAAAAATACATTAAGTTAAATGAAATATTTTGAACACAATTTTAGTGTTACTAAAATTAAATTATAAGCTAATTATAACTATAGTTTTATATAGACCAGATAAGAATCACATTGTATTAATCAAGTTTTGTAAAAAAATGTGTTTCCATTATACATAAATAAAGACAAATAAAAAAAAAATACATGATTAAATTATTCTCGCTCTCCAGTAATAATTATATTTATCTCATTAGGCAAAGGTAGGTAGGTCCAGTAAATATTTGGCCTGTTCATATTTGTGACATTTCTGTATTCTAGATTGACCTTGTATATCCTCGAAGGTCAATAGGACAAATCTCAACACTTAAAACTTAAAAGAACAGACCTAGTTATATATGACAAAATAATAATTAATGTCAGATATGTCTTAATTAATAATTTAAAGTATGTGCTAAACCAGAAAGATTATTTCTTATATTAAATTATAACATTTAATATTTTATGTTTAAATTTACTTAAAAAATAAAATTCTCAAGAAAAAAAAAAGGCATGCAATCAAATTAAATTTCTTCTTCTTCTTTTTTATCAAAAAACATTAGTTAAATTTTCAATAATGTCACACCACAAATGTGTCTCACCGTCTACATACGCCTCGGAGACCGTTAGAGATCTCCGTGTCGTCGTATGATCAGAAATTTGACCTCTGCAGGTCATCTCAGTCAATTTTCTGACCATTAGAAAATTACTTGGGGGAAAAAAATAGAAAATTTCAAGTTGAAACAAAAAGAAAATACAGTAATAAACTTGGGAAACTATAAAATTGTGTTTCTCATGACATTCAGAACATTTATTATAATTTAAGCAAGAATTTAGTCTAAAAACTGGTAAAGAAGGGACTTGAAGATTTAAAAATAAGATATATGTAAGATGTGTGATATATTCACATTAAAAAAATACTCAATATTATAATTATATTGTGGAAAAAAACCTTTGACCTCATAAGCCACCAACAGATGCTATTGAAAAACTGCTCTTGCACTTTTTGTACAAAAAATTAAGCTACGTACCAACCAACGAGTTAAAACACTATTGCTTCAGGCAAATTTGTGACTCAAATATACCTACAAAATAGAACAAGTCTGTTATACGACAGGGTAAAAAATAAATTTATATAATGGAGTATTGTCACAGGTTCTTTTTCTTCAAATTGCCGGGCGAAATCAAATTCAAATCGAATTAAAATCATGTAACTATAAAGCGCAAAATATATGTTTTGAACTCATCATATCTTGAGAATGAGTTTAAAGTGAAAGTCGTAAAAAAAGAATTATCAATGAATATTTTATTTGCCAATTAAAAATTCATTTTTTTTATTAATCATTTTTGTCAAGTTAATTTTAGTTTATTTTTTCATAAAATATCATTTTTTTTCTATAAAAATAGCATTTTTAAAATTAATTTTAAATATATAATTTAAGTGTATGACAAATTTGACTAATTTAATTAGTCGGTATTAATGTGAATTAATGAGCGTAATCTCAAAGCTCGACCTACACAATCCGAATCCTTTTAAATTTTGGCTATGCAATGCATTCAAAATAAACCACGGTAACTGTACAAGATTCAATTCAAACATTAGGCTTTCTGTCTAATTAAAAAAGAAACTGTTCGGAAAATACAAACACGTTGATTTTTGGATGGAATAAATGTACGATGTCCAGAGTACCACTATAAGCCTGGTGTTGTACGCATAGTAGCATGGTATTGTCCTCTACAAAAAAATGCCATTTTTCTCCCCCTCCCTCCTGACATCCACTCTGAAATCGTTGCAAATGGCTGCCACTTGAAATAAGAAGAAAAGGTGGAAGACAAAATTTGTCGTACGAGTACAATTTGAGGAAGGGGAAAGGAAGGAAGTTAATATTTATACATTATATACAAAATAGGGTACCAACACCTTTTGTTAAGAAAGGACATTGTACTACATACAAACTTTCGTCTTGTTTCTTCATATTTAAAGCAGCATACCAGGGTGATCTCAGGGGCTGTTCCAGGAGGAAGGGGGAGAAAAATGGATTTTTTTTTTTGTGGATTTTAATACCACATTATCATGCGTACTATCAATTTAACGTCAGCGACTCATGTTTCTAATCCAAGAGAAGAAACAAGATTGTGATTCAATTCTTCTCACTAGTCAGATATTAAAGTACCCAGTACCAAAGCTACTATACTTGATAATGTATAGAAGCATTGTTTTCTGATTACTTTAACAATTGACTAGTTTGAAGATTTGACTAGCAATCTTGTCTTATCTCCGTGATTAGAAAAAAACAAGTCAAATGACGTTGAATTGAAGGCACACAACTCTATTATTTAAAAATATTTAGTATCAAGTTTTAATTTATATCACAATTTTTTTATAAATTTGTGAATAATTTTCATGTTGATCAAGTTAATCTACTTAAAAGCTTGATACTGCACTTTGTTTACATATATAATATAATGATGTGTGTTTTATAAAGGACTAGCTAAAATAAAATTATCTCAAAGTCAATTCAAAAGGCCTGACTAAATTTAAGCAATCAGAATGTCGTTCAATTACAGGCAATCGATTCCTGCCCTGAATATAATCCGTGGTTACTCTGGACATGTGGTGAAGGTCATTTGAGTCGCATACCTGGTGTTGTACGCATGGTAGCATGGTATTGTCCTCATAAAAAAAAATGCCATTTTTCTCCCCCTCCCTCCTGACATCCACTCTGAAATCGTTGCAAATGGCTGCTGCTTGAAATAAGAAGAAAAGGTGGAAGACAAAAGTTGTCGTACGAGTACAATTTAAGGAAGGGAAAGGAAGGAAGTTAATATTTATACATTATATACAAAATAGGGTACCAACACCTTTTGTTAAGAAAGGATATTGTACTACATACAAACTTTCGTCTTGTTTCTTCATATTTAAAGCAGCATACCAGGGTGATCTCAGGGGCTGTTCCAGGAGGAAGGGGGAGAAAAATGGATTTTTTTTTTTGTGGAGTATAACACCACACTATCATGCATACTATCAATTTAACGTCAGCGACTCATGTTTGTAATCAAGGAGAAGAAACAAGATTGTGATTCAATTCTTCTCACTAGTCAGTTATTAAAATACCCAGTACCAAAGCTACTATACTTGATAATGTACAGAAGCATTGCTTTCTGAATACCTTAACAATTGACCAGTTTGAAGATTTGACTAGCAATCTTGTCTCATCTCCAAGATTAGAAAAAATAAATCACTGATGATGAACTGAAGGCACTCAAACTCACGATTTGGATTATAAATGTATTAATAATATATATTTTTACTATTTTTATATAATTACATATATAATATACGGAAGATATATTAATTAACAGTTTTCTATAATTGTTTTTAACGTGAAACTAATTTAGTATGTTCTTACACTATTACAATTTTTTTAATTTTTGGTAAGGGAGATAAGAGTTTTAGATTTTAGCTACCCAGCAAAAAGAGAAAATTGACAACAACTCAATGTGCGAATCAATCAAGTTTGAATTGTCGTTTGGCCGAGCGACAATTCAAACCAATTCACACATTGAGTTGTGATAAATTTTCTCTTCTTGCTGGCTCAATGCCAGCTAAAATCTGAAACTATCTCTGTTCACAACAATTAATTGTCTATCTTATATTTATTAGTAACTTTTTTTAAAAAAAAACAATGTTGTTACATTCAATTGTGTTTACGAATATCTTGTATAAGATGGTTATTTTTCTTAAAATTTATACTTTTTTTTTTACCTATAATTGCATTGCATAGCCTTTATTATTTTCAATAATAATAATAGTTAATAATTTGATCTAATGAAAAAATTAAAACCCTATTTTCTTTTCGGGCTAACGTACAGTAGAAAAAATGATAATTTCTACTATGTTAAACATAGAGTTTATCAAATTATTTCAAATCAAATAAGCTATAAGGTCACGTTTTACAAAGCAGGTTTATATACCTTCTGTTAGTGGCTTGTGAGGTGTAATGGTATGCTACAAAAAAAAAAAAAAAAAATTCTCTCCCTTGTAATATTTAAATCTTAGGAATATAAAATTAAAAAGAAAAAAAAATCGTTGAATAATAATAATAAAAATCTGAACGTCAGTAAAGTTTTAAATCTTAATCAAATTTTGTAAACATTTTTATAACCTCTTTTTACTGCAATTAAGTGTAATTTGCATACATAAATGTTCTTAAATTTTTATTTGAGCATTAGAATTATTAAAAAAAAAATCATAGTTAAATGCTGACTTAATTTCTTTTTTGAGACATAAAAAAATTAGATAATATATATTTTTTTTAAGGGGTTCGTTATTCTTATTAATATTATTATTATAATACCTTTTCAACTAGAATCATGTATAATTGATATGTTCTATGTCTTACAGATGTTTAATTGTTATTTCTTTAAATTTTCAGTTTTTTTTTTTATTTTTATTGGTAACTATGATATAGTTTTTACTATTATTTTTTTGAAAATTTTAATCCATATGAAATAATTTAAGTTTTAATATATCAGTTAATTACTTGTGTTTAGAAAAGAAGCATAAAAGTATATAATTATGATTTCATTTTTTTTTTCATTCAAAAAAAGTTTCAAATACAATTACTTAACAGGATTAAATATATTGAATTAAAAATAAAAATATTAATAATAAATATAGACCTGTGTCTATATTTACACCTGTGTTTGTTCAAGAGGCTTAAATTTTTTTAAAACTGATTCAATTTAAAAGTTATATTATTTTTTTTTCTTTTATATTATCAATTTCATTGTTTTTCAGCTTGTTTTGGTAACTATGGTTTTAGTTGTCTTTTAGATCTAATTATTTGTTGTGACTTAAAAAAGATAAATCTTGTGGTGAAAACAAAGATTAATAAAATTTGATTGCAATTATATTTTCCTTTCTTGCAATTTCAGTTTACATTTATTTGATCCTTTTTATAAATCTTTAGTAAAAGTTAAAATTTGTGTTATTTGAAACAATGAAAACACTATAAAGTAATATCAATTGTTTCATTGTAATATCTATCTTGAAGTAATGAAAATAGAACTAATTTAATATTTATATATATATATATATATATATATATATAATATATTAATATTAAATTATTGCAATGTACTGTATTATGATTTGAAAATAACGAAAAATTTGTTAGTGCTTGCTTTGTATGCAAATTACTAAAATGTGTCTTTCTGTTGCAGATAATGGACATAAGAAAGTTGTTTACTTTTTATGTGTATGTTTTTCATTATATTGTATATCCATATATATTTAAATATAAATGTGAAAAAAGAAATTGTATTTGAGACTTAGGGAACTTACTGTAAAATTGTTAACTACCATGGCATGTTGTTTTGTTTACAGTACTTCACTTTATCGAAAAAATTTATATTATTATTATTTTTTGTTTTATAGAAACGAACCTAGTTAAAATTGACATATTCATTTCATATGAAATGAATATGTCATTCATATGTTATTCATTTCCATGATAGAGATATATTCTATGATTAGTGGAAATTTAATGTTGTTGTTTTTGTTTTCTTTGACACGGTATGGAAAAATAGTATACTGAACTTAATTTTCTTTCTTTTACATTTTTTTGCATGGTTTCTTACAATGAGCATTTCATTATTTTCTAGATTCTCGAAGTGAAATTTTTGTGTGTATATTTTGCACCGGCAACATAAGATTATTAATTTAATCTTTGCTGGACAACAATGTATGATGAAAAATAATAATAATAAAAAAAAAAAAAAAAACATATCATGCAATACAAAAGAAGAAGAAGAAATTTCTGTATGAATATATCTTTCTGTCAATTTTTAAATTTATGCTATTCTGATTTTGTTTACATTTTTTTAGGACGGAAATATAGAAGAGGGGATAAAGCAAGGGATGCCCACCGTCTCACAGTCCTTTGGATAAATCCTTCCTGGACGGGTGGCACCCACTGGCTGGCAGCATCCCTTGTTCTCGGAGTATTCGTCGACGAATCAGACATCCGGGCTCGTCTGAGTTGCGCCTGGCAACCGATGCTTCTAAAGCTGCGTCTTGTTGCCAGGCTGGTCTGAGATGGGGGCGTCTGTAACAAATTAAGTTAAAAAATTACCATTAAGGTATACTTGGAAATATTTCATTATTCAAATTCTTTATTTAATCGTTAATGTTGTACATATTAAACAAACTTAGATTACGTCATTAAAAACATACAAAAAAAAAAAAAAAAAAAATCAGAACAAAAAAAATAAAACATTAAAAACTATCATACAAATATAAAAAATGTAGAACATTTATTACCATAATAAATAAATTACAATATTTTTATATTAAGACTGGTTGGTTATATTTTCTGGTAGTAGCGCTGATTTATACATGAAACTACTATATTTAAAAAAAAAAACTTGATCAATGAATGCCTATTGATACTATATCACCATTTTCTTGTATTGTATGGATTAATGTAATATTAATATTTTGAGTGTATAAACCGGTTGTTTTGGTTCTTTTGATGTTAGATTTTATTATATTCAATGCAATTCATTTTATAAAAAAAACAAGCTAATTGCATGTCCAGCTACAAACATGTCCTACCCAATCAAATATCAATGAACATCAGAAAATGCAATATACATGTTAGAATGCACAAAATGTGCATGATGCAACTATAATAGATAGATAGGTCCATCAGCCCTACGAATTCGCACTGATCTGTGCATTTTGGCTCAAAGCACCCAAGGTGACGTCACGTAGTGAGCTCAAAACTGCTGTTCCGCTGCACGAGGGGCCCCTACCGGAGCAGAGTTTTTGTTCAACATTAACGAAAACGTTGCTTTTTGTTTCATCTCAAATTTTATATTTATCTGCATTACTGCACGCCAAACCAATTGCAGTAATGTATTATAAGAATTTTTAAACACTGCAATTTGCAAGCAATCTGGGGTAGAAGTTCATGTCTTTGTTCATAAAGCAAACAAAGCTTCTATTGACTGTGCGCTGATTAGTCTCCTAGCGTTTTTAACTTAATTTGGATTCAATTTTTCTTATTAAGCACACCATGCGGAGCCATGCGCAGTAGACTATACTATCATTTAAAAATCGTTTCTCATAATAGACCTCACATCACAGGCTACTCGGGAGCACACGAGAAATATAACACGTCTCCTGCTTCTTTCCCCTTCCTCCCACAGCAGCCAGCAACACAGCCAGTCAGTTGCTCAATTAAAATGATTCTATATTCTAAGTCGACTGATGAAGCATATGGACGGTTCAGCATGTTAAAAAAAAAATAATAATACCCTTGACACCATTTTACCCTTTCGGGTGTGGTCAGGCTGATATTTAGCCGTGTCAGTAAGAGTTATCTTGCGATCATGCTGGGGCTTACCAGGCTCCTAAACCCTTCCCTACACTCTTCTGGGCTCCTACTACCAGATCTGTGCAGCCTGCAATGGCAGTGCAATACTGCAGGGCTGCGGAGTATACATTGGTATACAGTAAAACAAGCCTTAGATTACGCATGAGATCACAGACTAGACGTCGCCAAGGCGTAGTAATCTTCATTTTTTAGAAATGTCATACAACAAGGTTATTTTAACTTGTGTAATTTTTTAAAAATATTACATGCTTTCTATAATATTTACAACTATTAGAAAAAAGTATAAAAAATAAGTTTAATTTCATTTCAAAATTGCGTCGCCACCACTTCGACCACTTTGCACTTCTTCCAGACGAAAGCCTGGGGCTGCGCCGGACGCCTGGGCCGCTGTTGTGACAACACGTCGACACTAAAAATGCTGAAAACTTGAAAAAAAGTGGTAAAATTGAAAAAAATAAACACCTTTACACATTTAAAAGTAACATTCTGGATTTATTTTAGCTTTTGGAGGCGTATATAGACCTATATTCTGATCCGTCTTTTATTTTTAAATGAGCGCCTTTATTCAGCTCAGCTGATCGGTTTAGTTCGATTCGATTTAATTAATCGATTTCGAGCTCCTGTGACGTCACAATAACAAAAATCATAGCAGCATGCCATTTCTGTTTTGGTTTTAAAGTTCGCTAAATTAATTAACATTAAACCATGGCGTCAGTACTAAAAGCAGGTTTAAAGTCTATTAGATACTTGGGATGGCCGCTAGGCAAGCGGGTTGCCGCGCCTACTGCCGTGGTGTTCTCATAAACCGGCAAACTAAACTAGGGATGTGATGTTGTTTTTTAATCGAGCGCCTATCGTTAAAAAATGAAGGTCGTAAAGCAAAACGGTACTATTTTCTATTCAAAATGTTTTCCATGCATAAACCAAGATTTGTGATACTGTCATTTTTTTTTTGTAGACAACCGTAAGCTGCCTTCCTCCTACCAACTCCATAACCTCTAATAATCAGTTGGTTCAACATGTAATTAATTAAATTTTAAATGAGCCTCTGTGACCGCAAGATTTTCTCCTGCTGTGCCATGACTCTTTCAATTAATTAGTAAGGCCTTGCTGGTTTATATTCCTATCCTTTCTTTTAATAACATTAAATATAAAAATAAAATAGCTGATACAAACCAATCAACTAGTACGATTTCTGCAAGTCATCCTATTTATGTAATAAAAAAAAATGTTAATGAAATTTACAATAGAACTTCAGTTTTGCAAATTGTTTAAAAGGTCAATGGACAATTTGCATCAACTTTTTTTACTAGCTCAATCGAAAGAGGAGGTCGAAAAATACACCAGTGAATTTTACGCAATTTTTATTTGTACTGCATCATGGCTAAAAGAGAGATTTAAAGAGGTCACGTGACCTGAAGGTGGCGCCCTTGACGCCTATGACGTCATTGAATTGTCCGGTCAAACAAAAGGTCGACTTTATAATGCTTGTAAACAACCAAGTTGCTATGGAAACAAGCAACAATTAATTATTTATTGTTTACCAGCGTTATATAGATGATATATATTGTCCAGACAGTTCAATGATGTCATAGGCGACACGGGCGCTGCCTCCAGGTCATGTGACCTCTTTACATCTCTATGTTAGCCATGATGCAGTACAAATAAAAATTGCGTAAAATTCATAGGTGTATTTTTCGATCTCCTCTTTTGATTGGGCTACTAAAAAAAAATTGATGCAAATTGTCCATTATATATATAAAAGTCTACATTAGCAGTAGTGAGAGTGAGACGGCTGCTAACTAGGTTCTGGGTCAAGATGCAGCACAAATTTCATTACAATATGTACAGTATACTGCTTTTCAGAGACATTCTCTGTTCCAAGCATTACATAATAATATATCATTGCTCAGACCTGAAGATAAATCTCTCAGTAGGTTGATATCTCGCAATCGTAGCACCTGAATACAACAAAACTTGCAGGGGATTTAGAACTCACCATTAATAGGTGGCATACAAATTTTGAAGCAAATCTGTCTTATTAGTTTTGTGAAAACTGAGGTAGAAGTTTAATATTGGCCTTATGGACGAAAACCGGAAATGGAGCTGTTGTAAGAAAACTGCAAGACTGAATTTGCTCAAACCATAAGCAATTAAGTTTTAGAATATTCTCGATTTTTTAAAATTTATTTCATTCAATTCGTTTGCAGGGAAATATTCTTTGACTTTAGCAGTAACTGAGATTAATCGTTAAAGACGGAACTGGTAAAAAGTTATGAAGTCTAATACCTTCAATACTTAGGTAATAAAATAGTGTAAGATATTGCTGAAAGACAGTGGACATTGATGAATGCACAGATACACAAAACAACATGTATACTGAGAGAATGATCACAAATTGGCACAAAATATCATAAACATTGAACATTAAAGTCAGTCTTCGTTTCAGTCAACATGAGAGAGAACAGCTAGCAGATAAGGCTAACACTTCACCCAAAATTGGTTGGTTGGTTACCAATGGCGGCACTCATTTTTCAACATTGTTCACAGTGCTCTCTGGGACTCCTAATACCCAGTCTGCACGCCAGACACTTCAGTACCGTTTCTAAGTGGGGCACGCACGTTGTTTGCACAACATTCCACGGTCTTAATCAACCCAGCGGAGTATAGACAGCCATAAGCTGTCTTAATTCCTCGTACAAACTCCTTCATCCGTGGAAGCCAGAAGCCAGTCACACCCATACCAAGTTGCAAAAAGTCTGCCGTGTTCGGGATTTGAAACGGGGACCTCTCGGAAAAGAGCCAAGTGTACTAAAATTCAGTTTTTCTTTGTGTCAAGTCTTTTTAGTCAATGGCTGTAATGAACCAATCATGTTCATGTTTACATATTATGATGTTTATTATTATTTTTTAATTGTCTTTTTGCTGGGTCAATGAGTGTTAAATGTACACCTTATTTATCATTTTTACACTATACAATTTTTATGTTCCGCTACATGTCTAGAGGTAAACAAATCTTAGTTTACCTCTAGACAGTTCAGTGGACTAGACGGCACCAGATATATCAGCCAATGAAAAGGTGGCCAGCTGTCATTCCAGTCTTTTGGTTGGCTGATATATCTGGCGCCGTCTAGTTTACTGAAGTGTCTAGAGATAAGATGTGTTATACTGAAAGTCATCCTGCTTTCTCACCAGTATCTCTGGTGACTTGGAGACTTCAACAAACGCCTCGTCCATTTCAGACGGAGCATGGGGCGAGCCACGGGCCACGCTGCCTGCGGAGCCAGCAGAGCGTCTGGATGCCCCACGGCCTGCAGAGGCAGCAGAGCGTCTGGAGTCCATACTGCCTGCAGAGCCAGGAGTATCAACTCTTGAGAGGTCCTGTGCAGAGCTTCCAGACAGGGCACCCTGCACAAAGAATTTAAATCAGACGGTAAATTGAGAATGTTGAGGCTCACCTTGCAAATTCTGTGTACAAAAACTTTATGTTTAAGGCAGGTCGTTAAGGGTAAAATAACACAGATCAGCTGACCCATGAAAATAATTAAAAATGTTCTCCTCTACATATCAGTGGCTAAAATATCAGGTATACAAATACAATCTAGTTTTTGAGTTATTAATTTTTTAAGTTGAATAATTTAACATGGATGTTTTAGTTTTCCATGTTAAAGTAGTCAACTTGAAAAATTCTTAACTCAAAAACTAGCTCGAATTTGTATTCCTGATATTTTAGTTACTGATAAGGATGTAGAGGAGAATATTTTAATTTTTTTTTATAACCTTTATGTGTGGGATTATTTTAACATTGGGTCAGCTGATGCATGTTATTTTACTCTT
Organism: Siphlonurus alternatus; assembly: GCA_949825025.1. Lineage (NCBI taxonomy): Eukaryota > Metazoa > Arthropoda > Insecta > Ephemeroptera > Siphlonuridae > Siphlonurus > Siphlonurus alternatus. Next base: position 21,066,706 of record OX463787.1, on the reverse strand, counting down.
AAAAATATAATTGGAGTAAAAACAATAAACCTTGGTTTGCAAATTGATAATTCTTTGTCATGGAAGCCAAGATGTGCTTGACTTTCTGATGGAACAAACTTCTACTCACCTCGTTTCTGGACGTCTCCCTGGCTCTCCTCCGAGCTGAGTGGCGATGCACGAATGTGTTGCCTGTACCTCCACTCTGCTCTCCCTCCAGCAATGACATTCCAGACATTCTCTGTTCCTGATAACAACAATACAACTTGTTTAATGTATAACCTGAGAATTTGTCTGTCAAGGTTTCACATAAAAAGAGGCGTGGCTACATTGGCAACACTGTTGCACAAAAATGCAAATAATCTGCTGACAGGAGGGGGAGGTGACTACAGTCCCTGAGAGTGTTACTAAGTTTCTTAGGGCATATGAAAACCAATCAACGCAGCAGTTTGAAATATATGAAAACTTTCATTTAATTGTCCAAAAAATAAGCTTTTAATCTCGTATATAACATTAAAAAAAAAATATCTCGAGCTGTTTTTGAGTAATTTTGATTGAAAATTTTATCATTGAAAGGATACAAAATACATAATTTGAATAAATTAATTATAATTAAATTAAGAGTTGAAAAATCTAAAAAAAAATAAAAATCAGCAGTATTTGGACACTTGTTGTAAGTCTACCAAATTAATTTCAAGAACATCAGATCTGTCGATACGACTCTTTTCGTCCAAATATCTCACAGGTTAAGCCTTAACAAAAATATCAACACTATAAGATTCTAGCTGTAGCTAAAATAATCCTCAACCAAGAGGCTTTTTAAGATATTTTTCTGTAAAGCAAAATTTAGATCTTTAAGCTAGGATTATTGTAAATATGGTAATTATTTTTTTTAATGGTAAAAAAATGTAAAATTAAGATCAAAACATAGAGAACAAAATGACTGTTCACTTTCTGAAGTAAATAAAAAAATTATTCAGTCCAGTTTTTGAGATATTAATTATTTTTAGTTGAAAAATATGCTGATTTGACTTCATTTGACTAATGGCCGCCAGATTTCTAATAATATTCTCACTATTTATATACTGTATATCTCAAAAACTAGATTTATTATTGCTTCATTTGTTTTACAATAATACTCAAGGTCTTCTTTCCAAATATATATGATTTTTTTTTTCATTTAAAATAATCTTATTTATCATTTTTACACTGTAGAATTTTTCTGTTCCGATACAGTATAACAAATCTTAGTTTACCTCTAGACAGTTCAGTGGACTAGACGGCACCAGATATATCAGCCAATGAAAAGGTGGCCAGCTGTCATTCCAGTCTTTTGATTGGCTGATATATCTGGCGCTGTCTAGTCTACTGAAGTGTCTAGAGATAAGATGTGTTATACTGAAAGTCATCCTGCTTTCTCACCAGTATCTCTGGTGACTTGGAGACTTCAACAAACGCCACGTCCATTTCAGACGGAGCATGGGGCGAGCCACGTGCCACGCTGCCTGCGGAGCCAGCAGAGCGTCTGGATGCCCCACGGCCTGCAGAGGCAGCAGAGCGTCTGGAGGCCATACTGCCTGCAGAGCCAGAAGTATCAACTCTTGAGAGGTCCTGTGCAGAGCTTCCAGACAGGGCACCCTGCACAAAGAATTTAAATCAGACGGTAAATTGAGAATGTTGAGGCTCACCTTGCAAATTCTGTGTACAAAAACTTTGTGTTTAAGGCAGGTCGTTAAGGGTAAAATAACACAGATCAGCTGACCCATGAAAATAATTAAAAATGTTCTCCTCTACATATCAGTGGCTAAAATATCAGGTATACAAATGCAATCTAGTTTTTGAGTTATTAATTTTTTAAGTTGAATAATTTAATATGGATGTTTTAGTTTTCCATGTTAAAGTAGTCAACTTGAAAAATTCGTAACTCAAAAACTAGCTCAAATTTGTATTCCTGATATTTTAGTTACTGATAAGGATGTATTGGAGAATATTTTAATTTTTTTTCATAACCTTTATGTGTGGGATTATTTTAACATTGGGTCAGCTGATGCATGTTATTTTACTCTTAAAAATATAATTGGAGTAAAAACAATAAACCTTGGTTTGCAAATTGATAATTCTTTGTCATGGAAGCCAAGATGTGCTTGACTTTCTGATGGAACAAACTTCTACTCACCTCGTTTCTGGACGTCTCCCTGGCTCTCCTCCGAGTTGAGTGGCGATGCACGAATGTGTTGCCTGTACCTCCACTGTGCTGTCCTTCCAGCAATGATATTCCAGACATTCTCTGTTCCTGATAACAACAATACAACTTGTTTAATGTATAACCTGAGAATTTGTCTGTCAAGGTCACACATAAAAAGAGGCGTGGCTACATTGGCAACACTGTTGGACAAAAAATGCAAATAATCCGCTGACAGGATGAGGAGGTGACTACAGTCCCTGAGAGTGTTGCTAAGTTTCTTAGGGCATATGAAAACCAATCAACGCAGCAGTTCGAAATATATGAAAACTTTCATTTAATTGTCCAAAAAATTAGCTGTTAATCTCGTATATAACATTAAAAAAAATTATCTCGAGCCGTTTTTGTGTAATTTTGATTGAAAATTTTATCTTTGAAAGGATACAAAATACACAATTTGAATAAATTAATTATAATTAAATAAAAAGTTGAAAAATCTAAAAAAAAAAAAAAAAATCAGCAGTATTTGGACAATTGTTGTAAGTCTACCAAATTAATTTCAAGAACATCAGATCTGTCGATACGACTTTTTTCGTCCAAATATCTCACAGGTTAAGCCTTAACAAAAATATCAACACTACAAGATTCTAGCTGTAGCTAAAATAATCCTCAAACAAGAGGCTTTTTAAGATATTTTCCTGTAAAGCAAAATTTAGATCTTTAAGCTAGGATTATTGTAAATATGGTAATTATTTTTTTGATGGTAAAAAATGTAAAATTTAGTTCAAAACATAGAGAACAAAATGACTGTTCACTTTCTGAAGTAATTAAAAAAAATTTTCAGTCTAGTTTTTGAGATATTAATTATTTTTAGTTGAAAAATATGCTGATTTGACTTCATTTGACTAATGGCCGCCAGATTTCTAATAATATTCTCACTATTTATATACTGTATATCTCAAAAACTAGATTTATTATTGCTTCATTTTTTTTACAATATTACTCAAGGTCTTCTTTCCAAATATATATGAAGTTTTTTTCATTAAAAATAATCTTATTTATCATTTTTACACTGTAGAATTTTTATGTTCCTATACAGTATAACAAATCTTAGTTTACCTCTAGACAGTTCAGTGGACTAGACGGCACCAGATATATCAGCCAATGAAAAGGTGGCCAGCTGTCATTCCAGTCTTTTGATTGGCTGATATATCTGGCGCCGTCTAGTCTACTGAAGTGTCTAGAGATAAGATGTGTTATACTGAAAGTCATCCTGCTTTCTCACCAGTCTCTCTGATCCACCAGACTCCGAGGACTCCACAAACGCAGTATCATGGACCGGAGGAACAAAAGAAGAGCTTGAACTCTCACTGCTTGCATAGCCACGACTGTGTCTTGAAAGGACCCTCGAAAAACGCTCAAACTCCGCACACTGCAAAAACCATTTAAATCAGACGGGAAATTGCAAAAACTTTAAAGTCATTAAAAAAATAATTGGAGTAAAAAATAATATACGCAGGGGCCGGTTTTTATTGCAAGTTGTTTCAAAAGAGTCTGTCCCAACAAGCAAACATGGCAGCAACTTTAACGGAGAAGTACAACATGCAATAGAAATAACCTTAAGGGGGGGGGGGGGTAGGCTCAAACAAGACGTTTTGATAGTGTTTGTACATTTCAATTTTTTTCTTGGAAAGTTTTCATCTAATCGTTTTGAAAACAAATGCATACTTGCACTATATTATTTGCTATCTACTGTAAAAATCCGATTGAATTATAAAATCAAGTTTCTGAGATTAACTGTCCAGAACAACTCTGGAATTGAGTTACAAAAATTGCTCAAAAGATGGCGCTTCAGAAATTTGTTGAAAGTTTTTCTGGGTTATAATTGAATGAAACTAATTAATTCTTTTTTATTGGTTTGCAGCTCTTTTACTCTAGGACCTCAGACCGTGTCAAAATAATTACTGCAAAACAAACGGAAAGAATTATTTACTTCCTAGACAATTCCAATAGATGGCAGTATTGGCCTCCCGCCCACCGTTAATCAATGGTAAAAATGAATATAAAAAAAAGTCAAACTCTCAAACTCAATTGCTGTAATACAATCAATAGCATCCCCAGATTCTCAAGACTAAAGAGTAATTGAATGTAAAAAACAAATCTAAGAACATCAAGATAACAACATAAAAATAGTTCTACAGTGGATACCAGCTCATGGTCTTGAGCTAGCAGACTGCCTAGCCAAGATGGGCAGCAATATGAAACAGCCAGTATCAAACATATCAATTCACTCAATTAAAGCTCATATTAAAAGTGCAGTGAAACAAAAAGTTAACTTAGCCTGGAAAGAACAAACAAGTACCAAAGCATGGGGAGATCTCATATTTAAATCAGCCAGAACTCATTCTTTTAATAGACTCATGGACACTGCAAAATTTAGATTAGGCACAGGCTACAACGACGATCTTGGATACTATCAGAAGAAGTTTAAAATCCAGGACAGTGATATTTGTAAATTATGTAAAAATGAACCTCAAGACAGAGGGCATCTATGTAGATGCTCTCTGCATTAACTACAGAACCTGACTTGTTGCCAGGCAACATGAAGATAGAAGTAAAATAATCTCTTCTCTATTGTCTTGCTAGAAGTAAAATGGTTTAATAAGTTTAATAACCAAATGTGGGCATAAGAAAAATTGGAAGCCAAGATGTTATGTTATTATGTTTTTTTACGTATATAATTTTTGTTTATATTTTGAAAGAAATGTTGACGGGAACCATGTTGTCTTGTACAACCAGTTGTTTGTAATAAAAAATGGATAAAATAAAATGGCTTCCTCTTCTTTTCTTATGCCCACATATTGGTCATTAAATTTAATAGCTAGAAGTAGAATGGTTAACCATTCTACTTCTAGCAAGCCAATAGAGAAAAGACTCTTTCTCTTCTCGCCTCATGGAAGCCAAGATATTCTTGACTAATTGATGGAACTCACCTCCTCCATGGCCATCTCCCTGGCTCTTTGTCTGGTAAAGTAGTGGTGTGCTACCACTACTTTACCCCCTGTCAGACCATGACTGACCTCCTGCCCCTCTTGCTCCGGCATTCCCTAAAAACAACAATACAACATGTTTAACAACAATATCAATAATTTAAGATTCTAGCTGCAGCTAAAATAACTCTCAGCTAAGAAACTTTTCAAGATATTTTTCTGTAAAGCAAAATTTCGATCTGTAAGGATTATTGTAAATATGCTAATATAATATAAAGGAAACGAAGCATTACGGTTGGATGTTTTTAGGTAAAAGAAAATTGATTATAGGTATAGCGAAGAATAACTTGATGTTTAAAGCCGAAAATAGCCAAAAACGAGTTTCACGCAATGTATATAGTGACACACAAAAAGTTGGGATTTTTTGGCTCTTTTATGAGTGAAATTAACACACATGTTATATTTCATCTCTGGCCACATAAATGAAGGAGAGGTATGGGAATATCAGTATGTTATTACAAATAGCAGGTAACGTTCTCTAACCCTGAAGAGCTGTTTTGACCTTACTGGGTCTCATCAGCAGAGAGAAGCCAGTCCGTCTAGTGACCCGAAGTATCTAGCGACTGACTGACAGGAGTGGCTGCCGCGCTACAGGCTCAACTATGGTAAATATTTTTTATGTAACAAGAAAGTATAAAATTTATATCAGAACATAGAGAACATATGACTGTCCACTTTCTGAAGTAAAAAAAGGAGAAAAGGCCCAAAGTACACCAAAAAAACAGTGAAAAACAAAGTGGTCTTCAAAAATCCATGAAACTTATATATGATGGACATGTCACCTCATCAAAGAATACCCCTATTTTTGTTTTTGAAATTTTGACTTTTTTCCCGGAAATTTGGGTATGTGAAGTTCCGTTTGGTATCCTTGTTTTTAATGCTTACAACGGGCATAACTATTTTTCTATGGCAGCTATCTACAAATTTCTTATACTTTTTTGATGCCAAGAATATGCTCTTTTTGGGACAAAATACTGCATTTTTGTGAATATCATTAATTTTTCCGGGTTTTTTTCAAAACAGGACATTTTCAAAAAAAAAAAAAAAAACTCCACTTTTTTTTTCTTTAAATTCGAGTTTTCAATAAAGGACAATGTTTATTAAAATAAAATGCAAAGTTTACGAGCTGCAATTCATAACTTTTTTTTCTATGAATTTTTGAAGTTGACACTCTCGCTCCTCCCTCGAGCGTGCGGCTAATCGCGCGTTTGCCACCCGGTGCGGCCGATGCTGCTGCAGCAGTACATAGTAGTTCCTTTGTTCTTTCAGTGATTTTCAAAGATATAGAACCTTGGAGATGCATATACAGTTCATCCAATATAAAATTACGACCGGAAGTGGCAGCATTTTGGCCTTACTAAACACATTGCATTATAATATTGAACTTTCTAATATTATATTTTCTCCCTTTAAATTTTGAGATTAATCAAAATATAAAAAAATAAGATGACGAAAGGAATTGATCCTGACACTTCCGAGAATAATCAACATTCGATAAACTGTACAGTAGAATTAATAAACGGCCGAGAAGCTTTGCTTTTGCCATCAAATTTTACCGACTTTTTACAAGCAGTGTTGTGAAATAATTATTACTCTTCTAGCAAGAGAGAAATTTTACTGGTTTACAATTCATCGATGTAATGTATTAATTAAGTAACAAACTATTAATTTTTTATTCGACATTGATAATCATTATGCAGCACAAATAATAGAGATAATGGATTATAATTCTGACTTCCTACATGTATCTTCAATCTACATCAAGCGTTGTAGTACTTTGAAGGTGACCGTTTGAAGTAAAAATTACGTGACTCCCTCCCTGGGGTAGATTCAAATATATAGCTTTCCATCCAGTGCAGTGAGTATTTATATGTGGTTCCATAGGCATTGGACATCATCAGTAGATCCATTGATAAGAAAAATAGAAGTCTTTGTTCTGACTGGAGGTTTTCGTTTTCCACGGTTCCCTCAGTCTCTTCTCAGTGAATACTAGGACACGTAACAGGCCTTGGCCATCATCCATTCCCTCCTTTATCCTTTATAGTTTTATACCCATAACCTGCATGCTCGAGCTCCAAGCTCATGGGGTTGTAATCTTGTAAAAAAAATTATACCTGCCCTATTTATTTGTGCCACATAATGATTATCAATGTCGAATAAAAAATTAATTGATTTTTACTTAATTAACACATTACATCGATAAATTGTAAACCAGTAAAATTTCTCTCTTGCTAGAAGAGTAATAATTATTTCACAACACTGCTTGTAAAAAGTCGGTAAAATTTGATGGCAAAAGCAAAGCTTCTCGGCCGTTTATTAATTCTACTGTACAGTTTATCGAATGTTGATTATTCTCGGAAGTGTCAGGATCAATTCCTTTCGTCATCTTATTTTTTTATATTTTGATTAATCTCAAAATTTAAAGGAAGAAAATGTAATATTAGAAAGTTCAATATTATAATGCAATGTGTTTAGTAAGGCCAAAATGCTGCCACTTCCGGTCGTAATTTTATATTAGATGAACTGTATATGCATCTCCAAGGTTCTATATCTATGAAAATCACTGAAAGAACAAAGGAACTACTATGTACTGCTGCAGCAGCATCGGCCGCGCCGGGTGGCAAACGCGCGATTAGCCGCACGCTCGAGGGAGGAGCGAGAGTGTCAACTTCAAAAATTCATAGAAAAAAAAGTTATGAATTGCACCTCGTAAACTTTGCATTTTATTTTAATAAACATTGTCCTTTATTGAAAACTCGAATTTAAAGAAAAAAAAAGTGGAGTTTTTTTTTTTTTTTTGAAAATGTCCTGTTTTGAAAAAAACCCGGAAAAATTAATGATATTCACGAAAATGCAGTATTTTGTCCCAAAAAGAGCATATTCTTGGCATCAAAAAAGTATAAGAAATTTGTAGATAGCTGCCATTGAAAAAAAGTTATGCTCATCGTAAGCATAAAAAACAAGGATACCAAGCGGAACTTCACATAGCCAAATTTCCGGGAAAAAAATCAAAATTTCAAAAACAAAAATTAGGGTATTCTTTGATGAGGTGACATGTCCATCATATATGTTTCATGGATTTTTGAAGAACACTTTGTTTTTCACTGTTTTTTTGTTGTACTTTGGGCCAAAAGCATTTTTTTTTACATTGTATGTTTGCATTGGACACCACAAAATCAGCTGACTTGAGGCCTCTATTGTATCATAAGAGATGACATGAACCTATCAAGGCCCTTTCCGATGCTTTATTATTGTAAAATCAAATAAATGCTTAGACAGCATCAGCCACAGCTTAATTTACAGAATTGACAACACCATAATTAGTTGTCCCATACTTTCAGACTAGTATTAAAAAATATGTCAATTTCATAACTGATTAAAATAAAAATTTGTTCTTGTGATTTTCTCAAAGCTATTAGGTATTGCAAGGTCTTTTATGTCCTTAATTGGTGAAAAATATCTAATGTAAAATAATAATAATAAAAATTTTGATTGAGCAGAAAATCAAAATACATAAAAATATATATATATATCTTTATACAAAATGTATCAAAACGCCGGTGGTTGAAAAAGGACATCCCATTCACATAGAGTGTTCTGCCACCCAACTAACTAACTATTATCAGACATTACAAATTCTGCCACCCAACTAACTTTTTTAATACATTTCACATTCTGCCACCCAACTAACTATTATCAGACATTTCAAAGAAATTAAACAAATTCTTCAAAAAAAAAAAATACATGTATAAAATATTTAAAATATGTAAAGTAATAAAGAAACAAAAACTACCTTGTTTTTTAATGGTTGAGTTGTGTCATTTGACTAAAACTACATCATTTAGAAATATGCTATTTGAAATACAAGTCACGATGATCAGTTCACCAGAATAAAACAACGACAATAATAATATTCGAAGAGGGAGCATGTCAATAAGTAAAGTATTTTGTCTCACCCTCATCTTTTTCCTGTTGATATAGGAGCTGCCGTCACGAGGACGCTTGCAGGACTTGGTTCTTCGTGAGCATGACGACAATCGCCGGGACGAGGTGGAGCGTGGAGCGACAGGAGATGTAGATTGCTGCCGACTGGACGAGGTGGTGCCTGGTGTCAGTGGAGACTGTTCATCCAGAGAGTGTGCAGCCACTTCTGGCATGGAACGCTCAACCTATTGAGATAAATTTAATTAAAATTTGTTAAACGTAACATTTGAGTCTGTTCGTAAACCCTGCTCTGAGTACACCAACTACACCAGTGGGGAAAGCAGTGCAAATGATGTCATGGTTTTTGTTACTCACTGTCAGAGTACTTCAAGCAGAGTTTACGAACAGGCCAGGCTCTCACAGCTTCTTAACAGTAGATTAAATTAAAAATATCACAATCGAGCATTAAAAAAAAAACTGCAGTAATAGAACATATAATTATAAGTACACTAGGGCCAAGCTAAAGGTAGCATCTAAATGTTGGCACAAAACAATTGATAAGGATATTAAGATGCAACATTGACATTTAGGTGGCATAACTGGAGTCGAACAATAGCAAGCACTATTTGAAATAGTCACATGCTTTTAAGCTACTGGCTGGTGGCACTCGTGTTTGATTTTTATTCTGCCCCCCCCCCCTTCCCCCCATTGTACAATGTTATGAAATATTTTTCAACGTCTGATATTAATTTTTAAAAATATTTGATAATCATTTTAATGACATCAAGGAAAAATCAAAATCAAAATACATTTTAATAAAAAAAATTGTAAAATTTTACAAGTTGAAATGGACTATTGACCTCAATTTTTTTTATTGCAGAAATGGATACAGGGTGCAAAGTTATGCTAGCCCAATTTTTTTTCAGATTTTTTTAGAGCCCGGTAATTATTTTAAAAAAATTATTGAAAGTCTTTTTTGTGACGTCACGCGGCAGCAAGTTCTATCTTTTTCTTAAGGAGCAGCGTCTCGTTATTTCATAAAAAAAAGGACTTTCAATAATTTTTTAAAAATAGTTACAGTGCTCTAAATAATCTGAAAGAAAATCAGGGTATACAGCAAAATTTTGCACCCTCTATCCGTTTCTAGCAATAAAAAAATTGAGGTGGATCATAGCCCTCTGGTGGAAGGCCAAGACCTGACCGCGCCCACTTTTCAATAGCCGTCCTACTGAGCAGCAGGTTTGCGTGTAATCAAATGGGAGAGGGCTTCACTTTGGTCGCGGTTTTCGACAATTGCGCTGTGTGCTAGAGTTTTGAAAATGAAACTAGTTTAACTCTAATATAGTCTAATCTTGCGTAACAACCTTCTTTTTCACGCCAAATGAATATTATTACACTCTAATTAATCTTTTATGAACCCGACTTCTGTTACATCTTCGCATGCGCGAAGCCGCGAAGGAAAAAGTCAGTTTACTGGCGATGACGTCATATAAACATTGAAAGCCTTTCTTCATAGCTAGTGACTTTCACTTTACTTAATTGCATTTTCTATACTTTGTATATCAAGTAAAGTTATTTACTATATACATCGAACATAATGTATGAAAGTTGATGCAAGTACCTTTTTTTGTATTTTCAATATTCCGTTACGTAATGATACATATCCAAAACTTGGAAGATATAACTAAGTTCCCGCCCTGACTTTACCGTAATATTTCTCAGGTAGAATAAAATTTATCAACTAAATTAAATAATCAGCATGCAGGAGACTACATTAAAGTAGTATCGCACTACAAGATACTTTCAATAATATCAGGTAAATATTTTTAAAAAAATATTTCCTCCCCATTACTTTGCGTGTTATTTTTTAAATTCCAGACGGCTAATATCTTGACAGTTGACGATCGCCCCTGCTGGTCTTGGCCTTCCACCAGAGGGCTATGGGTGGATACTCCGTGGTTGAAAGGTAGTTTCTCACCTCGTGCTGACTAGCCTGAGAAGGGTGGGCGTTCTCTGCTGGCACTCGCACGCGGCTCCAGCCCTCCTGCAGGGGGGGAGGCATGTCAGTGGATGACATGTGGTCCTATCAAAAACACAAGTACGTACTTGTCAACATTTTTATGAAATATTTTCCTGCAACCTGAATATTTTATCAGTAACTGACATGTAAATTTCTGAAATTTAATGTACAAGTAACATCAATTTTTTTTTTATTAGCTCAGTCGAAAGAAGATTTCAAAAAACTCTTCTGTGATTTTTTTGAGATTTTTATTTTTACTGCATCATGCCTAAAAAAGAGATGTAAAGAGGTCACGTGACCTGGAGGCGGCACCCGTGAGGTCATTGAATTGTCCGGTCAAACAAATGATTGACTATATAAAGCTCGAAAAGAATAAATTTATTGTTGCTTGTTTCCATAGCAACGTGTTTGTTTACAAGCGTTATAAAGTCCACCGTTTGTTTGACCGGACAGTTCAATGAAGTCACAGGCGCCACGTCCAGGTCACTTGACCTCTTTACATCTCTATTTTAGGCATGATGCAGTAAAAATAAAAATCTTAAAAAAATCACAGGTGTACTTTTAAATCTCCTCTTTCAACTGAGCTAATAAAAAAAATTGATTCTACTTGTCCCTTATTAGATTGATGAGAGTTTATCTAGAGCCTTGAATATTTGGCAAGGTCGAAGACTCACACATTACCACAGTATAGAGTATCAAGTCATTGAGCTCTATACTCTCTGCTTGTATAGAGCTCAATGGATCAATTTTACATTACAAATATGAGATATCACTTACAACAAGGAATAGATTATTATCATGTTCTTCATTGCATATCATTTCCTTGAGACTGGTCATCATTGCTGCCTCAATTTCTTCGTTGCCAGGAGGACAAATGTTTAATATCAGGTTTAAAAGGTGCAAGGCGAGTTTGTGATAACCAGGTCTGGTGAATGTCATCTGAAAAAAAAAAAAAAAAAATTAAATTTGCACGATACTAATTTTTTTTTACTGTGGAGAAATTGTTAAATTAGTAATACATAATAAATAATATATAAAATAAGGACAAAAATTATTTGTTTAAAAATACAATAATGATATATTTTATTTCTATTAACTTTAAATGTTAATCTTGTGTGTAAATTTGTGTCAATAAAACTATTCCCATCTAAATATGAAAAGTCAGTCAAGCCCGGCTGTAAATTTTTTTTAAGGTAGAGATAACATGGATCAGCTGAACCAATGCTAAAAAAATCCCATTCATGAAAAGTATGAAAAAATTTAAAATGTTCTCCTCTACATCCCCTATCAGTAGCTAAAATATTAGCTAGAAAAAAACAAACCAGTTTTTGAGTTATTAATTTTTAAAGTTGACTGATTAATAACTCAAATATTAGCTCGATTTTGTATACCTGATATTTTGGCTACTGATAGGGGATGTACACTAGAGGTGAACATTTCAATTTTTTTTAGCATTGAGTCAGCTGATCCGTGTTATCTCTACCTTAAAGAGACAGGGGACCATAAAAATTAGTATATTTTTTTATTTAAAGGTTACCCACTAAATGAGTATGAATACATGCCGCACGGTGGCGAGTGCCTCAGGGACTCTCAGGGTAAACGCCCACCGAGTCTAAAGTGTGGATTGCTGACGTCAGCAATCACGAAAGGCAAAACATTGCTGCCACTTTTCCATGGAACTCACTCCCCCCTCCTCCCGCCCGGCAATCAATACACAGTGCGATGATGCCTATGCAATTGCCCTGCGGCTGTCTATAATTACTTAATTTTTATAAATTTGGGGGATGGTACGAAAACGGAAATTTACTTATTCCTCGCATAAACATATCTTACTTAAAGGCCTTATGAACCTTTTCAAAGTATTAAGTACACGGTTAGCTTAGCTTCAGTGTGATTCAGCTGCATATTTTTTTTTGTTTCAGTAGCACAAATATCAGAGATAATAGCCGATGAAAAGGAATCTCTGACGTCACTCACGCACATTCAGCGGCTACAATATAGGGAAATCCCTGCAAAAGATTTGTCAAATAGCCTGAGAGAATTTTTTTGGTGGCAAGTGTACAGACTGAGTTATTGCGGTAGCAAGATAAGCCAAAAAATTAACATTGTTTTCCTATACAACATTTTTGCTCCTCTTTCTACCGCAATAACTCAGTTTGTATGAATGTCATCAAAAAAAATCTTTCAGGCTATTTGACAAATACTATCAAGACTGCCCTGGTAAAGTTTCAAAATTCCAGAAGTCAACAGAAGTCAAATTGTGGCCGTGGTTGCGGCGGGTGAACCTATCTTTTGCAGGGATTTCCCTATATTGTCGCCACTGAATGAGCGTGAGTGACGTCACAGGTTCCTTTTCATCGGCTATTATCTCTGATATTTGTGCTGCTGAAACAAAAAAAAAATATGCAGCCTAATCATATTGAAGCAAAGCTTACCGTGTACTTAACATTGTGCAAAGGTTCATAAGGCCTTTAAAATTTTTATGCAATCATGATTGCATTGTCCCATGTCCTTTTAAGATTGTGCACTAGATAAGCACACACCTCGCATTACTTTGGTATATAATTTTTTAAAAGTGTTAGTATACAACAAACTAATAGGGGCTTCAAGTCAGCTGATTTTGTGGTGTTCCCACCGTCCTATCTAAACCTACTTAAAAAAAAATCGAAATTGCTTTTTTGGCATTAAATTAATTTTTTAGAGGAAAATGAGTTTTTGATTCATTATCAGAAGACCCCTAAATGGGGGGGGAGGGGGTTAAATTTCAAATTAATAGTTTGAGAAATATCAAATCAGATACTGCATTTAAAAATCGCAATTGAAACGGATTTTAATTCGAAAGGAGTTTTATTCTGTTAAAGCCTTTTTTAGTGCAAAACTACCTGAAAATATAATCAAATATAATCATGAGCACTTAATGCTGCAGCTACAACAAATATAGTCCTGTCAACCGGGGTAACTTTGAAAGTCCGGGGTAACTTTGAAAATGAGGAAAATAAAGATTTGTAATTTTTTATAGACCAATCTGTGTACACTGAAGTTTTTCGCACTATATGGTAGGAACATGTGTTATTAGCTAATAGAGAAAAATAGATTTAACGGTTGCAGCTGATAAATTGGAGATAATTATCATTATTATTATTTTTTTTTACTGAAGAATGAAAAAAGTGACCAAAATAAGAAGTCTGGAAATAATTAAGGTATCCACAAGGTAATTTAATTAATTAATTAATTAATTAATTACTTTTTAATTATTTATTAATTTGCTGAAGCAAATACAAGTTGGAACTTGTTATGCTATTCAGTTTCAACCCTTGTTGACACATGTACCAAAGGATTTTAAATTTTTCCTCCAACTGTTTTTTTTACGGATTTTTACTTTCAATGGAGTAACTTTGAAGGGCTCGGCGGGGTAATTTTGAAGGGCTTTAGAGAACATCACTACAGTAAAAACTTGTTAATACGTCAAGTCAAGGGACCCAGAAAATTGGGTTTACCTTATATCGAGGATACCTTATATCAAGTTAGTTTTTCCTATGCCTGCAATACTAATTATTTGTTACAGGACCTTTACTCCGTTACTCAATATCGAGTTTTTTGTATTTACCTTATAACAAGTTACGTAATAACAAGTTTTTACTGTATTTCAGTGATCGGATGCGCAAAAATGGGCTTGCATCTGCATCCGTGCATCCCAGATGCACGGGGAAAATTAATGCATCTGGATGCGCATCCCAGATGAATGAAAAATAAATTTGCATCCGGATGCACATCCCAGAAGCATGAAAAATAAATTTGCATCTGCATGCACATCCATGGATGCACGATAAATTTATTTGCATCTGGATGCACATCCTGGATGAACAAAAAATTTATATGAATCCGGATGCGCATCCTAGATGCACGAAAAAACGCGTGCATCGGGTCCCTGCTGTATATACTTGAATGAAGCTTTAGAAAGAATCTGATATAAAATTTAGTGCACAAATAATCATACTGTAAATCATTGCATCATACGAAAGAAAAAAATAGCTAATGAATTGTTAGCTATTTTTTTCTTTTTTTAAGTCCACCGCAAAGATTTTTAGCACTTTATTCTGGTCCGGTACTCCGTCATGGAGCCAAAAAAAAAGTTCCAAAAAAGGTCTTCCATCTCTCTCATAACCCATTTCCCATTACAAGATTTACAAGTGAGTAGGGAAAAGTGAACCCACCCATTGCCCATGTATTTCTCTATGTACCAAACCACAACACCAAATTATGGGGGGGGGGGGGAGAATTGTCCATGCCATTACCAGTAATTACCAGTACTATTGTTTGACTTTAGAACTACTGGGTGTCCACAGAAATTCGCACAAATTGGCAGTCAAATTAAAGTTTGAAGCAAGATGGTAACATGAACATGTTATACATCAAATTAAAGCTTAACAATCAACATTTTCAAAATTGTAAGCAAAGAAGCATTGTGTGGACTTGTTTTCTTTTGAAACGAAAAATGAACAAAAAAAATCCATTAATGAGTTCCATACTCCGCAGAATCAGCTGTTATCTCAAAGAGATTGTCCCTATTTAATTATTCGCTTGAATAAAAATTCACCCACACAATCTACCATAAGGCTTCTCCGCATGAGCACCATACCATTGGTAAACCCAGCACATGCCCGGACGGGCCTCCAGTTCTCGCCACACGTTGCCAGAATTGCCGGCGTGATTAATCTGATTGTTGTGGTGATGAGAACTGGAGGCCCGTCCGGACGTGTGCCGGGGTACCAACGATGCTCATGTGGAGAAGCCTTGTGGTAGATTGTGTGGGTAAATTTTTATTCAAGCGAATAATTAAATAGGGACAATCTCATTGAGATGACAGCTGATTCTGCGGAGTTTGGAGCTCAGAAACGGCCATTTTTGTTCCATTTTCGTTTCAAAAGAAAAGAAGTCCAAACAATGCTTTTTTGCTTACAATTTTGAAAATGTTGATCGTTGAGCTTTAATTTGATGTGTAACATGTTCATGTTACCATCCTGCTTCATACTTTAATTTGCCATTCAATTCGTGCGAATTTCTGTAGAATTTCTGTATATTTGTCTCATTTCATTCCTGAACATTTTTGACACTCAGTTACCGTTAAATTATTTTATTAATTTTATGATAAATTTTAGAACAGAACTACAATAGAAACTATAATGGTACTAATTATATTTTAATTTCAGATTCATTAAGAAATCTCTTACGGACTACCGGTAGGCCTGATTCAAGTACAGAACAAATACAACGAAAGAGTGTAGACAAACAAGACTGCTCTGATGAAAATTTAGACCTACACAAGCCACCAAGCCATCATCCCCCCCTTCCTACCTCTAAGGAGCCCCTTTTTCCTTCAAGTAGAACCAGGCAACCAAGCCACTACCTCAAGTTATATTGTTCCTCGTCGGAGTATGAAAGTCAGAGTGAGTCCACTCCACTAAGTCTTAGGATGGAGGGGTACAGGGACTAGAAGGAGCAGTGAGTGGGAGTTTTATGAACTTAAGAACTATTCTAGAGGTGACCTAAACAATGGACTCCCCCTCCCTCCCCTTCCCCCCTGTCTACAAGTGGCATCAGGTAAAAGTGTGTCTCCAGCACATTTCTCCAGGTCTGAAGTCAGAGTGAGTCAGCTGAGTCTGCAGGGTGGGGTTATGGAAGATGGAGGGGCAATGGGTGGTATATTTAGTTAACATGAATGACCCCAAGCATGCATGACCCCTCTCCTCCCTTGCCTAAAGATGGCACTAGGTAAGAATGAAGAATGTCGACATTCCTCCTCGTCAGTCGAAAAGTCAAGAGGAAGTGATCAGAGTGTGAATGACAAAAAGAGCTCAAACAATGGTGACAAAAAATTACAAAAGGAAATAACGCAGATAATGACAAAAAAAAACATGACCCTGTCTACAACTGAGCTCGTCACTGGGATTAGCGACTTAGCGACGGAACTGAGGCTTCACCTCTGGAACTTATCTGCTTGTCAAGTTAAAGAAGGATGTACTGTGATATTCAAAATGGTTCAACAATATGTTTATTATTGAACACCCAACTGACCAAGGACTTCAAGTTCTCTGTTATTAACCATTCCGGAAGTGAAGCCAGTTCAAGACTGAACACGAAGACACAAAGAGAACAAATTTCTTAAAAGTTTCAACTTCATTTTTTAAATTCTTCTGTATTCTTATAAAATTATTAATACTTGTAAACATGACACATCAATATTTTCACAGAGAAAAATAAAATAAAATGAATGTTTAAAATATTTGAAGGATTTTAATTAATTTTACTGTAATTAAAAAATTAGCTCATTAATCTTTAATTAAACTGCAAATAATGGTTTAATATGCCACTAAGTTACTGAAAAATATGTCCAGAACAGTAAATTACATGGTAGGACACATTAATAAAAAATATTCACTTTTAAGTTGCTTGAACATAAGTGTCGGCAAGGCCCTTCAATGTTAATCCATCGCCGGGGTAACTTTGTAGGGCCTGTTTTAATTTTTTTTTTAAAGTTAATATTTCGGGCAAAAAAATTTTGACAACACCTTTAGACACCTTTAGCTAATTAAGTTACACAACTGGTAATTTTTTTAATTGCCAGTTTTTTTTTTTTAAGTTATGATCAAAAATGTAGTAAAAACCCTTCAATGGTACCCCGGTTGACTGTAACATTATATCATTATATCACAATAGTGTTTTTTTTTTTTTTTTTTTTTTTTTTACTGATTTAAATTATACAGTATAAGGTAGTGTTCATGTTTGGTTGGTTTGTTTGTATTTTACATCATGTATTGAATTTTTTTTTCTTCAATTTTTTTTTTTTTTTTTTTTTTACACGTTATATAGAGGTAGAAAATGCAGTGAAGTTTTTGTATTTAAAAGTATATTTGGGCTGTGGTGTATAATGACAAACGTCAACTCGTAAATGCTGCAGCGCCGCATTCTGACATCGTTCCGTAAGGTTTGTTAGGAGAAAAATCTTATTAATTTGTTCATTCAAATTCTATGTTGCACAAAATCTCGAATATTTTTTATGTCGTGTTAAGTGATCTTACCCGTGGCTCATATGAATTATTAATCTTTCCCTTCTTAAGAACCGTTGGAAAAAATTAAAATTCAGGTACGTCTGGGTTAAAAGATAAGGAGCTTGATAGAACATGTCGTCGCGCGCAGTTCGCACGCTGGATTTTTATTGGCTAAGAAAATCGTGTCGTCAATGTTGAAGCTTCTCATTGTTCTGATTGCTATGATTTTTTTTTGTTTCATTTTTTTTTACCATGAAAAAAATTCTCCCCTCCCCCCACGAACATTTGAACCATCTATAAAGCTAAATAATACTCACGGTGAATGCCCTCATGTACATTCCCAGCTGGCACCACCTGAATCCTTCTTCACAGTCTACCAGCTCAGTTTGTTTCTTTACTTCAAAGTGGCTGATGATTGTTGTAAAGAATTCATAAATACACTCTGGCTGAACCTTAAACAAAGAGCAAATTTGTTATTAATTAGCTGGCCCTTCAATTTATAATCTTTGTGCTAGTAAAACTTTTATACTTAACTAGTATGTAATAGTACATTTTTTTTTTAATTTATTATTTGTCACTAACCTTGCTGCCTTTTGTCCTTAGCTCCAGGTTGTTGTCATTCAACATCGTGATCTCGTAACTGTTGTCATCTTCATTGTGTTGAACTATCACAGCTGTAAAAGCACAAGATAATTATAAATCAATTGGGACACAAAACCAGCGAAATAACTTTTTAAATTTAATTAAATGTTTATAATGGATGATTTAATTTTTTTATATTAAGTTAATATAATTTAAAGAAATAGTTTAATTTAAGTAATTTTTTTTTGTTATTTAAATTTTATTTCTTCAATATTTGCACCTAAAAAAAATATGAGCGACTGTTGACTTTGACCAGGGTTGGACTGGGGTCAAAAGGCCTACTGAGCAATGAAAAGTGGAAGCCCACACACCATCGGGGGGGTTGTGGGATAGAGCCTCCCAAGCAGCCCGCCGCAGTCAGGATTTTTTTCAAAAAAGGGGCGTGGCTTGCCTATCTTTTTTAATACAAAAATGTCTAAACATCACGAGATTTTCTGTTATTTTTTATGAAATTTTGGATTTGAAAAAACTTTTATTTTTTTGGTGATAACGCGATTCATATTAAAGAATCTGTCTATAATATTTTTTCTTTCACCTAAGATCTTGTTTGTTTGTTTTTCATCGAGGAGTTTTGCAAGTATAAAGACTATAAAGGTCCAATGTTAAACGAATACAACCTTAAAACATTTTTCTGTGTGATTTTGGATCAAGTAATCTGTATCCGGGGATATTTTGGTCCATTACCCTCCCCCCCTCCAGTAGCCCACCGCAGGCACGTTTTTTTTTTTTTTTACGAATGGCTAGTTATAGCGTTTTCACCTTCCTCTAAAACCGCTGGAGACATCGGGATTTCAAGTTTCAACGACAATTTCCGAAGTTTCACGAATGCGGTTGCAGAGTGCCAAAGCATTACAAATTTAATTTGTTGCATCATCAGTATAATACTAATAATACTATATAATAATATATCGTCGCCATCGTGTGCATGATCACGAAACGCGAAAACACTTTATTATTTAAATAAATCTGCATGTATATTATATAAAAGAAATACACAACACGCAGGCTACATATTTTGTTTAAAATATATTCAAGTAACCGCTTATAATATATATAAAATTATTAAAATTATGTATCTATCATACAGATCGTACGTATATTTACTATTTTAAAATAATTTTTGCAACAATAGAGTACCGACACTTCCGACCTCGTTTTTTTTTGATCGCAGAAATGGATAGAGGGTGCGCAAAGTTATGCTACCTGCTATTTTTCAGATTTTTTGCAGACCTATAGCTGGAAGTATTTTTAAAAAATTATTGAATATCCTTTTTGTGACGTCACGAGGCGTCTGCCCTTTAGAAAAGGATAGGACTTGCCGCCGCGTGACGTCACAAAAAGGCCTTTCAATAATTTTTTAAAAAATACTTCCAGGTCTGCAAAAAATCTGAAAAATATCAAGGTAGCATAAATTTGCACCCTCTATCCATTTCTGCAATAAAAAAAATTAAGGTCAGTACTCCATTTTTATGCCATTGTTTTCATATCTTTAATTTTTAATATTATTGAATGTTCATTAATATGTATACTGTATAATATACTACACATGAATTACTCTTATTAATATATCTATAATATAAATTGGATAGATATATATTAACATGCATATTAATTAAGGTGCGTAAAGAGTACATAAAAAAATACTGCGAGAAATTATAAGACAACATTTGTTCCTCCAATTTTATTATTATTAAAGTTCAATAATTGAATACACATCTTTTAATTATTTACATTGATTACAATTATAATGTCATAATATTATATAATATATGACATTAATTGTAATCAATGTAAATAATTGAAAGATGTGTATTAAATTATTGAATTTTATTAATAATAAAATTGGAGGAACAAATTTTGTCTTATAATTTCTCGTAGTATTTTTTTATGTACTTTTTACGCACCTTAATATGTTAATATATATCTATCCAATTTATATTATAGACATTAATAAGAGTAATTCATGTTGTGTGATATATTATACAGTATACATATTAATGAACATTCAATAATATTAAAAGTTAAAGTTATGAAAACAATGGCATAAAAATGGAGTACCGACCTCAATTTTTTTTATTGCAGAAATGGATAGAGGGTGCAAATTTATGCTATACGGATGCTACCCTGATATTCTTCAGATTTTTTACAGAACTGGAAGCATTTTTAAAAAATTATTGAAAGTCCTTTTTGTGACGTCACGCGGCGGCAAGTTCTATCTTTTTCTTAAGGGCAGACGCCTCGTGACGTTACAAAAAGGATATTCAATAATTTTTTAAAATACTTCCAGGGCCTGTAAAAAATCTGAAAAAAGCAGGGTAGCATAACTTTGCACCCTCTATCCATTTCTGCAATAAAAAAAATTGAGGTCGGTACTCTATTGTTGCATAAATTATTTTAAAATAATAAATATGCGTATATATATATATATATATATATATATATATATATGATCCGGTATCACGTCAATATCACGAAAACAAAAATCACGAAAGCATTTTCAACGAATGACTTTATCCCGAAAACAATTACATCGAAAACAAATAAAAACGAAATCATTCACCAAGAAATTAAATTAACACGAAACGAAATAATAACGAGAACAAAAATCACGAAAACAATTTGTACGAAAGTAATTTGACCGAAACAAAAAAGGACGAAAGTAAATTAGAACGAAATTATTTTAATACAAAAAGCACGAAAACAATTTGACTGAAAAGTTATTTGAACGAAAACATTTAAGACGAATCAAAAAATAACGAAAAAATTTTGACTGAAAGTTATTTGAACGAAAACATTTAAAACGAATGGAAAAATCACGAATACAATTTGAACGGACGCTATTTGACCAAATTAAAAAGACACGGATGAAGAAAAATATTAATAAAAATTATAACAATATTAAGTAAACAAAAAAAATGTAAATTAAAACGAATGCAATAAAGAAAAGAAGCAATACATACAGACTGAGCCAGAAATGGTGTGCCGATCCCATGCTAAAATTTGGGCAGGTTAAATTAACTTTGAGCTAGAAATTTGAAATTTGGCATACGGAAAGCCAAGGGTTCTAAGTTTTTTGACATGTTTGTGTTAAATGATTTTTAAAATTAAAATTTCCTACCTTTTTAGGGGTGGATTCACGATTTGCATTTCTTTCTTATGGGATTTCCATGTTAAATTAAGTTGATACAAAAATTTTAGCCGATTTGCACCAAACTTACAAGTTTTTACGGTTTTCAGAGCACGTTGAATTTAATGGCATAATTTAAAAAGTGGTGAAAACAGCCCCTAATGTGTTAATGACCCTTACTACGTAAAAAAATGATGCTATCAAAATTTTGATTATGCCACTGAAACGGGCTTACTTTTTTACTCCAAAAACGACCTTTGAATTTTTTGAATCCGAGCAAGTCAATGATTTAATAATTTTTATGGGTGAAACACCATCAAATACAGCGTGCTCTGGAAACCTTAAAAACTAATTTTGGTGCAAATCGGCTAAAATTTTTCTATCAACTTAATTTAACATGGAAATCCCATAAGGAAAAAATGCAAATCGTAAATCCACCACTAAAAGGGTAGGAATTATGAATTTTTAAAATCGTTTAACACAAACATGTAAAAAAACTTAGAACCCTTGGCTTTCTGTATGCCAAATTTCAAATTTCTAGCTCAAAGTTAATTCAACCTGCCCAAATTTTAGCATGGGATCGGCACACCATTTCTGGCTCAGTCTGTATATATTGCTTCTTTATTGTATTCGTTTTAATTTACATTTTTTTTTGTTTAATTAATATTATATTGTTGTAATTTTTATTAATATTTTTCTTCATCCGTGTTTTTTTATTTTGGTCAAATAGCGTCCGTTCAAATTGTATTCGTGATGTTTCCATTCGTTTTAAATGTTTTCGTTCAAATAACTTTCAGTCAAAATGTTTTCGTTATTTTTTTATTCGTCTTAAATGTTAATTGACGTAGGTCGAGCGTGGCGCAGTGCATTGACCGGTTCTCGTTAGATCACCGAAGTCAGGCTACGTCGAGCGTGGTTGGTACTTGGATAGATGACCGTTTCAAGTAAAAAATACGCTGCTCCCTCCCTGGGGTAAATTCATCTCGCTTTCCACCCAGTGCAGTGATGCACTTGTGTGTGGTTCCTCAGGCTTAATTTGGACATCGCTTTGGTCCATTGAGAAAAAGTAGAGGTGTCGGTCCTGACTGAGGTTTTCCACGGTTCCCTCAGTCTCACTTCAGCGAATGCTGGGACGCGTAATAAGCATGCAAGCCGTGGCCACTATCCGTTCCCTACCTTATCCCTACCCAGAACCCCGCCGCGAGCTGTAAGCTCTTTGGGGTGTATCCTTGTAAAAGAAAAAAAAAAAAGAAAAAAAATAACTTTCGGACAAATTGTTTTCGTGATTTTTTTTATTACGTTTCAAATTTGTTTTACGTTCTAATTTACTTTCGTTGTTTTTTCAATTCGTTCAAATATCTATCGGCCAAATAAAATGTTTTTCGTGATTATTGAATTCGGCTAAAATGTTTTTGCTGTAAATGCTTTCGTGCTTATAATTGTGCAGCTTTTTATGTTTCGTTTTAAATGCATTCGTACATTTTCCATTTCGTTTAATTATATTTTCTAAAAAAATGTTTTCGTGTTAAATTACTTTCGTCCTTTTTGTGATCATGCAACAAAATTTGTAATGTTTTGGCGCTCTGCAACCGCATTCCTGAAGCTTCGGAAATGGGGTACTGACCGGTATTTGAGTTAGCAATACTAGCAAAAATTACTGTGAATTCTATGAAGAACGAGCCCTATATATTAGAGCATTCTACGACAATTTGCTGATTTTATATAAATTTTTAAAGTTTTTTTTTGATGACGTCATAGCATTGAATCTTAAATGGGAAAATGAATCAGTTAACATTGCTAAAATGAAAAGTTATTGAGGTAGGAATTTGAAACCTTCATTATCGTAATTTTAGCACCTAAAAACCTTGGAAATGAAGTTTTGGTTACATTTCAATATTAAGTATGGGTTTTGGCAATGTTAACTGATCTATTTTTCCATTTAAGATTCAATGGTATGACGTCATTTTTGAGAGGTTTTAAAAATTCATATAAAATCAGGAAATTGTCGTAGAATGCTGTAATAGGGCTTGTTCTTCATGAAATTCTCGTGCCTTTTGAAATTTTGACAAAAACTTGGAACATTTTTTTTTGGTCAGTACCCCATTGTCGTTGAAATCCCGATGTTTCCAGCTGTTTTAGAGGAAGGTGAGAACGCTATAACTAGCATTCCTTTTTTTTTTTAAAAGGGGCGGGGAAGTTAATGTTTCTTTTTTACAATTAAATTACATGTTTGAAACAATTAAATCATGAAATAACAGTTTAAAAATTTATAAATATCTGCAGCTTAGAAATGTTATGCATTGATGTTTTATGCGCATGCAATCATGTCTCGTCGATTGGAAACTATAAATTAACAAGTAGTAGATATAGTCCGTGAGCCAGGCCTCCAAAAGAACGGAAAATGGCTCCGGAGGAGGGACCAGCTAAAAGTCACCTAAATCGAAAGAGGACATCCTGGTGCATCCAGGGAACCTAATTTCACACCCCCTCACTTGTTGTGAAACTTCCGGTGACGTCACAAAGATGACGACATAAAAAAACTTCCAGGCTGCATCTATATTGTTAATGCCTTCTACAGACCAGTCCGTTTTTATCATACTAATTTTTTTAAAAGTTCTTTACAATCAGTAAGACGTGCACTTTTCAAAAATTGTAATTAAAATTTAAAAAATTGAAAAACGTGTCTGTACACGCGAGCATAGAAGGACTAATTTCAGTGCACTTTTCTCGCCACATCTTGTTTCGATTTGTGTAACTTCCTTAATTTTCTTTGAAAATAGCTTAAAATCATGTTATTACATGAATTGACATGTGGGTAGTATAATTACACAGTTTTAAACCTTCAATGCAATTTGTTACCCTTCTACGGCTATAATTAGTGAGTAACATGTGACATCGCGCGCGTGGGACAAGGACGCCAATATGTGATTGAGAGCTTTTTGCTACTTGTAGCAGCCAGTTTGGCAAAAAAGTCATGTAGAAAATGAGGACATTAT
Organism: Siphlonurus alternatus; assembly: GCA_949825025.1. Lineage (NCBI taxonomy): Eukaryota > Metazoa > Arthropoda > Insecta > Ephemeroptera > Siphlonuridae > Siphlonurus > Siphlonurus alternatus. The sequence continues at coordinate 21,041,737 of OX463787.1, read as the reverse complement.
ATATATTTTAGTGTGTATTAACCCTAAGATCCAATTATAGCTCTTACTCCGCCTCTGAATTAATACAATTTAACCTCCATAAAAATAACATGAAGAACGAATTGAATTCCTATGTGTACCTACATGCAGTATTATATCGAGCGAAGTGGGTATTTTTTCACTGACCATTGTAAATGTGTAAATCTCTTGTTAAATTTTATGTACACTCGCTTAAAAAAAAATCCACTTTATAACAATACAAAAATGCAATAAATTATAATAAAAGTTGTAGAAATGTTAGGGTGGAGAAGTCTGAGTTGTGTAAGTAATATATAATAAATTGTTTGCTTGTTTGTTCACTATGCATCAAAGTAAGTTGGGAAAAAAATAAATTTTTTTCACCAATCTGGGTTCTTAAATTTTTAGGGCTAAATTCGTAATACAAAGATTTTTTAATAGAAATAAACGTGTAGAAATGAAATTGCAGAATTTCTCTGACGCAACAAAATTAAGCTCACGGCTGGTTGCATGATAAAAACACTAACAAAATCCAAATAGAAATAATATATAAATATGAACAATGTGATACTTCTACCTCTAAAAACAATATTGTCGTCATATTGCTGAGATTTTTTTATAGCTAGGGAAACTTTAGTGAAAAAAAGTAAAAGAATTATTACGCTGCACCAAGAAAATACTGAGCAATCAAACCTAAATTTTATGGTCTTCTTCTTATTCACTCATTTCTGCGTCTTTTAATCATCCATTGATTTGATTCACTCTCAATCAAAATAGCATCGATGAACTCGACCCACGTCTTCTTACGTGTAAATCCCAACAACATATTTTATATCAATTAGTAGCATTAATCATAATTACTTACACAACTGGGACTACCCCCCCCCCCCCTCTATATAACATTTCTACAACTTGTATTAATATTTATTGGATTTTTGTATTGTTATAAAGTGGATACATAATATATTATACTGTATATATATATATATATATATTATATATATATATATATATATATATATATATATATATATATATATATATATATATATATATATATATATATATATATATATATATATATATATATATATATCTATATATCAGGGGCGGCTCGTACTATAGTACTGCGGTACTGCAGCCCCCCCCCCCCCCCAGAAATTTTAGGAACAAACACACAATTAGAAATATCAAATAATTCTATAATTTTTCTGAACTTTCCAGCAAATTTTTATCAGTTCTAACATTTAAAATCATGAAATTTTTGCCGCTGCCGCGTAAATTTATTCCCTCAGCGCTGCCCAGCGGAAGGTACTGCCACTACTAGCAGTAGCCCAAAGCAGTGTTCCCACCCTCATTCTCCTCTTCTTCAACTCCCACTCAAGCCGTGTGATTTTGGAGCGATCGGGGACTGTGCGATCGGCAGTACCCGCAAGCTCATTGGTTCAACAGAACCAATGAGCTTGTGGTATTTGACATTTGAACGACACTTCGAAGATATTTCCTGTAATATGGTTTCATTGAGCAGATTAACAAAATTTTAATTACATTCATCAGTGAATATACTAACAAAGATTGACTAAATATATATTGAAGCATCTGAGGAATGAAGACCAGCACTTTTATTTTACTTTAATAAAAATATGACTGTCCCAAAAGAACCAACCCTTGTCTTTTGAAAATTAAGTGGTGCATGCATGTAAACAATCGTGAGATCTCACGTTCGAACAACGACAACCACAGGTTTCTTACTAACCACGCAGTTAGCGCCATTCTAGCTCGATGGCACTAAACGTCGATCGAATTAATTAAGTGAGAAGGCTGGATAACTTAATTCGTTCGTGAATCGCGCCCATGTATTTTATTATAAATTATAAGTTTACCAGGAACAAGTCGATATACATGGGAGCTATTTATTTATTAATTATTCACTACAGCATTTTATACCATTAATGTGAAAATTCAAACATAAAAATAAAACAATAAAACAAAAACAAGTTGTAAAAGTGTACGAGTATACAAAATATAAGAAAACGTTAACTACTCCAGGATGAGAGAAATATATAACTTATTTTCCCGGGTTTGCGTGTACCGGCTGTACATTATTTAGCAGCAAATATGCGATAGTAATCAAAGAAATATTGCATGGCTAAAAAAAAAAGAATAAAACAATAGTAAAAAAAATGGAATCTTTGATCTGTTATACCGCTCGAGAGGTTTCTCATATTATATGCGCGCTCAAGCCAATATATTATACCGATGTGTCGTAATTATAATATAGGGTGATCAGAACTGCATGAACATCAAATAAATCGATCATGGTATATACAATAATATATGTACAAAATTAGGCGACAACCAGAATCTAATATAAATTTTTAAAGACAAAATTTAATAAAAAAATAAGAAATGAAATTTTTATAAGAAAAAATTACATTATTAAATATTATTTCATTATTATTAGTATTTATTTAATTCAGAAAAAATAATCGTAATCCTGTTAAGGTAGAGATAACACGAATCAGCTGACCCAATGCTAAAAAAATCTCATTCATGAAAATTATGAAAAAAAAAATAATAATAAAATATTCTCCTCTACATTATCCCCTATCAGTATAGCTAAAATATCAGGTACACAAATTCGAGCTAGTTTTCGAGTTATTAATTTTTAATGTTGACTAATTTATAGCATGGAAGTTTCATTTCTCCATCTCCATGTTAAATTAGTCAACATTAAAACAACTTTAAAAATTAATAACTCGAAAACTAGCTCATTTTTGTATACCTGATAATTTAGCTATTACTGATAGGCGATGTAGAGGAGAACATTTTAATATTATTTTTTTTTTTCGTAATTTTCATGACTGAGATTTTTTTAGCATTAGGTCAGCTGATCCGTGTTATCCCTACCTTAACAGGATTACGATTATTTTTTTCTCAGTCAAATAAATACTAATAATATTGAAATAATGTTGAATAATGCAATTTTTTCTTATAAAAATTTCATTTTTTATTTTTTTATTAAATTTTGTCTTTAAAAATTTATATTAGATTCTGGTTGTCGCCTAATTTTGTACATATTGTATATACCATGATCGATTTATTTGTTGTTCATTATATACATTGCGTAAAAATTATACCAAACATTCAGGTTTCATATTATTAACAATGCAGTTTGATTGACACTATTATTTAAAAAAAAGGCTTAAAACAATATTTATTTTTATATATGTTTCTTACCCACGTGAAAGGACTTATGAATTAAAAAAAATAATTAAAATTTGGATATTATATTAAGTTTGAAACATTCAATCACGATTAATTCAAAAGGGCTCGCATAAGTGCATGTCATAACAAATTATAAATAAAATGCATGCATTTTTTGTTTTTAGATAATTTCTGCTTCTTTGTTGAGAGCATTATTATATTATATGATTTTGTCATAATTTTACCCTAAAAAAGGGGCGTGTCCTTATAAAAATTCGCGACTGCGGCGGGCCATTGGGGGGCTCCACCCCCCAAACCCCCCCAAGGTGTTCTGCTGGTCCCATATCAGGCAGCACCCCCACGGAAAAGGGGCACGAGCCGCCCCTGATATATATATATATATATATATATATATATATATATATATATATATATATATATATATATATATATAAAGCGAGCGAGTGTACATAAGATTTAACAAGAGATTTACACATTTATAATGGTCAATAAAAAAATTATCCACTTCGCTCGATCGAATATTGCATACACACATACGAATTCAATTCGTTTTACATGTTATTCTTATGGAGGTTAAATTGCATTATTTCAGAGGCGGAGTAAGAGCTATAATTGAATCTTAGAGATAAGGTAGTGATAACGCAGAACAGCTGTTCGACGTACTTCCCTTTGATTAACATGTAAACCTTAGCAAATTCACAAATATTCTGAAATTTTTTAAAGAAGTAGTTAGTACCTAAAAGTCGGCTAAAACCAATAGAAAAAGTTTCAAAACAATTTAACGAGCCGATTTTTTTAAATTAAGTTTTTAGTTTTTCTCTAAATGGGAAAGCCCTATATGCTGAAAATTAAAAAACTTAAATAGAAAAAAATTGGCTCAATTAAATTGTTTTGAAATTTTTTCTATGGCTTTTTGGCACCAATATATGTTTCTCAAGAAAATTTCAGAATTTTTGTGAATTTGATAAGGTTTACATGTTAGTCAAAGGGGAGTACGTCGAACAGCTGTTCGGCGTTATCTCTACCTTAATTCACATCAAGATATATATAATATCCTTATTTTCTACATGACTTTTTTTTGTCAAACTGGCTGCTACAAGTAGCAAAAGAGCTCTCAAACACATATCGGCGTCCTTGTCCCACGCGCGCGATGTCACATGTTACTCACTTATTATAGCCGTAGAAGGGTAACAAATTGCATTGAAGGTTTAAAACTGTGTAATTATACTACCCACATGTCAATTCATGTAATAACATGATTTTAAGCTATTTTCAAAGAAAATTAAGGAAGTTACACAAATCGAAACGAGATGTGGCGAGAAAAGTGCACTGAAATTAGTTCTTCTATGCTCGCGTGTACAGACACGTTTTTCAATTTTTTAAATTTTAATTACAATTTTTGAAAAGTGCACGTCTTACTGATTGTAAAGAACTTTTAAAAAAATTAGTATGATAAAAACGGACTGGTCTGTAGAAGGCATTAACAATATAGATGCAGCCTGGAAGTTTTTTTATGTCGTCATCTTTGTGACGTCACCGGAAGTTTAACAACAAGTGAGGGGGTGTGAAATTAGGTTCCCTGGATGCACCAGGATGTCCTCTTTCGATTTATGTGACTTTTAGCTGGTCCCTCCTCCAGAGCCATTTTCCGCCATTTCAAATATATAAAATTTGAAAGGTATACACCTGCATGATAATTTTTTGTTTCTTATTGCAATGCATGGAATACTTGACCTCGAATGAATTTTGCATTGTAATGTAAAATCCATTCAGTTCGTCATGAAAGAGAAACTTCTGCGTTCCGCCCAATTTTTTTTACCGGAACGGCCGAACCGTTCCGCCACACTTTTATCACTGCGGGCGGGGCTGTGGGGGCCTACTTTTAACATTTTGGGAGCCTCCGATCGGGGTGACCTACTGAGCGATCGCTCACCATCTGTTATGGCCAGTCCGAGACCTTGACATATAGTTAAGTGAGACGTACCACAATAAAATTAAAAAAAATTACAATTTTTTCATATTATTTGATAGTTACACATCATAAAAAAAAATAAGGAAAACAAAATATTATGTAATGACAAATTTTAACTTTACCTGGGATCCAGATGATATGTTTTTCATTTTGATCAACACAGTTTTCAGATTTGTACAGGATAACTTCTCCCGCAAAAAAATTTAAAAATAGTCCATTTTTTTCTATCATAATTGCAATTAAATTAAAAAAAAAATAAATAAAATAATAAATAAAACAAAATTAAACAATAATAAATTAATTAATAAACATTAATAAATAACACTGTAAATACAATTAAATTTATGCTTTAAAATTTCTCTATACACATAAATATAACTCCTTGAACACTCGAAACAGTCTGTGACAGGCATGCGTTGGACTCGTGTAGACGTGTATGCTGCAGGTGTTCACGAGGAGAGGGGAGGGACGATTGAGGAGAAGTAAGGAGCAGAGGTCAAAAATATAAAGAGGTAACATAGGTATAGTTGAACCGTCATATGGTCAGCGCTGTCACTTTGACACGGCAGTCAGGGACGTAGCGAAGGAGGGGGGGCGGGGATACCCCCCTCCCTTGAGAGCTAAACTTTCGTGAATTTTAATTCAGGGGGGGGGGGATGGTACTCGTCGGAGAAGATTTACATGAAAATTTTTGAAATTTAAAAAAAATATAAAATATATATCCATGAAACACATCTTTAGACATATTTAATTTATTTCAAATGCGCCCAGTGATATGATTATATAGATATACTATAATTCTATCATTAGTCATTATAATTATGTATATTACAGTATTTATTATTTATATATATTTCTAATAGACAACAATTTAAAATATAACAAAAGCAGTGAACATTCCCTGATATAAGATGTTCGGCATAAAAATTAGAATTATAGCCTAATATTTTTTAGTTAATTAATTTAATTTTATTACATCTTAGTTTTATGTCTAATGTACAGTACAACACTGTACATATCTTACATTTATATTATTAAAGTTATAAAAAGCCGAACTTTTAATTGTATTGTACGGTATACCATTATCATTATTTTTTTTTTTAATTAAACCCTATTGGGTACTTCTATTTACTTATTACATACTACTTGAAACCCCGAACCTTCCGAAACCCTAACTTGAGCGTTTCGCGGGCTCTTCTGGAACGGGGGCGGCCACGGCCTTGCAAATCCATCCCGGCATTTGCCTGCGGCTGAGGGAAACGTGGAAACCTCAGCCAGGATGGACGCTACAGCTCTTGTCAATGAACCGGAAGTGCAATGGTCCAAAGCCACATAGTGGAAAAGCGCAACGTTTTACCCCTGGGTGGGAAACGTGGTTTTTGTTGAAAATGGTCACCCATCCAACTACTAACCACGCGCGGCGTTGCTTGACTTCGGTGATCTGACGAGACCCGGTCAAGCGCACTGCGCCACACCTCCCACCATTATAGAGTAATAAGTAATACATTGATTTTAATCTTAAAAATTTAAATATAATTATATGTTTTGCTCGCCTTGTATCTTCTTAAAATGTGCTCTATTTTATATATATATATATATATATATATATATATATATATATATATATATTATATATATATATATAAATGTAGGGACAAAAATATAGAGGCTTCAAATGTTCCCCGGCGGGAAAAATTTCTCTTTATCCTCAATGTTATAGAAAGTTTGAATTTTTTCCGGTAACTATATTAACGTATTCAATTTGAAAACATCTCCTAGCCCTCATTTAGGGGTCTTTTGATAATAAATCAAGAACTTATTTTCGCTATTTCTTTATGCCAGAAAAGCAATTTCGAGTTTTTTTTTTACATAGGTTTAGATAGGATGGTGGGAACACCGCAAAATCAGCTGAATTGCTCCATTTCAACTACATAATTAACAATTACAAATATAAGAAATTTGCTACAATTTTTCATCGAAAAAAAAAATAGGACACGCTCTTTAAAAAAAAAATCACGCCTCGATCCTGCGGGGTTTTGCTTCTCGGGGCCCCCTATAATTTCCCCCCCCCCCCTCCCACTGGGGAAATTCTACATATGCCACTGAACGGCAGATAAGACAGGAATGCACAATAAAGTTCGAAGTAACAGGCAGGTGGGATGGATAATATGATGTTATGATTTACATTTATAAATTAATTCAATTTTCTTATGAGTTATTTTACGGCGACCTTATAAAAAAAAATATTTATCAGAAAAACAAATTTTATAATTTTACCTATTTTTAAACTGATTTATTCTATCACATTACTCCCACTATTCCACCTCTTTTTCTTAATTTAATATCTTATCTTCAAAAAATGTTTATTATTATTATTATTTTTGTTATTTAATATTGACGTGTGCCTATTATCTATGAATCATTTTTGCAGCGAAGTATATAAATTCCTTGAGGGTAAGATAACACGGATCAACTGATCGATAAGTCCCATTTGATTAACATGTATTACAAACCTTAATCCATCACTCAAAAATTCTGAATTTTTTTTTAGAGATAGTACTTAGAAGAGTTAGGAGAAAAGAAATCAAAACAAAAAATTGCATGAGCTCAATTGTTTATAAATTCTTAGTATAGGGCTTACCCATATATGAAGAGCTAATTTAAAAATGAATTTAAAAAAAAAATAGTTCGATTTAATAACATAACAATTTTTTTTTAACATTTCCATTATTTGCAGTAAGTAAAACGAAATTAAATAAAAGGGAGGTGTGGCGCAGTGCGCTTGACCGGGTCTCGTCAGATCACCGAAGTCAAGCAACGCCGAGCGTGGTTAGTAGTTCGATGGGTGATCATTTTCAACAAAAACCACGTTTTTTACCCAGGGGTAAATCGTTGCGCTTTTCCACTATGTGGTTCCCCTAGCTTTGGACCATTGCAATTCAGGTTCATTGACAAAAGCTGTAGCGTCCATCCTGGCTGAGGTTTCCACGTTTTCCTCAGCCGCAGGCAAATGCCGGGATGGATTTGCAAGGCTGTGGCCGCCCCCGTTCCGGAAGAGCCCGCGAAACGCTCAAGTTAGGGTTTCGGAAGGTTCGGGGTTTCAAGGTAGTATGTAAATAATAAATAGAAGTACCTAATAGGGTTTAATTAAAAAAAAAATCAACCATATCAATTATCAAAATAATAATAAACAATTTTTTTTCAACATAAACATAATTACGTTCATCTCGTTTTTCTTAAACTATAATACATTTTTAAATGTCATGATCGAATAATGGTGTAATTAGGTTTCTGCATGTCTTTTTTTTATAATAATAGCTCAATCGAAAGAAGATGTCGAAAAAATACACCCATGAATTTTATGCGATTTTTTTAGCACTTCATCATACCTAAAATAGAGATTAAAAGAGGTCACGTGACCTACAGGCTTCGTCCACAACACCTATGACATCATTACATTCTTTTGTTCAAGTATATAACACCTGTAAACCACCACGTTGCTATGGAAACAAATAATAATTTTTAATAAGCAACAATGCAATAATTGTTTTATTCGAGTGTTATATAGATAAACTAAAGGATGTAATGACGTCATAGGCGTTGTGGAAGGAGCCTCCAGGTCACGTGACCTCTTTTAATCTCCATTTTAGGTATGATACAATACTGAAAAAAATCGCATAAGATTCACAGGTGTATTTTTCAACCCTTATTTCGATTGAGCTAATAACAAAAATTATTACATGCAGGAACCTATTATTGTTGTCATTGTTGAGTTTACGCTGAGTTTACGTAGTTTCTATAACGTCAAAAAATTAAATGTATTGGGGGGCATTCACAAAGCATTTTAACCCCCACTTTAGCCTCAATTGCCTCAAGAGATCGCGCGTGGCGCAGTGCATTGACCGGTTCTCGTTAGATCACTGAAGTCAGGCTATGTCGAGCGTGGTTAGTACTTGGATGGGTGACCGTTTCAAGAGAAAATGACGGTGCTCCCTCCCTGGGGTAAATTCATCTCGCTTCCCACCCAGTACAGTGATGCACTTGTGTGTGGTTCTCCAGGTTTTGGACATCGCCTTGGTCCATTGAGAAAAAGTAGAGGTGTCCGTCCTGACTGAGGTTTTCCACGGTTCTCTCAGTCTCACCTCAGCGAATACTGCATGGGACGAGTATAAACAGGCAGTGGCCACCATCCTTTCATTATATAAACCTTTTTCATTACCCGGCTCGAGCTCCAAGCTCATAGAAGTGTAAAACCATGTAAAACATGTATGTTATTTATATATATTATCCCGGGTGCTAATTAAACCAGGGGCTAAACATACTTAGTGCCTGGTTAACTGGTTTAGTACCATGTTTAGCACCAGGGATAAAAATCGAGGCTAAAGTGGGGGTTAAAGTGCTTTGTGAATCCCCCCCCCCCTTTGTCTTTTACATGTTAGTGCATGCGACTAAATTATTATTAATATATTTATAGTTTAGTTAATTACGTATATAGTCAATTGTGTGATTAGCATAAGGCAGAAATCTGACGGAAGATTTCAAAGCGTTTCATGCTGGGGTTTGATTGGATTTTTAATTGGATTTAGGCAGCCAACAAACCACATAAGCAAATTATTAAATATTATAACTTTCATAAGAGAGTTTCATTTTTCAGTTCTTATTCAGTCGTATCGGCAAGTAAGTTTGTAACTATGAAGCGCATAAAAGTAGAGTGAGCCATTGATTTTTTTTTTTTTTTTGAAGACTTTATTTTCTAACAATATTTTAAACTACCCTGTAATTAGAATTAAAAAGCTAAAAATTCCACTTCAAATAGCTTCACCACAAAAAATTCAAAAATTCCCAAAGTTGGTAGTTTCGGATGCCTTTAACATGCGTCCTTATATTATTATGTTATACAGAAAACAGCTTTTTACTGCAACTTAAATTGTCCGAACTATGGTACCAATTAATAAAAATACCCACGTAATCTATGATGAATTGTTTAATGGATTTTCAAATAAAATATTTTTTTTTAACGGAGCCGCTTTTCCGGAAAATAATCTTGAAAATCTTTATGGGAATTAATCGACAAAAATTTCGATATTTTTTTTCATTTCTCAATAGAGGGCAGGTTAGAGCATTTTTTAGAAAATAAAATCTTAAAAAAAAAATTAACCGGTTCTCTTTCGATCACCGAAGTTAAGCAATTCGGGCGTGGTTAGGACTTGGATGGGTGACTGTTTTCAAGGAAAAATTACGTTGCTTCTCTCTTTCCACCCACAGTGCAGTGATGCACATGTGTGTGTTGTTCCCCAGGCTTTGAACATCACTTTGGACCATTTATGTAGAAATTAGACAGGTGTCGTGACTGCAGGGTTCCCTCAGTCTCACCTCGAGAACTGCTCATTATTTTCCCAAGGACAAGCTGGGAATCAACAAATATACATGCAAAAAAATTACTAAAAACTGTTTATCGTATATTTGGATTAGTAAATTTTTCGTATGAAAAAGATGCTGATTTGAATCAATGCATTTAAAACAATTGCATTCTTCATTGATGAATAGAGATTTTTTTTTCCTGTCATTAAGGTTTACTACAATTTTCAGAGCGGTAAACAAAATTATTTTTCTTACAATGCACCTACAATAACTTTTTTTTCGGACAAAAAAGTACTGTACGTATAACATTATAATATTAAAATTAAAATCGATTTTGAACAGGGTATTACCAAGAAATTGATGCAATGGAAAACCCGCCTGAAAGTTTTTATTGCAGAAATTAATACAGGACATCAAATTATATTACCCTGTTTTTGTTTTGTTTTTTAGAATTTTTATGGGTCAGGAGTAATTGCTAATTTTTTTTGCCGAGGTCAGGTTTGAACCTGCAACACCCCTTTTTAGGTCCTATCTTTCAATATTTTTTTAAAAAATAGTTCACGGTCTCTAAAAAATCTGAAAAAAATTAGAGTAGCATAACTTTGCTCCCTCTATTCTTTTATGCAAAAAAAAAAAATAAATAAATAAATAAATAAATATTAAAAAAAAAAATCGTGAAGGTTGTCTATTTAAAAAATATTCTAAACAACATCAAAATTTAAATTATAAATACATACAGGAATGAAAATTTTTAAAGGTGTACCGAAGTGAATACTTCTTTTTTTTTTTTTTTTAGATATTCTGGTAGCTGTGAATTATTTTGTATTCCCTGTGGCTCAATATTTTCGTACGATGGCTAGTTATTATCTAATTAATTTTTTAGTAAAAAATTTGAGTCGTAGGTCCGTTGGTTGCTTCAAGTTTGGGCGCGGCAGCAGCAGGCACTGACCAGAGCGTACTAGATTAAAGTACGCTCTCCACTGACACGACAAGAAGGGGGCGAGAGGAGGTTCTCCTAATTTGCGGAAAATTATCGTCGTATCAGCGACTGTTGCAACCGCGAGCTGGCTTGAAGCAACCAACTTTTTTACTAAAAAATAATTGTAAAATAACTAGCCATCGTACGAAAATATTGAGCCACAGGGATAATTCACAGCTTCCAAAATATCTAAAAAATGGTATTCACATTTGTACACCTTTAAGTAAAAAATATGCAAGCAGTCCCTCCTTGCGACTTTGATTAATTACGTTACGTGAAATTTTATGAGAATCCTGTTTTCAGACTTTTTTTAACCCTATAATAAAATCATTCTGCGAAATAGTGTGACGTCATTGACATGCAATGACTTTCCCTAATGCTTTTTTGTTAAACATTAACAAAATATTAATATAGTAACTTGAGATTATCAATCCATTATATGCCATAATAAAATTTATTTATTTATTATATTTATTCAAAAAACAGACTACAGGTTAGGTAATCCGATTATAAAGAATACAATTATAGTTCATATATATACAAATTCTTAGTTAAAATACACACGTACAAAAATTAATATATATATTACTAAAATCTTGGTAACATATAATACATTATATTTATGTGGCGCAGTGCGCTTGACCGGGTCTCGTCAGATCACTGAAGTCAAGCAACACCACGCGTGGTTAGTAGTTGGATGGGTGACCATTTTCAACAAAAACCACGTTTCCCACCCAGGGGTAAAACGTTGCGCTTTTCCACTATGTGGTTCCCCTGGCTTTGGATCATTGCACTTCCGGTTCATTGACAAAAGCTGTAGCGTCCATCCTGGCTGAGGTTTCCACGTTTCCCTCAGCCGCAGGCAAATGCCGGGATGGATTTGAAAGGCCGTGGCCGCCCCCGTTCCAGAAGAGTCCGCGAAACGCTCAAGTTAGGATTTCGGAAGGTTCGGGGTTTCAAAGTTGTATGCGGCTGTAATGAGGAATTAGAATCGAAAAATTTTATTGGCTTAATCGAAAGAAGGGGTAAAAATATGACGTTGTGAATTTTTTCAGATTTTTTTGTGACCTATAACTAATTTTAATTAATTAATTAAGTTGCATTATTTTGAGAGTGCCGCCTCTCGTGACGCCTCTGACGTCACACTATTCTTGTACTTTTGCACTATAGATGAGATTAAGTGGGAACATGGAGGTATGAAAATCAAAATGGCTGGCGCCACGTTTGAAATTCCCCGCTTCAATTTTTTGAAGTTTTAATGTGGGTAACGTTTGATCAATTTTAGCTTTATTTTGTTCGCATACCACTGAAAAATATGGTTGAAATATGATTTAAAACTTCTATCGTGCTCTAATATTGTTTAATACGTAAAAAGTAGAAAATTATGAGAGACTAATTTCTTACATCAAATTAGTTTGCTTTCTTATTTTAAATAAAATAATTTACTGATACTTGGTGTGCTAGTGGGTTAGCTCAGTGGTAAACGCATCAGACTTCAAATTTCGTGGTTGCGGGTTCGATTCTTTCTTCCGGCGAGTTTTTATAAATACATTTTTTTTCTTTAATTTTAATATATTTATGAATTCTAAATTTATAAAATGTGGTTAAAATATGGTTTACAGCTACTATCAATCATAATTGATAACTTTTTAATAGTAAAGAGAGGGAACAATATTAATAAAAAATTACTTCACTTTTATACGTTCAAATAAAACATTTTTCACACTGTGTCCCAAAGCTTGGTGTGGCACAGTGGCGAAGACGCAGAGCTCGATCGTTATACTCTTGTGGTGGAGAGTTTGATTCTCCACGTCGAAGGATTTTTTAAACTCGACACTTTTCTTTCCTTTAATTTAGTTTAATTTAATTAAAGAAAATTTCTCCGCCACTGTGCCACACTATAATTAAGCTTTGAGCCTCGGTAAGAAAAATGTTTTATTTGAACGTATAAAAGTGAAGTAATTTTTTATTAATATTGTTCCCTCTCTTTACTATTAAAAAGTTATCAATTATGATTGATAGTAGCTGTAAACCATATTTTAACCACATTTTATAAATTTAGAATTCATAAATATATTAAAATTTAAGAAAAAAAAATGTACATATAAAAACTCGCTGGAAGAAAGAATCGAACCCGCAACCACGATATTTGAAGTCTGATGCGTTTACCACTGGACTAACCCACTAGCACACCAATGGGGAATTCTCCTACATTTATTTTAATTTTTTTTCAGATGCTCTTTGCCTTGAAACTAAACGTCCCAAAACTAAAAAGTTTCAATTTTCAAAATTGAAGACAAGGGAATTTTTTAAAAATCTTCCTTCTTTTGAATTTAGCGCCAAAACGTGACGTAGAAACTGCCTAGCAGGCGAAATTTTCCTGCAATAAATTTATATTTTCGATTATCACTCTTAAAGTAAACTGATATTAGAGACAAAACTATTGATATAAGGGTAAAAAAACCCGCTGATTTCGATCGTGTTACTAAAATTTATAGCCAATCACTCCTTGACGCTCAAACTATGATATCAAGCAGTTGTTGTGTGTTAACTAGGGAGTTTCTACGTCACAATTTTCAGGTTTGCGCGCGGGTTGCATACTTTGCCCCTATTCTAATAATCCCTTCAGAGTCCCCAAATTTGAGTTAAAAAAGTTGAAACTTAAGTCAAACTTATTGTTACTATGTACCCTATCATGATATAGTAGTTAAATTAAAAATTGAGTTGTAAGAGAATTCCCCATTATCAGTAAATTATTTTATTTAAAGGAACAAAGCAAACTAATTTGATGTAAGAAGTTGGTCTCTCATAATTTTCTACTTTTTACGTATTAAACAATGGAGGCTTCAAGTGATGCGCTTTCGCTGCGCAACTGTTTGTCGCTAAGGTCCATCTTGCACTTGAAAATGAAGCAAAGTGTTTTTTTAACTTTTCTCGGTTATAAATCAAGTAAAAAATCTAAATCTTTAATTATCTACTTTATTTTTCAGTTTGGACCAAAGTTCCGTAAAGGAATTATCCCTGAAAAATCTTATTCTTGGTGAAAAAACGAATTCACGTTTTTTTTACATAGGTTTGGTATAGCGGGTGGGATCACCGAAAAATCAGCTGACTTGAAGCCTCTATATTAGAGCACGATAGAAGTTTTAAATCATATTTCAACCATATTTTTCAGTGGTATGCGAACAAAATAAAGCTAAAATTGATCAAACGTAACCCACATTAAAACTTCAAAAATTTGAAGCGGGGAATTTCAAACGTGGCGCCAGCCATTTTGATTTTCATACCTGCATGTTCTCACCTAATCTCATCTATAGTGCAAAAGTACAAGAATGGTGTGACGTCAGAGGCGTCACGAGAGGCGGCACTCTCAAAATAATGCAACTTAATTAATTAATTAAAATTAGTTATAGGTCACAAAAAAATCTGAAAAAATTCACAACGTCATATTTTTACCCCTTCTTTCGATTAAGCCAATAAAATTTTTTGATTCTAATTCCTCATTAGTAAATAAAAGTACCCAATAGGGTTTGATTTAAAAATAAAAAATATTTCATTACAATCAAGCTGTTGTCCATTGGATGGACAATTTGCATGACATTTTTTTACTACAGAAATGGAAAGAGGGTACCGAATTATTCTACTCTGAATTTTTTCAGAATTTGTTGAGAGCGGGAACTATTTTTTAAAAAAATTTGAAAGTCAGTTTTATGACGTCACGGGCGTTTAGCACCTATCCAATGCCCACTGTATCAGTATCACTGGTATGTGATACAGTGGGCATTGGCCTATCCTTTTCTTAAGGACAGACTCCTCTTGATGTCATAAAATCGACTTTCAATAAATTTTTAAAAATAGTTCCCGGCTTCTAAAAAATCTGAAAAAATTCAGAGTAGCATAACTTTGCACCCCTTATCCATTTCTGCAATAAAAAAATGTCATGCAAATTGTCCATTGTAGAAGTTAATGTTCACACTTCATAAATAAAATTTGGTTATTGAGTATTTGGATAGATGACTTGGAGTTTTGTGAGTTTTTGTTAAGCCCAAGGTGGGTAAAGGTAGAAGGTGGAATTACTTCAAGTTTTTGTAGACTGCATACTTCGGAAAACTTCGAGCCGGGCGCAGGATCGTTTAGCTCCGCCCGTGTCACTGGGCGCTGCAATTGCTATAGTCAAATTTACTTTTGAATCCCTTTGGAAGTAAAAGGTTTCTGATCTTCCTATTGTTAGTTCAGTGCACAATTTCCCACACAGATAAATACTTTTAATTCAAACCAAACCGTCAAAGTTTCAAAACTGAAATCACTGACAAAAGAGCAGCAAATTTCCTATTTCTGGCTACTTCCGGAAGGAATGCCAAATTAATTTGACTGTAGTGATTCCCACCACGAAGAGGCATCCCCTCCCACGTGTGCGCGCACACTTCCAGTAACCACTCGCTTTGCATGACTCCCTCCCCTTACACCCTTAAACTCCTACCCCTGGCAGATGTTCCCCTCTCGCGCCCAACGACATCACGCTACTATAAATTCAAGTTCCTCTACCTGCCAAGTAATTCCACCTTCTAACTTTACCCACCTTGGTTAAACCCTGTAAGAACCTCAAATTTGAGAAACTGTGATATTATAGATGCAAAACGTCTTTTCCTCTGCTGAACCTTGCGGGTAACTAAAAAAGCATCAATTATATTAATTTAATTATTTTTATTTATTTATCAAACCCTATTGGGCACTTCTGCTTACTAATTACATACTACTTTGAAAACCCGAACATTCCGAAACCCTAACTTGAGCGTTTTGCGTGCTCTTCTGGAACGGGGGCGGCCACGGCCTTGCAAATCCATCCCGGCATTTGCCTACGACTGAGGGAAACGTGGAAACCTCAGCTATGATGGACAGTACAGCTTTTGTCAATGAACCGGAAGTGCAGTGGTCCAAAGTCAGGGCAACCACATAGTGAAAATGCGCAACGATTTAACCCTGGGTGGGGAACGTATATTATGTTGAAAATGGTCACCCATCCAACTACTAACCACGCTCGGCGTTGCTTGACTTCGGTGATCTGACGAGACCCGGTCAAGCGCACTGCGCCTCACCTCCCATCATGAGCTCTGGCTGGTAAAATCAGGTACTATATACATCGTCCCATATTAAAAATGAAAAAGGCTACATACAGTCTAACAGATCTTACAATGCATGTAGACACTATATGGCACGATCTCCAGACAGTCTAGACTGAATGGCGGCATCCATAAGATTCTTAATATTTATTTTCAAGATGTCCGGCGCGCGCATTGAATCCACACATAAACTAAGATTTGTAATACTGTATATCGGACAAACTTTATAATTAATAATTTGTTACAACCATATTGCAATATAAGAGGCCTTTCACACACGGCATTAAAGAGCTTAATTTTTCCCATCGGTAATCTTGTCAACAAAATTTAATAATGAATATAAAGAGATTTTAAGTACTAACCTTTGACTTGTCTTTACGAATAGGCAACAATGGTTTCACTTTCTTATTTCACAATTAGAAAATAAAAAGATATACATAAAATTGTGCTTTTCTGAATTTTTTCAGATTTTTTGGAGCGTGGGAACTAATTTTAAAAAAATATTTAAAATATCTGAATTAGGGTGGTACACCTGATTGAACAACATCAGTAGCCAATCCAAGTACAGGAACATGACGTCATGTTTGTCCCATCAGGTGTATCACCCTAATTCAGATATTTTAAATATATATTTTTTTAAATTAGTTCCCGCTCTTCAAAAAATGTTAAAAAAAACAAGGCGATGTATCTTCTTTATGTAACGAAATACTTACAAAACGTGTGAAAAACCTTCCTGAAATAGCCACCAGTAGCGCGTCGATCGTTATTCTGTGCCGTGACGGGTGCTGCATTGCCGGTTCTTACCGCGCTAGACCGCGCCGTGCCGATTAACAATGGTCACATGAGTTTTTTCACCAAAGCTCATAAAATATTACGCACAGTTTTATGATAACTTCCTGAAACTACCGCTTGGGGGCCAAAAATACAAATATTTGGGCCGCCGGCAAAGCTACATCCCCATGAAAAAAATCAGAAAAGCATAATTTTATGTACATTTTCCCATTATGAAAAAAAAAAAAAAATGTAACTATTATTGTGTATTGTCACAATGGTCAGCATCCATGAAGACATCACCAGTCCTTTGTCCTCCCATTTATTACAAAAAAAGATTGGGCGCACGTAAGATCCTATTAGGAGCAATTTTTTGATCGCTTATTGTTAACCCTCTAAATAAGTTATGTTTGCAAATTTAAAATTACGTTTTGGCACTAACTTTTTACGTTTGCTGCTATAAAAATTTTATTATTTGTCTTCCGGGTCAGTTTAATTAAAGAGCATCTAAAGAATTTCGCGGTAGGTGTGTTTTGACTTTGAGCCGAAAAAACGTGCGCAGAAGGGTTGCGCGCCGATGCGCGGTGGTTGTAGCAGAAGTCAAAATTAGCAAACGAACATGGCGACTATATAATTTTTCTGATGTATACTTACCATTGTCGAGGTAAATTAGACTGACAAGTGAGAGTGAACTTTACTTACTGACCATTATATTCACTTCACTGAATATTATGATGCAAAGATCGATGTTTGTGTAGAAGTGTCTAATAACCAAGCCAGTGACATACCATTTATAATTAAAGCATGTCAAAAGGCCAAGTGACAAGACAAACTACAGACTCTTAACTGTTGTTATAATTTGTGAACACAATTTTACTGGTACAAATTAATTGATGACACTTACAAAGAACGCCCACAGACATTGCTAAATTCAGACTAGGCCATGACTATCTTAGATCCTTTCAGAAGAGATATATTTGTACTTAGAAGAAACTCCAAGACAGAGGTATCTGTTGAGTTGCTCTGCAACATCTGCCTGACAACATGAAGAGAGAAGGGAAAGAATTTTGTCTATTGGCTATCTAGAATTAAAATGGCTGTAAACGCCGGAACGCGGGCAAAAGAACAACTTAAGATATACCGGTACGGGAATTTATGTTTATGTTTGGGGTAACACGGAGATGCCCGAAACCGCCCGAAGATCTTCGGGATGTAGACAGAAAACTCTAAAATCCTATATTGTGCGGGTTAACGTAACTCACAGCATCTCTTTTTAATAATAGTTTTGGTTGTCAAATATTTTTCTTCAATAGCATTGGTTCTTCTTTTCACCATTTATGAAAGACAATTGTATGAAAAATTATGCAAATAGCCAGTAGAAATTAATTTTGAGGCCAACTTTAGCTCGTATCTGCTATATAGCTGGCAATGTTTTACCTACATAATCGTGATGTCATATTGTTTTATAATGTATGGTGAAAGACCGTATAACCTAAAAATGGACAACTTGCATGAAAAATTTTAATTGCAAAAATGAATACAATGTACTGTACCAAATTAAAATTATGCTACTCTGAATTTCCAGATTCTTTTGAGACCCAGAACTATTTTTAAATAATATATAATTCAAAGTGCAGCCACACCCCCTAAAGGTGTCAATAGGCATCTAGTCCTTCCCACGTCTAAATCTAGACTACATCTGAACTGCAGCAGTCCAGATCAGTTCAAAATTATGCTAGTTCAGATAGTTGTAAATAGTATAAAATTGGCCGGTTTTGAACTGTTTGAGCTACCAATTTTGAACTGGCCACAGTTGTAAATAGCTCATAGCAGTCCAGACAATACAGCTCAGAACAGTCCAGCCTAGCTCAAACTAGCTCGTTTACGCTGATACTCAGGCAGTCCATTATAGCTCAAACCAGTTCATTGCTGCTATACATGCAACAGTCCATTCTAGCTCAGAACAGTCCAGCCTAGCTCAAAAGAGTCCAATGTACTGTAGCAGCTGTACTGCAGTCCAGGGCAGTCCATTCTAGCTCAGAACAGTCCAGCCTAGCTCAAAAGAGTCCAATGCACTGTAGCAGCTTTACTATAGTCCAGGACAGTCCATCGCAGCTCAGAATAGTCCAGCCTAGTTCAAATGCGTCCAATACATTATAGCAGCTGTACTGCAGTCCAGGACAGTCCATCGCAGCTCAGAATAGTCCAGCCTAGCTCAAACGCGTCCAATACATTATAGCAGTTGTACTGCAGTCCAGGACTGTCCATTCTAGCTCAGAATAGTCCAGCCTAGTTCAAACGCGTCCAATACATTATAGCAGCTGTACTGCAGTCCAGGACTGTCCATCGCAGCTCAGAATAGTCCAGCCTAGCTCAAACGCGTCCAATACATTATAGCAGCTGTACTGCAGTCCAGGACTGTCCATTCTAGCTCAGAATAGTCCAGTCTAGTTCAAACACGTCCAATACATTATAGCAGCTGTACTGCAGTCCAGGACTGTCCATCGCAGCTCAGAACAGTCCAGCCTAGCTCAAAAGAGTTCAATACATTATAGCAGCTGTACTGCAGTCCAGGACTGTCCATCGCAGCTCAGAATAGTCCAGTCTAGCTCAAACGAGTCCAATGCAATGTAGTAACTTTACCGCAGTCCAGGACTGTCTAAAGCAGCTCAGAACTGCACACAGGTAGCGCTACAACATTCAAATGTTGACACACAAAATGGTACTCACCCGCTACCTTAATGCCCCCGGGTGTCGGTCCGGACGGTCGTGGCTAGGTCCAGGTTACTAAACACAGGTAGTGCTACAACATTTACCTGAACATTCAAATGGTGATCTCGACACACAAAACGGTACTCACTTATAGCTACCTGCATGCCCCATGGTGTCGGTCTGGAGTGTCCTGTCAGTCATGTCTTCGTCAAAGTTGTAACAGTAAAGTATTATATAAATGCACTCACTCATGCTACACAAAAAGAAAATACTGGTAATGTGAAGAAAATGAACTCAATAGATAGCTGTTAACACTAAAAACCCTGGCAAATGTACAGTATCAATAATTATGCATACCCAGTACTGTAAGTATTTTTATATGGAAAAAGTGTAAGTAAGAGAATCAAAGAAAAACTACAATAGTGTATATATTATACAAAACTAAAAAAAAAAAAACATGCATACAGATAGAAAATGTATTAAGCTTCTTACACATAATCAAAAATTGCTGCAGAGTGTCTTATAAATAGAGATCCGAAAGAAAATGAAGTAATTTTTCTGCGGAAAGCCGTGGCAAATTACGACTTTGCATGTAGTATGCATATGCATAATATGTGAAAGCTCTTTTACAGCAATAAAAACAGGCATAATGCATAGAGTATTATGTATGCATACTGTAATGTTACAGTACAGTATATGTACAGTATGCATGTCATACCGGTACAGTGTGCATACATAGTTGTTAGGCTCGAACATACACTATGATATACAGTATGCATACAAGGCCTCAATATTTAAAAGAAAGTTACTGTACCTCTGACCACAGGATCTTACTGGTATACGTTATCAGTGAGATGAGGTAGTATTCGTTCCCAAATATTCACACTTTGGCAGCGTCTCGGGCCTGTTAGAGAGAGAGTGCCACTTGGACAGCAGCAGGGAAAAGAAAAATATTCCGATCAGATTTAACCCTGCCCACGAGAAAATAAATGCGAATAAATTGTGAATACGAGTGAAAAATTCACACATTTTCCCACATGTTGAAGCCGATTGACGACTCTCTCATGCAGATTGATGCGTCATTCACGCATTTTAACAAATTTTTAATAATTTAACAAAATAAGTGTATTTCAAGCAATTTCGCCCATACATATTGACATATACTGATTAATATTCACATAGTTGACTAGAACAACTCCACGCATTTTCACATAAATTGACGTATTTTTAATTTAGTATCAACTTCACCTCTATTGATGCAAATTGAGTTGATTCCACTCGCCCATTTTCATGAATTTTCACGCAGTTTCATCCAATTATGATCCAACATTTTTTATAAAGTCAGTTCATGTATATTGACGCACTTTCAGCCAGTTTGATGCAAAGTACGTTCACTCACTTTGAAACTTTTTCATGCACATTCACCTATTTGTCAACCAATTTTTTTCATAAAGTCTCCTCATGCAAATTGACACATTTTGACATATTTTGACGCATTTTCACCAATTTGCTGACCATTTTTTTTCAGAAAGTCCCCTCATGCAAATTGACACATTTTGACATATTTTGACGCATTTTCACCAATTTGTTGACCATTTTTTTTCATAAAGTCCCCTCATGCAAATTGACACATTTTGACATATTTTGACGCATTTTCACCAATTTGCTGACCATTTTTTTTCATAAAGTCCCCTCATGCAAATTGGCACATTTTGACATATTTTGACGCATTTTCACCAATTTGTTGACCATTTTTTTTCATAAAGTCCCCTCATGCAAATTGACACATTTTGACATATTTTGACGCATTTTCACCAATTTGTTGACCTTTTTTTTTATAAAGTCCCCTCATGTAAATTGACACATTTTGACATATTTTGACGCACTTTCATCCATTTGTTGACCATTTTTTTTTTAGTAAAGACCCCTAATGTTTTTTCACGCATTTTCACACATTTTCACGCACTTTGAACTATTTGTTCGACAATTTTTTTTAACAACATCCTTTAGTGCATATTAATGTATTTTAACATATTTTCAGCATCTCTCGGTAGGAAATTTGACGTCCCATGACCAGCAAGTGACGTCATGGAACAAGGCGTGAAAAATTTTTATTCATGTGAGGGGACTTAGGAAAAAAATTAGTCGACAAATGGTCGAAGTGCGTAAAAATGTGTGAAAATACATTAGTGGTCTTTATTAAAAAAAAAGGGTCAACAAATGGGTGAAAGTGTGTGAAAAAGTGTGAAAATGCGTGAATATGCATGAAGGGACTTAATGAAAAATGTTGGTCGACAAATGGGTGAAAGTGCGTGGAAAAGTGTGAAAATGCGTGAATATGCATGAGGGGACTTCATGTAAAAAATGTTTTACAAATCTGGTCACATGACCGGAAGTCATGTGACTTGGCGGTTGGTAGTAACACAAGATGGCTGACGCAGAGAGGTTATAGAAAGCTCCTCGTGTGTGTCATGGTGATTTATGAGGTGTTTAAGTGAAGTTTTACTTATTCCTGAACATTAAATAGTTAATTACAATGAAGTTAGGTTACCATTCGTTTGTCCAGTGTTAATATTTGCCATTTTTTCGCACTTTTTATGATGTAAAAAGAGAAAATTCAATGTTGCATTTTTGCCGGTCGAGTTTTCAAAATGTCAGATTTAATTGGAGTCGCATAAAATATCGAAGATTAAGCCACGACGAGAAGTTCTATCAGATAAGTAAAAACAGTTCTTAATTTATTTAATTATGACGAAGTATAAAAATAATTCCTTTAATAGTTAAATTATTCAAAGGAATCATTAATTATAAAAAGTAGTGAAAACATTTTATACTGCTATATATAGTCAGTCTAGTAAGTTTTTTTTTTATAAAAGCCTCTCATTTTATATTTTATACTATAGCTGTATATCTGTATATACCGGCCTATATTTCTGTTTGTAAAAATTATTGCTTTTATTTTGCTTTCGATGTTTGACAAATGAGAACAATCTTTATTACTGTACGTAAAAATTTGCGCGCGTTTCTTTGTGGATTTTTCGTACTTTTCAGGTATCCATGGGGACTGAGGCCATGGGACTGCATTCACTTCCAATGGTTTGGTGAGCTAGCCTGCGACGAAAAATGCATGAGACCACGTGTAAAAATTTGGTAAATGATGGTGTGAAAATTCGTGGGAATGAATGAATTTTGCATGTATAGACTTTGTGAAAAAATTACTTGTTAAATGTATGAAATTTCGTGAAAAGGTTTGAAAAATATTAAATTTGAATGACTGGAATTTGTAAAATAATATGGTTGATAAAAGCGTGAAAGTTCATGAAAAAGCGTCAAAATGAGTGAATTTTAAGGACTGAACTTTGTAAAAAATAATGGTTGATAAAAGTGTGAAAGTTCTTGAAAAAGCGTCAAAATGAGTGAATTTGAATGACTGGACATTGTAAAAAATTATGGTTGATAAAAGCGTGAAAGTTCGTGAAAAAGCGTCAAAATGAGTGAATTTGAATGACTGGACTTTGTAAAAAAATTATGGTTGATAAAAGCGTGAAAGTTCCTGAAAAAGCGTCAAAATGAGTGAATTTGAATGAATGGACCTATGGAAAAAAATTAATCAATGAAAGTGTGAAAGTTCACGAAAAGGCGTCAAAATGTGCGAGCCAGTATACCTGAAAGTGTGTGAATTCGAGCGAAGTATTTTGGTGGCAGGCATTTACGTCAATATTTGTTAATATTAATCAAATTACATGAAAATGTGCCAATATATGATATCAAATTCACTCGCGCATATTGACTCAGAAAAGGGGCGAAATTTAGGTGAATTGGAGTCAATATGCGCGAGCCAATATACCTGAAAGTGCATGAAGGCGAGCGAAGTATTTCGGCAGGCATTTACGTCAATACTCGTCAATATTAATCAAAATACGTGAAAATGCGTCAATATAAAGTACCAAACATCGCCAAAGTGCATCAATACACGTTAATTCACTTGCGCATATTGACTCTAAAAAGGGGCGAAATTTAGGTGAATTGGAGTCAATATGCGCGAGCCAATATACCTGAAAGTGCGTGAAGTCGAGCGAAGTATTTCGGCAGGCATTCACGTCAATACTCGTCAATATTCATCAATATACGTGAAAATGCGTCAATATAAAGTACCAAACATCGCCAAAGTGCATCAATACACGTTAATTCGCTCGCGTATATTGACTCCAAAAAGGGGCGAAATTTAGGTTAATTGGAGTCAATATGTGCGAGTGAATTTGTTGTGAGCTTTCACTCTTATTTTCTCGTGGGTGATAGTTGTCATACGGACTTAATACACAAAATATCTTACCTTATAAAGTTCCTTTCACATGGTCCGATTTTTTTGCAAAAATATGCCCGCAACAAACGTACCGCCGTAAGAAAATCAAGTGAAGCTTGATTTTTTTGCAAAATGTTGCGGCGTGATTGTGAAAGAAGCCTAATAGATTACATGCCGAAGAGTTTGAAATATAGTAGTTTAATTAATACGTCAAATAGTACACAAAACAATAATTTGTATCACAACACCACACGCTAGCTAGCAGCCAACTATAAGCAGCATTGAGATAAAATAATAGCAGCGACTGGTCGCCGGTCGGACCGGTACAAATTTCAAAACCGTTTCAAAACAAGATGGCGCTTTGTGCGGCTCAGTTCTTGGCGCAATGCATGATGGGCATTGATGGTGAAAACACACCACTTTCTTCAAAATAAATGCTGCTGCACGACGAAAGTTCAGTTTTTATAGTTTATTATTTCTACCTCTTTGATTTTTATAGACTTCACTAATTATGTAATTTAATTAAATTTTGTAATTTATATGTGAGCATTTGCATGTCATGATGGTGTTTTATAATTATAATATCTTATAAATATATAATAAAAGAACTAAGCTAGCTTCTCAATAAACTAATTTGAACTAGACTGGACTGTCTGAGCTGCATTGGACTGCCGCTGTACTGGTTTGAGCTAAACTGGACTGTCTGAGCTGCGGTGGTCTAGCCTGGACTACAGTGGACTGTCTGAACTAGACTGGACTGTCTGAGCTGCGGTGGACTGTCCTGGACTGCTGTGGACTGTCTGAGCTTCAATTAACTAATTTGAACTAGACTGGACTCTCTGAACTGCATTGGACTGCCGCTGTACTGGTTTGAGCTAAACTGGACTGTCTAAGCTGCGGTGGACTGTCCTGGACTACAGTGGACTGTCTGAGCTTCAATGGACTAATTTGAACTAGACTCTGGACTGTCTGAGCTGCGGTGGACTGTCCTGGACTGCAGTGGACTGTCTGAGCTTTAATGGACTAATTTGAACTAGACTGGACTGTCTGAGCTGCGGTGGACTGTCTGAGCTTCAATTAACTAATTTGAACTAGACTGGACTGTCTGAGCTGCATTGGACTGCCGCTGTACTGGTTTGAACTAAACTGGACTGTCTGAGCTGCGGTAGACTGTCCTGGACTACAGTGGACTGTCTGAGCTTCAATGGACTTATTTTAACTAGACTGGACTGTCTGAGCTGCAGTGGACTGTCCTGGACTGCAGTGGACTGTCTGAGCTTCAATTAACTAATTTGAACTAGACTGGACTCTCTGAACTGCATTGGACTGCCGCTGTACTGGTTTGAGCTAAACTGGACTGTCTAAGCTGCGGTGGACTGTCCTGGACTACAGTGGACTGTCTGAGCTTCAATGGACTAATTTGAACTAGACTCTGGACTGTCTGAGCTGCGGTGGACTGTCCTGGACTGCAGTGGACTGTCTGAGCTTTAATGGACTAATTTGAACTAGACTGGACTGTCTGAGCTGCGGTGAACTGTCCTGGACTGCAGTGGACTATCTGAGCTTTAATGGACTAATTTGAACTAGACTGGACTGTCTGAGCTTCAATTAACTAATTTGAACTAGACTGGACTGTCTGAGCTGCATTGGACTGCCACTGTACTGGTTTGAACTAAACTGGACTGTCTGAGCTGCGGTAGACTGTCCTGGACTACAGTGGACTGTCTGAGCTTCAATGGACTAATTTTAACTAGACTGGACTGTCTGAGCTGCGGTGAACTGTCCTGGACTGCAGTGGACTGTCTGAGCTTCAATTAACTAATTTGAACTAGACTGGACTGTCTGAGCTGCATTGGACTGCCGCTGAGCTGTTTTGAGCTAAACTGGACTGTCTGAGCTGTGGTGGACTGTCCTGGACTGCAGTGGACTGTCTGAGCTTCAATGGACTAATTTGAACTAGACTGGACTGTCTGAGCTGCGTTGGACTTTCGCTGAACAGGTTTGAGCTAAACTGGCCTGTCTAAGCTGCGGTGGGCTGTCCTGGACTACAGTGGCCGTTTGAGCTTAAATGGACTAATTTGAACTAGACGGGACTGTCTGAGCTGAAGTGGACTGTCTGAGCTTCAATAAACTAATTTGAACTAGACTGGACTGTCTGAGCTGCATTGGACTGCCGCTGAATTGGTTTGAACTAAACTGGACTTTCTGAGCTGCGGTGGACTGTCCTGGACTATAGGACTAGTTTGAGCTAGCTGAAGCTACTTTGAGCTGCAGAAAGGTTATGAGCTGATATGAACTAATTCAAACTGCATTGAACTGCAGCAATTTTGAGCAGGAAACAGCTCAGAATAGTTAAAAAAACATTTGAACTGATTTGAGCTTCACTGTTCAAAACAGTCCAGAATATTAGCTCATTTGAACTGCATGAGCTGATTTGAACTACCTTAATCAGCTCAGACCAGTCCAGATTTAGACGTGGGTTAACCTTTTTATTAAGGATTCAGGGGTGCCAACTTAACTTACAGAACTTTCAATAATTATTTACAAATATTTCTGGGTCTCAAAAAAATCAGAAAAAAATTAGAGTAGCATAATTTGGTACCCTCTATTCATTTCTGCAATTAAATTTTTTCATGTATTGTAGGTTATCCATTAGGACAAAAAAAGTCATTGATAGATCTGTTAAAATTTGCTAGACTTACAACAAACTGTCTTCTTATAAGCACTGATTTGTTTTTTTTTTTAATTTTTTGTACCTCATTCCACCAAGTGCAAGGGACTGGGACGAACTTTTCATCCAAGGGTAATGTTATTTATGCATACAGTGTACACTGTACAGTACACTATATGATTAGAGGTCACAAAAATAGTCTTTCGACTCTTTATAATTTTGAGACTACTGATGTTTTTATTGCAGATGTTTACTGATCTCATAAAACTGAACTAATAAGCTGGATTTTATTTTAGGCCACAGCTTGCTGCACTTTTATCAATGAGAAGCATGGGAGCGAACTCAAGAAGTCACAAGTAGCCTGCAGTCAATGCTATCGATGTTATGGTGTAGGAAATAGGGTACCCCGCGCTGATAGGTAAAAAAAAAAAACCTTTTGGATAGAACGGTGGGAGGACCACAAAATCAGCTGACAGTCTCACAGTTCCACTCGTTGAACTGAGAAAACAGTTAACATGGTTGACTTGTCAATGTGGAATGGAGGTAAGAAGGATTGTAACATTTCAGGGTTGACTGCATTGTCAAATATGACCATAGACCACAGACCAAAGTCATCTGCTGAATACAACATACTTTATTTATAAACAAGTTCATGACAAAGTATTGTTGCTATTGTCTGTATTATGAGTGAAGAACATAAGACAGTTTTTGATTTACATGTTAACTTATGGAAAATGATAAATGATAGTTAATTACGAAAGTTGTTGTGTCTACTAGCGCCAAGAATGCCATTACGTTCTCTGCTCTCGTGGCAAAATCAAACACTATGTCATCCCATGTTTAACAATGAAAAATGCTTCATGCGACAGACATTATAAACGATGGCTTGTTACAACCATTGTGAGTAGAAGACTTTGCCACAGAGCCTAAAGGTTTTCCTTAAAATGACATTATAATTTCACTTTTTTGGGCTTACCTAACCAACAATGGGCGCCTCGACCACGCAGCTGTTTGCTGGAGGGACTTAACTAGACATGTTGAAACTCGTCTGCGTGGCTGGACACAAAGTTGAAGCAAGTTCCGACTTGCCGACGCCCGCTGTGCTGGTGAAGGCCATGTCGACGGTTGCTCGAGGGTTTCGTCAGTGCCACGCTGAGGGCCTGGAGGTGCGGCATAGCGTCGCGTCATCTTCCCACGGACCAAAATGATCGAGGCTGCAAGAGGGAGGGAATACAGTAAAAACTTGTTATTACGCAACTTTTTGTTAGGTAAAATTTGATTTTGAGTAAAGGAGATTGCAGTCCCGTCAAAAATAATTAGCACTGCAGGTATATAAGGTAATACTTGATATACATATAAGGTAAACCTAATTTCCTGGGTCCCTTGACATTACGTAATAACAAGTTCTTACTGTAGTGGGTCAAGAAATCCCAGAATTTAATCACTAAATTTTTATAAGAAAGACGTAATTTAGAGAATATTTCACATAATTCAAAACTACTTTTTAACCTGATATTCTAGCTACTGATAGGGGATGTAGAGGAGAATATTTTGAGATATGTTGTACTGTATTCTTTTCTTTAACATCGAGTGTGTTACCTTACCCTTAACAGCAAAGTCTTCTACTCGCAATGGTTGTAATAAACCATTGTTTATAATATCTGTTGCGTGAAGGAAAAACATGGGACGATTGTTGATTTACATACAGTACGATAGTTAATTATGAAAATTGTTGTGTCTACTTGCGCCAACAATGCTATTACACTCTGTGCTCTGGTAACAAAATCAGGCAACACATCGTCCTAGGTTTAACAATTAAAAAGGCTTCACGCGACAGATATTATAAACAATTTCGGGTAGAAAATTTTGCTTAATAGCAAGTAGATTTTCTTTACGAGCAACATATTATTGTACAGTATTTAAGCTATATTAATAAGATGACGTAGAAATACAGAAACCTAACCCTATGTGGTTTTTAGGTCCGCTTAGATAAGCCATGTTTAAAGGTATAGAAAGCGGTAATGCTGTCTGCGCTGATGTATGATACTGTATGTACATTGAAAACAGATACTAGAAAGGAATACTGTATTTATTTAGCATTTTGTGAGGGAAAGAGACAAGCACAAAAATCCCGTAGGGTTTGTCTATGTCTCATAGACATAAAGAATATGTAAAGAATATTTGCCCATATCATTTTTGCTCCCCCTATACTCCAACTTCCAATCATGGTCCCTCCTACCCTTATAACGCCCTTAATTTCTCAGTACGATCGCTAAGCTCCTCCCAGCCATTTTGGTTCCTAGTTATTTTATACATTGTTATCAGTCTACTTTGATGCATACCAATTTTCAGAGCCATATGTATATTTGGATCACAAGTATTTTATTTATTTATAAACAGTGCACTTGTATGGTGTTTGCTAAGAAGATAATTTTTGCATATTTAAAACTCTGTTACAATTATCATTATCCATAATACAATTATCCAGATTTTATTTATAATGCCGGCCGGCTTTACAGCGGCGATTCGGTTCGGATAACTGCTGAAAGTATTGGATGTCATCAATTTCGTACATGTATGTATGCATACGATCCAAACCGAACTGAAACGCCGCTGTGAAGCGGGCATTAGTTTAGCGTCATTACAATATATGTGACATACTGAATGCATATCATTTTATCCCTTTCTACCCCCATGACAGGGTATTGCTGTGCGGCTTGTGCCCTTTTAAAACTTACAATTTCGCTACAAAAAGCTTATCCCGTCCCCTACGAAAATTCAGATCCAAGTTAGACCCAGACTGGATCTAGTGTAGGTCTAATGGAGCTCATTAGGTCGAGAGTAGACCCAGTCCAGGTCCAGACTGGTCTAGTCTAGACCTGGACCAGGTCCAGACTGGTCTAGTCTAGACCTGGACCAGGTCCAGACTGGTCTAGTCTAGACCTGCACCAGGTCCAGACTGGTCTAGTCTAGACCTGGACCAGGTCCAGACCAGTCTAGTCTAGACCTGGACCAGGTCCAGACCAGTCTAGTCTAGACCTGGATCAGGTCTAGACCGTCTAGTCTTTTAGACCTGCAATGGACGAGGTCCAGACTGTCTAATAGTCTAGACCTCTGGTCCAAGCCCAGACCGTCTAGTCTAGAGTTGGTCCAGACCATCTAGTCTAGAGCTGGTCCTGGTCCAGACCGTCTAGTCTAGAGAGCTGGTCCAGGTCCAGACAGACTTTAGTCTATATAGACCATGTCCAGACCGTCTAGTCCGTCTAGACCTGTACCAAAAACAAATTCAGTGCAGTCCAGAGAACACACCCGCCCTGATCCCGGCCATCATGCAGTCATCTACAACATACCCATGGAACGGAAGGGGGGGGGGGGGGGCGTAGGGAAAAATTAAATTTTTGAAAAAAAAAAAAAAAATGAAACCATTTGTCCTACAGTTAATAAATAATTGGTACATTTTGACATTTTTTGGGGGAGGGAGATCGAGGGATGAGGGAACACGATGCATGACTTAATAGTATCATATAATATATAACTTTAAAATCGTTCTTAAGAAATAAAAAATAATTTAATGCTTCAAATTTATTTCCAATTTAAAAAAATTTGAAGTCATGCAGTTAAAGTTGATAAATAATAAATAAATATTTTATTTTATATAAAAAAATATACAAATAAATAAATTAATAAATAAATATATAAATAAAAGAGATATAAAATATAATATAAATATATAATTATGTAAATGAATAGAGACTGAACTTTCGTCGTGAAGTAAAATTTGTAAAAAAAGGCGCGTTTCCACCATCAATGCCCATCATGCATTGCGCCAAGGACTGAGCCTCCCATTGCGCCATCTTGTTTTGAAATTTGTACCGGTCGCTGCTGTGGTCGCTGCTAGCTTGTGGTGTTGTGATAGAAATAAATTGTTTTGTGTAATATTTGACGTATTAAACTGGTATATTTCAATCTCATCGGCATGTAATCTATTATAAGGTAAGATAATTGTTGTATTAAGTCCGTATGTTAACCATCAGGGTTAAATCTGATTCGAATATTTTTCTGTTCCTGATGCTGCTGTCCAAGTGGCATTTTCCCTCTAACAGGCCCTACGCTGCCAAGGTTTTGAATATTTGTATTTGGGAACGAAATGCTGATCCTCATCCCACTGATAACGTATACCGGTAAGATGATATGGTCAGAGGTAACGTTCTTTTAAATATTAAGGCCTGATATTTGTAGTGTACTGCACTGTATGCATATTATGTGTTCGAGCCTAATAACTATGATATGCATACTGTAATTACTGTATCAAACCGGTATCAATGGAGATTCACGGACCAAATACCCCCGCCCGGACCGGACGAAATACCCCCGGACGAAATACTCCCGGACGAAATACCCCCTTGTAAGTGGAGAGGGGCGGGCGACCAACACGGGAGGGGAAGTTGACTTTATTTATAAAATGTTCACAACAAATATATATCATATATAATATTCAAAGTATATTATTTATAGTTAATGCCGTATCAAGATCTCAAATTGCGTATTTAATTTTATTATACCAAAACATACTCAAAATTGTGCAGCAAACAAACTATTTTTGTATATATATGCTATGCTTACTTTGATTGTGCGGCAATTATAAATTGTCTCAGCGTTTTGCAGCAAGATTTTGAAGGTTTTTAAACCTATAGGTATGGGGCCCTAGCGATTTGAGCAAAGCCCGAAATTAACAAATATTTCGGGCTTTGCTCATTTAAATTTGAAAATTTCTAGAAGTGCTCAAATCGAAAAAAGCAATCCCCGACGAGAAGTTTTATTTCAGGGTTTGCTCCTTTAAATTTGCTCATTTCTAAAAGTGCCCAACTCGAAAAAAGCCACCCCGACGAGAATTTTTATTTCGGGCTTTGCTCACTGTTTTGATCATTTCTAGAAGTAGAAGTGCAAATGAAAAATAATAGCTGGAAATTGCGCCGTATTATAGCAATAAATAATAAAATAATGTAAATTTAATAATATTTTAATTATATATATATATATATATCACTTTTTAATTTATTTATAAACATACAAATTGAACATTAATAGCGTGTATAGTATTTTTTTTTATTAAAACATTTATGTCTGTATTATTCAAGTCATATTGAAAAAATACGATTTTTTTCACACTGAGAGACACTTTCAATTTTTTTATTATTATCCTTTTTTTATAATTAAAGGTATGATCACAATTTATATATACTCTAGCAATGAATTCCAGGTAGCAGATGAACAATTTCTAAGTTCAGATGACGTACCACACATGACAAAGAAAAGAGTGTCTCAGATCAGCAGCAGCATTAGCAAATTCAAAGCAAGGTTTTGTGTTTTGCAACGCAACTATAAGAAAGGTTGTCAATCTATAATAAAACATTTTGTGCAAAGAAAAAATTTAGATGAAATTTATAATGCCATGATAGTAATCCCTGCAAAAATAAGTCAAGTTCAGGTAATAATAAGATCAGGTAATAATCAGGTATAATATTTATTTATTTAAAATTAATAGGTTTGGTACTATCTTGAGGAGCTCTGTGCTTCGTAGCAAGTTCTGTAAATTAAGTTAAAAAGATTTTATAATATATCAGCTGTAAAAAAAAAAATATTTAAATTAACTAACATAAAATATTAATATAAAAAGTGTGAAAAAATCGCATTTTTCAGTATGACTTGAATAAAACAGAAAGAAATATTTTAATAAAAAAATAATATACACGCTAATGCTAAATTTGTATTTTTGTTACTTAATTAAAAAAGTGATGTATGTAATTAAAATATTATTAAATTCACAATATTTTATTATTTTAATTATTTATTACAAATTATTACTATAATACGGCACAATTTCCAATTATTATTTTTCAATTTGCTTTGAGCACTTCTAGAAATGATCAAAACAGTGAGCAAAAAGCCCGAAATAAAACTTCTCGTCAGGGTTTGTATTTTTCGAGTTGAGCACTTCTAGAAATGTTCAAATTTAAATGAGTAAATTTAAGCCCGAAATAAAACTTCTCGTCGGGGTTTGCTTTTTCCGATTTGAGCACTTCTAGAAATGTTCAAATTTATATGAGCGAAGCCCAAAATATTTGTTAATTTCGGTCTTTGC
Organism: Siphlonurus alternatus; assembly: GCA_949825025.1. Classification (NCBI taxonomy): domain Eukaryota; kingdom Metazoa; phylum Arthropoda; class Insecta; order Ephemeroptera; family Siphlonuridae; genus Siphlonurus; species Siphlonurus alternatus. Next base: position 21,008,481 of record OX463787.1, on the reverse strand, counting down.
TCAAGTCGCTAGGGGCACACCTAGATGTGCGCATTGAATTCGGGCTTTGGTGCCAACATATATAAATAGAAAAGGAAGGAATAAATAAGGAAATAAATAGAACAACAAGTAAATTAAGTTTCTTCAAGAAGGGGTACACATGCTACGTTAAGTGTTCACGGCACCTATAGCACCGGGGGACCAAAAACAATAAAAAAATATTGCAGTTTTAATTTCTAGACCTATACCAATCGAATCAGAATTAAAAAATTACACTAAAAAAACTTACTTAATTTTTTTTTAAAGTAAAAAATTATATAGGGATGATTTTGAAAATTTTTGGTTAAAAAAAATCTAAAAAAATGCAATAAACACTTATAATTAACAAGCATAAAATGTATCGTATCAAAATATATTACACATTAATTTTAATTTGATATGAATGATATGATAAATTAATGCAAAATGTATTGGCCTAACGTTACTAACTTCCTTCTTTAATACGACGTGTGTGACGTCAGACAAACGACAGAAAAACAGACTTTATAAATAAAGTCAACTTCCCCTCCCGTGTTGGTCACCCGCCCCTCTCCACTTACAAGGGAGTATTTCGTCCGGGGATATTTCGGCCGGGAGTATTTCGTCCAGGGGTATTTTATCCGGTCCGGGCGGGGATATTTGGTCCGGGGGTATTTCGTCCGGGGGTATTTGGTCCGCTTACCAGAAATGGAACTTCCATGTTAACTTAGTCAACTTTAAAAATTAATAACTGAAAACTAGCTCGTTTTTGTACACCTGATATTTTACCTACTGATAGGGGATGTAGAGGAGAACATTTTAAATTTTTTTCATAATTTTTATGAATGGGATTTTTTTACCATTGGGCCAGCTGATCCGTGTTAACTCTACCTTAAGTTTGTATCAAGGTTATAATTTATTTCACTTCTCAAGTTAATTCTAAAGTATTAATAGCTTTTAAAATTCTCCTGTCTTTTACTTAAGCTTAACTCGTTAGGAATATTGCGTGGTTGTGACTGACAATGTTTCCAGCAGTCAGTGAGCTCGTCTGACGTGAGCAGCGTGGGGATGCCGTCTCCCGCGGGCAAGGCGTTTGCTGGGGCTGCTGCCAATGCCACAAGCAGCGCCTCGGCAGGCAGTGCAGCGGGCGGAGCGTCAGAGCGACTTTCCTCCCCTCCTGCCGCTCCAACCCCAAATAACAATTCAGCATCGCAGGCAAAACCTGGACCGGCAACCTCTAATAAGGGTCAGTAATCGCTTGCATTTTTAATTTAAAAAAAAAAAGCTTGTAGAAAGAGCTAAAAAGCATGAAAACTATCTTTAGTAGTGATTTCCTATAAAATGGGTGCCTAATTGTATAGATGAAGTTAAATTATAAACTAAATTATATAAATAAAAATTAGCAAAATTGAACCTGGTTTTAAATTGTACTTAAAGGCCTCATGAACCTTTTCACAGTATTAAGTACACGGTTAGCTTTGCTTCAGTGTGATTCGGCTGCATATTTTTTTTTGTTTCAGTAGCACAAATATCAGAGATAATAGCCGATGAAGAAGCACCTGTGACGTCACTCACGCTCATTCAGCAGCGACAATATAGGGAAATCCCTGCAAAAGATAGGTTCACTCCCGCTGCAACCACGGCCACAATTTTACTTCTGGAATTTTGAAACTTTACCAGGACAGTCTTGATAGTATTTGTCAAATAGCCTGAAAGAATTTTGTAGGTGGCATGTTTACAGACTGAGCTATTGCGGTAGCAAGATAAGCCAAAAATTTAACATTGTTTTCCTATACAAAATTTTTGCTCCTCTTTCTACCGCAATAACTCAGTTTGTATGAATGTCATAAAAAAAAATCTTTCAGGCTATTTGACAAATACTATCAAAACTGCCCTGGTAAAGTTTCAAAATTCCAGAAGTCAAATTGTGGCCGTGGTTGCGGCGGGAGTGAACCTATCTTTTGCAGGGATTTCCCTATATTGTCACCGCTAAATGAGCGTGAGTGACGTCACAGGTTCCTTTTCATCGGCTATTATCTCTGATATTTGTGCTGCTGAAACAAAAAATTTTATGCAGCCGAATCATACTGAAGCAAAGCTTACCGTGTACTTAATATTGTGCAAAGGTTCATAAGGCCTTTAAGACTATAGTTATAAGGTTACAGGTGATTTTTTGTGACTTGATTCTCATGTTTGGTTTACCAGTTTTGGGTATGAAGTTACACTCCACCGTGTTGAGACTGAAACTGAGGTTCTGTGGTACCACGGTGACGGTACGGGCAAAGTTGGATTCAACGTAGCCCACCAGGATCTTCCGGATGGCCCGCCCCTCTTGTTCTGCCTGACGTGCCTCTTCTGGTGAGGGAGGCTTTGTATCCCCCCATTGTCCCTCGTCAATCTCCAGCTGTCACCACAAATACAAGTGTTAGAGCAGCCACAATGTGTAGGCTTTAGCGACAACATTAGTAGTGTAAAAACAGTAGTATGATAAATATTTGTAGAATATTTTGAATGCTGAGAAATTATAAAGATGTAAAAATGAAGTATTTTCATATATTTTGCATATTTGGTCTAAGAACGAAGGATATTTCAACTTTTATGAAATCTTTATTCACGGGGAAGCTAGATTAGTTCTGAACAGAGCCATCAGAGTGTATGTACCATTGCTGGCAGCTGTGTAGCTCGCCACTGATGATGAGAGGCTTCCCTGTCTACTCTCGCGCCCCAGCTCGTCTGGGGTGACCTCCACCTCTGCCAACAACGGGCCCACCGCGGGTGTGCCCTCCAGTACACCTCACCTACCCCCCGCCCCAGCCGTGCCTCCAGGATCAACCGCAACCACCACCGTACCAGCCCTGGCGACCCCTCCATCCTCTCACGGAACACACAACTCCCTACCGCAACAAGTGAGGAAGCAAGTCAGGAATGCAACGGTACGTGAAAATTTTTGTATAATGTATGACAATCGCTGCAAAAAAGTTTGAGGCATGTGGAGTTTTTAAAAATACTGAGTGGTTAAATTATGCCAGCAACTTTGTAAGGATCTCGATAGATTTAAAAAATAAAAAAAAATGCATGAGATGTCTGTTGTAGTAGCATGTTTGCAGGACACTGCCTTGATACAATGTACACTGGAGGCCAAGCTATCCTTCTCATCAAACGATGCCGCGAGCCAATGAAAATTGTGCGACGTTGCAATTTTGGTGTAACACCTGCAGCCAAACAATAGCGGCGCCGCTCACTATTTGGCAATGTTGCATGATTTAAAGCTACTTCATTGGCTGGCAGCACTCGTGTTTAATGTGAGGTATAGCTTGGCCCCCAGTGTACTCTTCAGTTTAGCTTTACAGTATCCAGCAACTAGGGGGAGTCTAAACTCACCACTTTAATTATGCAAGGAGACTAAAACAAAGCTGGTGTATTCTTAAGGGTAAGGTAACGCCGCCAATGTTAAAAAAAATCCCTCACACAAAAATTCTGAAAAAAATTTAAAATGTTCTCCTCTACACCCCCTATCAGTAGCTAAAATATCAGGTATGCAAATTCGATCTAGTTTTTGAGTTATGAATTTTTAAAGTTGACTACTTTAACATGGAGAAATGGAAATCCCATGTTAAATTAGTCAATTTGCGGCATCCCTTAGATGTGAACTTTAGCTTCGCCTTCAATGTGCCAACCTGCCACAGATGACACTGTCTAACAATTTTACCATGATACTTACCTGTATGTTTGTTTGCAGGCACAAGGATGTAACATTGAGGACCGAGGTTGCTGACGGCACTATATAACCAGGGTGATTGCAGCTCCTAGTGCTCCTACCAACTTGCCGTAAATGACGCTGACTGACAATTTTATTATGGTACTTACCGGTATATGTTTGTTTGCAGGCACAAGGATGTACCATGGAGGACCGAGGTTGCTGACGGCACTATATAACCAGGGTGATTGCAGCTCCTAGTGCTCTTACCAACGCGTCATAGATGACACAGACTGACAGTTATTAAGGTACCAAGAGGACCCAGGCTGCTCCTTTTACCTGTACGTTTGCAGGTCCTGCGAGCAGGGGCTGCCACATACAGATGCCACCACCTTTCGTGGCATCTCGAAGTGACTTGGACCGACTCGACCCGACTCAACTAAACACGACTCGACTTGATTCGGCCCGACTCAAATCGATTCGGTGCCGAGAGAAGCGGTGCAAAAGTTTGAATCGCAGCGACTTGATTCGACATGATTCATTTCGATTCATGTCGAATGATATTTTTTTCATGGGATATATGACAAGTACGTTAGTTAGTCAGGAGAATCTTGGCGAACCCATAAGAATCGCCAAGAATTCTACCGTTCCTCACCGCACAACCAGTGAGGAACGCTACCGTTCCTTTGTTCCTCGTTTAAAACAAAGCAAAAACACTGAAATCATGTTATGTGTATGTATTTTTAATTGCATGTTTTTGCCACTCGATTCTGTTATAATTTTGTGTATTCTCATGTGAACTGCTTTAATATAGAAAATTGACGAGACCAAAGGGCCCTACAAAGACCTCCCCGTGTCTTAATTATGGCCAGAAATTTGACCACCTTAGCCGAGCTTCACTGTAACTGAGAGTGGTGGCGCTACTGAATCACAGCGGCACAGCCCGGGTCTCACTGGCTGCGCTGGCAATTTCAGCCAGCAAGAACCGGACCGTGCCGAACATTTAAATTAGCAATTAGCAGCGACGCCACTCTCAGAAACAGCGAAACTCTGATCAAATTCCTGGCCGTAAGACACGGGAGGTCCCTATATAGGTTTCTGCGAAGAGACGGCACACATGGATATATTATTATGTGCATATTTGGGTGTAGAGGTGGGGGGGGGGGGGCACAAATTACCTGGGGGATGGTTATTAATTAATTAGGGCTAGATTTTAATTTGAAAAATTGGTCTAGAATATACTTTGGTAGATCCAGGCTAGACCCGGGCTGGACCCAAACTAGGCTGGATCCAGTCTGGATCCAGTTTTGGATGTTTTTTTTTGGACCCAGTCTGGATCCAGCCCAATTAGATCTAGACTGGGTCCAGTCTAGACTCAAAATTTTCGTAAGGGGTGCCTCACCTTTTATAACAGATGACAATGAGGATATTACGAAGTTATTTTGATATTTATTATAATTCAATGTAGCCTAAAATTAGGTTAATATTTTTTATTTTTTACACTATTTACAAAACACGCGCACTGACGCTTGTTTACATTATTGTATTTAGGCCTGTTCGTAAACCCTGCTCGGTGTACACTTTCTGCACCTAATCGACCTTATGTACATGCGATATAAGGTCGATTGGGTATAGAAAGTGTACACCGAGCAGGGTTTACGAACAGGCCTTTTTTATCAGGCTCAGTCAGGGCAGTCAGGCTGATTTAAGTGGATAGGGAGGGGTTGTTGTTCTGTTCCCCTCTCCTCTTTTCCCCTCAAAATAGTTGGCCCCGATAAATGTAGAGGCGCTGATAGCAAAAATCCCATGAAAGTTAAAAAAATAAGGTTGTATATTATATACTTTTAATCATTTCCATATATAACAACATTTTCTGCAACATTCGGCTTAAGTGTTCAAAAAAATTTAATTTAATAAGTAATATGTTCATTAAATTTTCCTTTTTTTCCCCTGATAATGTATCAAAATCAAAATGTTCTATAAAGCTGTTAAAGCTATACAACATGTTTCTTTTTTGTACTTTGCTTGATATCCGGTCCGGTCTTGAGGGGGACGGGGGAAAATTATAAAAAAATGGCAGTTTGTATTGTAGGAGTTAATTTTCAACAAATTAACAAAATAGTATACTTTTGGGTTAAATAATTACTCATTAATTACCTGCATTATGAAACTTATTATTTACGAAATTTTTTTCAACATAATAAGCCTCCCATTATATCTCGTATGAATGTTAGAAAGGATCGAGTAAAAAGGTATGGTATGAAATATTTTTCTTTCTTGATGAAGTTCTGTCACTTTTTGGCCACTTATGCACTTATGCATACAGTACAGTACATACTTAAATTTCATTATTATATTATTTATTGTTTGCTTGTTTAATTTGATCCTCATCTTGAAGTATGCATCAGCTACAGCTATAATTATGGTATTCATATGATACATGTGATACGCATATGCATACAGTAACATACTTATTATCAGCTTATTATACCATGAATGAGTATGCATACGCAGTATCATACATACAAACAACTGCATGTATGCATATGCATAGAGTACCTTTTTGTATGAAAGAGAATGAAATTCTAGAATAATAATAAAATTAACGCGGCAAATGTGATTACGCCACGGTGCCTCGCGAAGGGTTTGCTTGTCTCAAAACCCTATTAAACAACTCATAACTCTCCGCTTCAACAACTTCTGCCTTCAGCAAATTCCACTCTCTTACAGTCCTGTTAATGAAGGAATATTTTCCCACATCACTTCTACTACCGACAAAATCCAACTTCCAACTGTGATCACTCCTTCCAATGTAAACACCTCTCCTTATACGAGAGCTCAACTCCCTCCAACCCTCACTATTTCTTGTTATTTTATACATAACACCAAGTCTACAATTTCTCCTTCTCTCCTCCAGCAACTCCCACCCCAACTTATCAGTCATCGCAGTTACACTCTCAAACTCTTTTCTGACCTCCTTTCCATCTCCCACCAACTTCCATCTTCCCATACGCCCCATAACTCTTCTCGCTGCTCTTCTCCAGAATTAAATAATAAATGCCGGGTCTTGTAATTATACTGTTACATGCTGTATGTTTAAATAATATATTTATGCATACTGTATCATATGCATATGGGATCAATGATATTAGTATGTACCGTATGGTATCATACTATTGATACATATCATACATACTGTATGATACCAGTACTGCATATGTGCATGTTTAATCAAATTAAATTTTTATTATTACCCTGTAGTCAGAATTTAACTGTTGCACTTAAAGACTTTTACTATATTTTATATAGCCCCTTAATTTCTTGTTGTTAATAACTGTGTCGTCTTTCGCAGCTATTCCCGCAGTGCAAACTCAATGTCTAGTCAGAGAGTGTCATCATCCACTGCACAGATCATCGCAGCCAAGGGTTATCCGTCGCTCTCCACAACCTAGCGACATTGACTTCATCCCCCTCTCTTGGCTGCAGGACCACCACAACCTCCACTGAAAGGTAGGACGCTAATCATGCCAAGTCAGCATGCACGTCATGCAACTACTCCGTGAAAAGAGAGTGCAAGTCAATGATAACTGAAATGAGTACTTTGTAAACAGAATGAATTCTTGATTTCTCTGTTGTCCGTCTAAAGCAAGGATTTTGTATATAACCTCTGGATAGGTGATGGTACTGCCGTTGGTGAGGCACAGTCGTGAGGAGGAAGTGGGTGGCGGTTACAACAGTAACCGATGGGATGTTCGCCATTTTACGTTGTTGAACTTCCATACAGTTTACAATGCAGATGGTTGCGCTCGGTCGCCATCTTACGTTGGAGATTTGCCTCAGTAGCTCTTTGCATAATTCTATTGGTATAGGAATATCCTATCCAGAGGTTATACATACAAAGTCCTTGGTCTGGAGCTGAGTTTTTATTCTGTTTACTGTTTAGCTTCAGGGCCGTCCCATGCGCACGGTGCATACGTTTAATTTTTTCTGCTCTATTATAGAGTTTTCCGTAAATTAATAGCCATGGCTTAGAAAAGCTGCGCAGAAACGAGTTTTAAATGTTAGTAGTCTACTGCGCATGGCTCCGCAAAGTGTGCATGATAAAAAAGCTTGAATCCAAATGAAGCTGCGCAAACGCTAGGTGACTAATCTGCGCACAGCCAATAGCAATTTTGTATGCTTTATGAACAAAGATACGAACTTCTACACCAGATTGCTTGCGAATTGCAGTGTTTAAAAATTCTTTTAATACGTTACTGCAACCGGTTTGGCTTGTAGTATTGCAAATAAATATCAAATTTGAGATGAGATAAAAAGCAACGTTCTCGCTAATGTTGAATAAAAACTCTGCTCCGGTAGGGGCCCCTCGTGCAGCGAAACAGCTGTTTTGAGCTCACTACGTGACGTCACCTTGGGTGTTTTTGGCCAAAATGCGCAGATCACAGATCAGTCCAAATTCGTAGGGCTGATGGACCTATCTATTATAGTTGTATCATGGTTTAGCTTTTTTTTTTTTTTCTTTTTTTTTTTTTTTTTGCAATACTGTAATTTGCCTTTTTATGCCCTTTCTTCACTTCTTTAACACCTTCATTAATATAACATCATATTTAATCTCACTTTAACCTTCTAATTTTACTGTAACTGTTCATATTTTTTTGTAGTCACTCACCACCGTGTGGCATGTATTCATACTCAGTTGACGAGTAAAGTTTGATTAAAAAATACTTATTTTTATAGTCCCCTGTCCCTTTAAGCTATACTTTTGATACATGCTTCTTTCAAATATGCACCCTTTTATTGTTTTCTTCTTTTGTTTCAAAATTTTACAGTCTGCATAGTATGTCTGCATAGTATACACTGTAATTGTTAATTTTTTATAACATTAAAACAAACCACAGATTCATAAAAATGCTGCATTTTTGGTTTATTCTTTTCATTGTTATGGTTCTTCTGATCAGTATGAAACTAATAAGATTAAAATATTTAAATTTACTTTCCCCTCTAATATTTTGCATTGCAAAGCGCTTGTTTTTGTGCCAACCCTGGATAGTAACATGCCACATTTGCACAGGACATGGTGCGCTGGGTGCACAAGGCCTTGCTGCTCATGCGAGACAGGGCGACGGCCATGCACTCTTGGGGAGCTCGGCTGCCGCTGGCCGACCAAACTCGCGCGTGGGTGTGCTTGCTGCTGGCTGCAGTCAGGGAGCTGAAGGTGGTGCTACCCTCCATTCAACACATCAGGGTGAGTCAATCGCAGAAGTTGGTCAAATCAGTCTCATACAGTAATTTACATTATAACTTAAATTCAGAAAAAATGCATTTATTAAAAAAATTGACACAAAAAAGAATGATTAAATTAATTTTTGTACACTGTAATTCCGTAACGCTGTTGTGTTGAAATGCAGCTTGCAGACAAGACAATCCACAGTAAAATCAGTTAAATTGATGGAACCCGGAAATTAAGTTTATCTTATATCAATTTAGTCCTTTGCCTGCAATGCTTCTTATTTTTTATGGAACCGCAATCTACTTTACTTGTTTTAAGCTTAGTAACTGAACTATAATTTATTGGTCTTTCTTTATTGATAGTCATGTTTGCATGTCATTGTGTTTATTTATTGTGTTTTTTTTTTTTTTTGCAGACCCAATAATTCTGGTTTCACCAATGGAGCCAGGACAAGAGCAACCATCAGGAGGTCTTTGACATGCTGAACAATGGTGGTGTTATATTGTGTGTAATTTGCTGCAAAGTTTTTAATTACACAAACAATTTTAAGATTTTATTGGTTTTGCCACTATGTAATTCTTCGTCAATGAAAAATATTTATGTATATTTTTGTTTAAATTATTATAATAACAATAAGTTTCATTAAGCTATTAGTACATGATATTAATATATGTAGTAGTAATTTTGTCAACCTAATTCAAAAGTAACTACTTACTGTTAGTTAAGAATTAAAGTAGAGTGAGCGAGTTCATTTTTTTTAATATTTTATTTTTTAAAAATAGTTTAAGCTGCCCTCTATTGAGAAATGAGAACCAAAAAATTCCATCTCAAGTAGTTTCACCACAAAAAATTCCCAAAGTTGGTGTTTCGGAGGCCTTTAACGTGCAGCCTTATGGACCATAAAACCGCGTTTTACTCCAACTTTTTCTGAACTATGCTACCATTTAAAAAATACTTACGTAATCTATGATGAATTCTTTAATGAATTTTCAAATAAAAAAATTTTTTCCGGGGTCGTTTTCTTGGAAAAAAATCATGAAAATTCTTATGGGAATTAACCCGCAAAAACTTAAAGATTTTTTTCCGAAAAAACGGCTCCGTAAATAAATTTTTTTATTTAAAAATCCATTAAAGAATTCATCACAGATTACGTAGGTATTTTTTAAATGGTAGCATATATAGTTCAGAAAATGTTGGAGCAAAATGCGGTTTTATGTTCCATAAGGCTGCACGTCAAAGACCTCTGAAACACCAATTTTGGGAATTTTTTTGTGGTGAATCTATTTGAGATGGAATTTTTTGGTTTTCATTTCTCAATAGAGGGCAGATTAAACTATTTTTAGAAAATAAAATATTAAAAAAAAATGCAATCGCTCACTCTACTTTAAGAACATTATTATTACTGTATATATATATATGAAGATGACATATAGTAAGTTTTTTCAACTTACAGACATTGGCAGTATTTTATATAATTTTAAACTTCTACCGTGTTTACCCGCCAAGACAAGAAAATTTGTCAGAAAATTTAAAAGTCTTCCGAGGTGGGACTCGAACCCACATCTCTCTGTGCAATCGCGGCGGCGAGCGCCTTATCCCCTTAGACCACTCGGTCGACCTTCAAATCTCTGACAAATTCTCTTTACTTATACTGCGCCAGCCGTGAAGTTGGCGCCAAGAGGCCAGAACGCTAGCCGCGAACTTTTAAACTCAAATGAGTAGCCTCCAAATTTTAACACCCACGTAAGTGAAATGATGAAGATGACATATAGTAAGTTTTTCAACTTACAGACATTGGCAGTATTTTATATAATTTTAAACTTCTACCGTGTTTACCCGCCAAGACAAGAAAATTTGTCTTATACTGACGCAGTATATAATATATATATATATATATATATTTTTTGTATCCAATAGGTCACCCAATTTATTTATTTATTTAATTTCAGTTAACAATGCTAATAGTGTATTATAGTTCTTTTCACATTTTCAGTTTGCAATCTCTAAGACAATGAAGGTTTTTAAATATAATCGTTTAATATTAACTGTATTGTTCATTACTTCATAGCTGTATGTGCTCTGAAGGGTACGATTATTGTTGTTTACCCAGGCAAATTTTCCTGAATCCTTCTCTTAATGAGCTTTACGTCAAGCAGACAGCTCATTACTGTACATAATTATTTATTGTGTTAGGCTTATATTTTTTTTTTTTTATTCGTGACGAGGGATTGGAAGCATTTTTAATTGCTTCTAGGGATTGGAAGTATTTTTAATTGTTTCTAAAATACTGAACTTTTAAAGGCCTTATGAACCTTTGCACAATATTAAGTACACGGTTAGCTTTGCTTTAGTATGATTCGGCTGCATTTTTTTTTTGTTTCAGCAGCACAAATATCAGAGATAATAGCCGATGAAAAGGAACCTGTGACGTCACTCACGCTCATTCAGCGGCAACAATATTTATTGTTCGCTGATGCTATGGTGCCAAATTTACATTATTTACATCAGCTGTTGCAGCGTTGCCAGATTTGCAGATTTCCAACAATTGAGCGCGTTTGAATTCACGGGCTGGCCTGGGCTGAAGCGTTTTTTGTCGTCAAGTGGGGCCAGCCCGGCGGCCATTTTTCCTCCTCTCATGACGTCACTTCCTGGCTGGCCCAGGCTGACGCGGGCGGACTCTACAGTGCGCCTGAGACCTAGCGGACAGACTGGGAACTAATTATGACGAAATTATGACGTTTCATACCAGGCGACCAAGGTCACCGCCATTTTACCCAGCCCGGGCTGGACCCAGCCCGGGCTGGCCCGTGAATTCAAACGCACTCTAAAGATGAGATAATATATACCATATCTGATATAAATATAATATAATTGTTCTACAGTATAATATGCATACTGTATACCAAGGTTGGCTTTATGCAGGTGAAGCCACCGATTGGACCAATGTTAAAGGGCTTAGCCAATCACGTTCAAGTATTTTTGGCCACATCATGCCGCGAAACTTTGAATGCGCCCATCATGCAAAGTGTATATAAAAGCTGATAAATCCTATGCGGCGGGGAATTCGCTAAGAATCACGTTAATTACCATGCTCTTTTTCTTTTAATCGCCAAATATGGCCGCCAATGGATGTTATAGCAAGTGCGCATTATTTGCGTCGAGTACGTCGCAGCCTGGAAATTGCCATGTGAATCCGCCTTTTATAGGTTAAAAAACTTGAAAAAAAGGCACAAACAAATATTGGCAGGATAATATATTTTATTCAAATAATAAATATAATTAAATTATCCTAATTATAATAATAATAGAACAATTTATTATTTTTAAAAATATCAATAAAAACAATAAAATAATGAAAAATCAGAACATACCAAAATACCAACACAATATAATCACTGTTTCCAATAAGGGTCAATATTCAATGAAACTGGATACAAGAATCATGACCCTTATTAACAAATTCGCAAGACATTTCACAGCATAAAAATACAATCATCAATATTAAAATACATACACTAATATATTTATTCAGAAACTACAAGACAATTTGCACTTATTTATTATTTAATAATTTTTTATTGTTATTATTATTAATTTCTCAAATTGACAAAGATATGCTTTTTATCAGCTTTATATACAACGTATTTTTATAAAAATTTTCTAAATAAAAACAATACAAACAAAGAAACATAGTTTTAAAATTAATGTATTAATTAATTTATGTTTTATTTTATAGCATAAAAAAAAGCAATGCTGGAAATACTTAAATGTGTTTAATCAGTTAGCATGAATCTCAAAACCTCAGATTGGTACTTTTATTTTTTAGAATAGAATGCTGCTGGCTTACCCCGTAAAGAATATGGCGTCACATTATTATACTACATCTATTGTTGTAAAAAATGCAAATTGTCTCATGTATAACATTTCCTACACAAATAATAATACAATGTTTGATATGGCTTAGATTTGTTGCTATAGCTGGGCTTCTCTACAACATAATAAGCCCAGCAAAGTTAAGTGAATACAAAATAATTTGGCACTAAAATATTGTTTAAAGCACCGGGCTAAATATTTCAAGCAATTAAGAGTAGGAGGGTAAGGTAACATGCCCAATGTTAAAAAAAAAATCCCAACACATAAAAATTATGAAACATATCTTACAATAAATGTTCTCCTCTACATCCTCTATCATGGCAGTAGCTAAAATATCAGATTTTTTTGGGGGGGAATTTTTTTAACATTGGGGCCATTAAATAGTAATTATTTAAAAATAATAGACAACCAGCATGCCATACTATTGTATTTTTGATATAGGGCCGTGATTTATCATGTTATTGTTAATATTTTTCATATATCCAAATATGCAATGGCAATTTCAAGAACAGTATTCTCCTTAGAAATTTTATAACTTGCAGCCTTGTTATTCACCATGTCTCATAAGAATAAAGAATAACACAGGCCATGGTGAATAAAGAGGCTGCAAGAGGGAAATTTTCCAAGGCAATAAGTGTACATTGTGATATTTTTATTGCATATTTGGTTACAGGACTTTAATTTATGTATTTTTTTTTTTCAAGCATCCAACACCTAGCTTTAAATCAAATTTTGAAAAGCTGTGGTATTTTAGTTTTGTGAATATTTAAAACAAAAAAGAAAACGGTGTAACATGAATGACATCACAGCGTTTTGAAGAAAGTTTTAAGGGTAAGGTAACGCCAATCAGCTGAATTTTTAGTATAGTCCCATTTGATTAACATGTATACCTTAGCAAATTCACAAAAATTGTGGGAAAAAATGGGAGAGACAGATTTTAGTGCCTAAAAGCCATAGAAAATATTTCAAAATAATGATTTGAGTTTTTTTTTTTTTTTTTTTTTTAAATTTTCAGCATATAGAGGGCTTTCCCATGGAGAGCCAAACTAAAAACTTAATTAAAACAAAATTGTCCTGAATAATATTGTCTTGAAATTATTCTATGGCTTTTAGGTATGCATACTTAAAATCTGTCTCTCCAAGTTTTTTCAGAAATTTTGAGAATTTACTAAGGCTTACATGTTAATCAAATGGTACTAAAAAAACAGCTGAATCACGTTACCTTACCCTTAAGAGCTAGTGCTAGAAAATTAAAAAAAAATATATATATATATATTTGAAGTAAAAAATTAAAATGAGTTCTATATATAGTATCACACAATGGAAAATCCCAACAAAATGTGATTTAATTAATAATTAATTAATATCCAAAATGTGCAATAATATGCCATGAAGGATGTCCAATTAAGGATTATTGTCACTATGGTAATTATCTTTTGATGGTAAAGAAATATAAAATTTAAATCAGAACATTGAAAACAAAATGACGACTGTTCACTTTCTGAAGCAAAAAAAAAAAAAAAAAAAAGAAGTAATTATTCAGTCCAGTTTTTGAGATATTAATATTTTAGTTGAAAAATTTGCTGATTTGACTAATGGCCGCTAGATTTCCAATAATATTTTCGCTATTTATATCCTGTATATCTTAAAAACTAGATTGATTATTGCTCTATTTTTTTGCTGAATATTTATATATGCTATAAATATAGCATATATAAATATATATTTATATATTTATATATAATATATAAATATTATATATATATATATAAATATATAAAATATTTATATATTTTATAAATATATATTTATATATGCTATAATGTAAGGAAGGTTTACTATATAATTTTCAGAGTGATTCACCATCTCCTAAAATCAGTGACAAATAATCCTTAACCAAATCACATAAAACTAATGAATGGAAGCAATGGTTAAAATAACAATTAACAGATCTCAGCAAATTATTATACAAGGAATTGATTATCATGCAAAATTAAGGGTAAGGTAACGCCACCAATGTTAAAAAAAATCCCTCTCACAAAAATTCTGAAAAAAATTTAAAATGTTCTCCTCTACACCCCCTATCAGTAGCTAAAATATCAGGTATACAAATACGATCTAGTTTTTGAGTTATGAATTTTTAAAGTTGACCAATTTAACATGGGAGTTTCATTTCTCCATGTTAAAGTAGTCAACTTTAAAAATTTATAACTCAAAAACTAGATCGTATTTGTATACCTGATATTTTAGGTACTGATAGGGGGTATAGAGGAGAACATTTTAAATTTTTTTCAGAATTTTTGTGAGAGGGATTTTTTTTAACATTGGTGGCGTTACCTTACCCTTAAGAAAAGTTTTCACCTATGTCTAAAATAGATAAAGTTGGCAACTTGCAATATTTACTTATATTGCACCATTAATTGATAGTTTATAAAACCTTGTTAACAGAGGTCGAGCGTGGCTCAGTGCATTGACCGGTTCTCGTTAGATCACCGAAGTCAGGCTACGTCGAGCATGGTTAGTACTTGGATGGGTGACCGTTTCAAGTAAAAAATATGCTGCTCCCTCCCTGGGGTAAATCCGTCTCGCTTTCCATCCAGTGCACCCCTAAGAGCTTACAGCTCGCGGCGGGGTACTGGGTAGGGTTAAGGTAGGGAACAGATAGTGGCCACGGCCTGCATGCTTACGCGTCCCAGCATTCGCTGAGGTGAGACTGAGGGAACCGTGGAAAACCTCAGTCAGGACGGACACCTCTACTTTTTCTCAATGGACCAAAGCGATGTCCAAAGCCTGGGGAACCACACACAAGTGCATCACTGCACTGGGTGGAAAGCGAGACGAATTTACCCCAGGGAGGGAGCAGCGTATTTTTTACTTGAAACACCCATCCAAGTACTAACCACGCTCGACGTAGCCTGATTTCGGTGATCTAACGAGAACCGGTCAATGCACTACGCCACGCTCGATTTGGATATACCTCAATTGATACTGTCCATCGTTCAGAATAATGAGTTATCTGCCTACTTTATCATGTACAAAAATGAGCTACCTACTATTTCAGGTCGGTGCAATTTATGTACAACCTGCACTTTTTTTATTGCAGAAATGAAGACAGGGTACAAAATTATGCTACTCTGATTTTTTTCAGATTTATTAGAGCTCGGGAACTTAATAATAATACAGTAATAATAAAAAAAAAATAATAGTTAGTACCCTTGACGCCATTTTAACCTTTTAGGTGTGGCCAGGTCGATATTTAGCTTTGTCAGTAAGAGTTATCTTGTGACCATGCTGGGGCTTACCAGGCTCCCAGAACTCTTTCCTGCACTCTTCTGGGCTCCTACTACCAGATCTGTGCAGCCTGCAGTGGCAGTGCAAGACTGCACGGCAGCGGAGTATAGACAGCCGTAAGCTGCCTTCCTCCTACCAACTCCATAATCTAGTAATCAGTCACACCCATCCCAAGTCACGAAAAGTCTGCCGTGTTTGGGAATTGAACCGGGGACCTCTCGGATCAGAGCCAGGGGTACTAATCATTACACTACAGAGCTTGTTAGAGAACTATTTAAAAAAAAACTATTGAAAGTACAGAGTGACACTTTAAAAGGATAGAACCTAAAAAGGGCGTGCGTTTATATCCAAAGTTTAAATAATTTTTAAGTATTACTCCCTAATAGCTCTCTAAAAAATCTGAAAAAATTCATGGTAAAATAATATGATGCCCTAAATTTCTTTCTGCGTCAAAAAAATCATATAAGTTGTGTAATATGAGCTTCTGATTTAAAGCTCAAAATTGGACTTAATATAGCAGATAGCTCTTTATTGCATAAAATAATGGTAGGCAGGTATTTCATTATTTAGAACGAGGGAACGTAATAATCTTGTCTACCTGGGTCAGATAAACACACTGATCATAACTTTGCAAGGTGCCCTCTTTACCAACTAATTAATACTGGGCATACGAATCCATAATAAATCCAAGAAAATTTGACAACAATATTAAATAAGACGTTAAAAATATTGACAACTAAAGGTATACATAATTAATAATAACATAATATCAGTTTATACAAAGTAATACAGAGAAAAACTATTATAGAATATACTGTAGAAGTAGAAATCAAGTCAATATTAAAATAAAACAGTAAGATAGCAAAGGTATTATACATGCAGTAGATAAGTGGTGTTGTTTTTAACATAAACATTTTCTATACATCATAGAAGGTTCAGTAGCCACTCCAATGGAACCAGCTCGTTGTCAAGAGTCTATTGAACTGGCTACTGAACCTTCTATGATGACTCTTTCAATGGAAAATAGCATGAAACAAAATCCAAAACTAACCCCCCATGTATAGAAACCTTTGAATTTGGCACTGGATACATGTTAGTAGAAAATGTTCACCCAAATTCACATAACATGACATTGTAACATTTTTAGTCTCCACCTCATAAGATCATGTATACATATAATGCAAATAGTCTTGCCAGCATGGGGTAACAAAAGATTCAAGTCTGTACAAGTTTTACAAGAAGTACTATAGGTCCTGCATAATTTATTGACAAATAGCATTTTTATATTTAAATGACAACCTTTTTCGTAATTGCAATAAAATGTACATGATTTTTTTATTGCAGAAATGAATGGAGGGCACCAAATTATGCTTATCTTTTTTTTTCAAACTTTTTATATATTTTTTTTTCTTTCTTTTTTTTTTTTTTTTACAAGGATACACACCTAAGAGCTTACAGCTCACGGCGAGGTAATGAATAGGAATAAGGTATAGGGAACGGATGATGGCCACGGCCTGTTACGCATCCCAGCATTCACTGAGGTGAGACTGAGGGAACCGTGGAAAACCTCAACTTTTTCTCAATGCACCAAAGCGATGTCCAAAGCCTAGGGAACCACACACAAGTGCATCACTGCACTGGGTGGAAAGCGAGAAGAATTTACCCCAGGGAGGGAGCAGCGTAATTTTTACTTGAAACGGTCACCCATTTAAGTATGAACCACGCTCGATGTAGCTTGACTTCAGTGATCTAACGAGAACCGGTCAATGCACTGGCGCCAGAAAAATTATTTATTTTAACCAAATTATTAAAAATACGGAGGCATCACTTTTCAATAATAAGATAAGACTGAAAGGAGTGTGGGTTCAAACCCAACCTTTGAATAACTTTTTAGCATTACTTCCAGATCTCTAAATTTCTGAAAAAAATCAGAGTAGCATAATTTGGTACCCTCTATTCATTTCTGCAACAAAAATAATATGTAAGTTGTCATGAAAATTAAATTAATTTAATAATTTCCCAGGTTCCCCAAGCTTTGGACAACGCTCGCTTTCGTCCATTGATAAAAAGTAGAGGTGTCCGTCCTGACTGAGGTTTTCCACGGTTCTCTCAGTCTCACCTCAGTGAATGCTCGAACGCGTAACAGGCCAAGACCACCATCCATTCCATACCTTATCTCTACCCATTACCCCGCCTAGAGCGGCATTTAGGGGTGTATCCTTGTAAAAATAATAATAATAACTGTCAATACATTAAACATAACTTGAGGTACTCTATATAAATAATGTAATACTACATTCATGCAGGTTTTTCATATACAAGATATTGCTTACATGGGGACTAAAAGATTTGACATTTTACCTTGATTGTCTGTCTATCATTCTAATTATAAACTAAAGTTATTGCATTAATAAAGACAGGTAGATAGTAGAGATATTTAACATGAAATCCTGCAGTTCACACATTTCATTGCAAAATTTACATTTTTACACCCAAATTTTTTTAGAAAGTTGCCCACACCTCCATAGACTGTGTGACATTAAAAAATAAAATGTGATAAAATTTTAAATATTTTGTAAACGAAATTCTCACCATTTTATAGAGTAAGTTGATTTTACATTTCATTGACATTGTGGTAGTTACAATACCTGGGAGGTAAAAAAATGTAGAATATTTTTGGTAGTTAATAAATAATTTGCTATAGAGCCATCATAGGAGGTTCAGTAGCCAGTTCAATAGACTCCTGACGACCAGCTGGTTCCATTGGACTGGCTACTGAACCTTCTATGACAATTCCTTCCATGGATAACAAAGAAAGAGTCATCATAGAAGGTTCAGGTTCAGTAGCCAGTTCAATAGACTCCTGACGACGAGCTGGTTCTATTGAACTGGCTACTGAACCTTCTATGACAATTCCTTCAATAAAAAATAATAATTTCATGTCCTAAATTCATCACTCTAGGATTAAAACATACTTTGAGTTAACACTAAATCTAAATAGCTGCCTTACAGTGCAGTGCTCTAACTAACAGTAATATGTGTACCAATATTTACATTTATAATACATGGGGTCACATTATATACAGAATGTTACTTTTAAAGTATTTTACATTCAATTAAACAAAAAATGTTTCATAGTGTATATCATATGATTAATTGTTATTGATAATTTGTGTACAGTATTTGTTAATACAAATGGAACTTGTCACATGTTCAAGTGATTTGGCAACACTGTGGAGTTCTGATGACTTATGATCTACTTGGCCACAATGATAGGCAGTGTCAATAGGCATCATAATTAATTGAAAATGACAACATTTTAACCTTTCAGGTGTGGCCATGCAGGCCCAATTTTAACCTTAAGGATGAATCTTAGTAGGTTGATATCACCGTACATAATCGTACCACCTGAATGCAACAAGACTTGCAGAGGACTTAGAACTCACCATCAATAGGTGGCATACAAATTTTGAAGTGAATCTGTACTAGCAGTTTTCACAAGTTTAACATTGGCCTTATGGACGAAAACCGGAAATAGAGCTGTTGTAAGAAAACTGCAAGACTGAATTTGCTCAAACCATAAACAATTAAGTTTTAGAACATTCTCGATTTTTTACAATTTATTTCATTCGATTTGTTTGCAGGGAAATATTCTTTGACTCCAGCAGTAACTGAGATTTATCATTAAGAGTTATCTTGCGACCGTGCTGGGGCTTACCATGCTCCCAGAACCCTTTCCTGCACTCTTCTGGGCTCCTACTACCAGATCTGTGCACTGGGCAGTGGAAGACTGCAAGGCAGCGGAGTATAGACAGCCGTAAGCTGCCTTCCTCCTACCAACTCCATAATCTAGTAATCAGTCACACCCATCTCAAGTCACGAAAAGTCTGCCGTGTTTGGGAATTGAACCGGGGACCTCTCGTACCAGAGCCAGGGGTACTAACCACTACACTATACAGAGCAGTACAATAATTACAGACAGTGTTGCCATTTAGAATTGCAATGATAGTATTCCAGTTTTATGTACCATAACTGTACACCACGAACGTTACCCCTGCTGTGTTTGTGTCTCGCAGTCTATGGAGGTGTGGGCAACTTTTTGATATTGATAGACTGAGTGCTCTTCTTACATCACACAAAATTACATGCATTTCTTTGTCTTTAAAGGGAGAGATAATATTCATGAAGCCCCAAGAAGTGAATATATAATATATTAATATTACAGTATTTCAATAAACCAAAGTGTTCTGCTTGTTGTTAGTAAACAAAGTATTGTTTTGTTATGTCTGTCGCGTGAAAAAACATGGGACGGTTGTTGATTTACATGTTAACTTATGGAAAATGACCGTTAATTGTGAAGTTGAAATGGTTTACTAGCGCCAACAATGCCATTACGTTCTCTGCTCTAGTGGCAAAATTAGACACCACATCGTCCCATGTTTAACAATGAAAAAGGCTTCATGCGACAGACATTATAAACAATGGTTTGTTACAACCATTGCGAGTAGATGACTCTGCAATATACAATACAAGGGAAGTTGTATACAAGCACACCAAAGAAATCTTATTTTGTTGAAATTACTGAATTTTTAACACAAAAAAAAAGTATCTCAATATAAAACTGTAAGATTTTTATAAAAATATGTAACATAAAGTGAATTGTTTATACTTGACAATTTAGTGAATTAGCCAGGAGAGAAAACATGACAGAAGATTCTAAAATCAACAAAATTCTTTCATTTTTATATTATATATATATATATCGCTGTCAAGACGCAGGCTATATGAAAAATATAATGAATAGAAATGGATAATAATTTTAAAATTCTTGACTGGTTTGTATTTTGGAGCAATTGACACATTTGATCATATATACCCCAGGATTTAAATTATTAAATAATTATTCATTTAAGGAGAGCAGAATTAAAAATTGAACTCCCTATTTGTTAATGGAATAATTTTTTCTTACTTGACAGCCATTGAATAGACATTATAATAAAAAAGTTGAACAATTTCATTGCAGAGGGTACCAGACTATTCTACTCTGATTTTTCTCAAATTTTTTTTGAAACCCGGAACTATTTTTAAATAATTATTTAAAGTACATACAGAGAGGTGTTAATTCTTAAAAAAATGAAACGACTTAAAAGGAGCGTGGGTTCAAACCTGACATTTGAATAACTTTTTAACAATATTACTGGCCTCTAAAAAAATCTATATAGGGTAATATAATTTGATGCATCTATTCATTTCTATAACCAGCTGATTGGTGTGGTGGTTAGTACACTTGGCTCTCGTCCGAGAGGTCTCTGGTTCAAATCCCGAACACGGCAGACTTTTCGTGACTTGGGATGGGTGTGACTGATTACTAGATGATGGAGTTGGTATAGGAGGAAGGCAGCTTACGGCTGTCTATACTTTGCTGCCCTGGGCCCCGATTTAATATTATTATTTGTTGCGATGGCAGATGCGACGCGTCGCTAGCAAATATTTTGCGATGCACTTACCACGCTCCTTTGCGACGTCGCAAAGTGAATTTAATATTAGAGTCTGCGACAGAAAAATATTTGCTAGCCCCTCCCCATCGCAAGTCATCTTCCAATCATGACCGCGGTACTAAACGTGTCAATCGCGTCGCAAATTCGAATTTGCGATGATGACGTCACTGCGATGCTCAAAGTACATCGCATCCGATCGCGTCGCAAGTCGCATTTTACCGCGCGGTTCAAATCTTAATTTACTAATACTTTAATTTGATTTATAAAGCAAGGGAATTAAAAACGTTATTTATTCGCACCTTTCTTGGTTCAATCCGTCTCGGGAATAAAGAAAAACTGAAAAAATATTTTTTATGAATCGATTAATTTCTTAAATTAATTAAAAATAAAGCAGCAAATTTTTGGAAAATATTTAATTTAAATTGGACACAAAATAATACCTTGATTAATTTGTAAAACAATTTACGTTCTTCAATCCAAGAACAAGCAATTGAAGTGCTAGAACTCGGCCATGGATGCTTAGATAGTATTAAAAAAAATATGAGTATGTAAAGAATCTATCTAAGAAAACATTGGCTATTCTAAATAAATTTTATTTTTCTTCTTCTTTGAATTAATTAAGAAGAACAAAGTGATTCCGAGGTGAGAAGAGCGTGGTAAGTCGTCTTGCGGCACCTCTGAGGTTATCGCAAATTTGGCATCGCAACTGCCCGAATTTGCCGTCGCAAGTCTGCGCCGCGGACGATATTAAATCGACTTTTGCTTGCGACGCTTCACTTGCGACGTCGCAATGGACTTGCGACGGCGAGAAATGGATATTAAATCGGGGCCCTGCAGTCTTGCACTGCCACTGCAGGCTGCACAGTTCTGGTAGTAGGAGCCCAGAAGAGTGCAAAAAAGAGTTCTGGGTGTCTGGTTAGCCCCAGCATGGTCGCAAGATAACTCTTACTGACAAGGCTAAATATCAACCTGGCCACACCCGAAAGGTTAAAATGGTGTCAAGGGTATTAACTTTTTTTATTATTATTATTTTCTAATCTTACAGTAATTAATTTGCCATTTCAAATTTTACGCAGCAAAATATTGCCCTAAAACTCTTAAATTTGTAATTTTGTGTGAGGTAAGAAGAGCACTCAGTTTATCAATATCAAAAAGTTGTCCACACCTCCATAGACTGCGAGACAACGTCAACAAAGTCTTCTACTCTCAATGGTTGTAGCAAACCGTTGTTTATAATGTCTGTCGTATGAAGCTTTTTTCATTGTTAAACATGGGACGACGTAGTGCCTGATTTCGCCACCAGAGCAGAGAACGTAATGGCATTGTTGGCGCTAGTAGACACAACAACTCTAACGGTCACATTTTCCATTTTAAGTTAACATGTATATCAACAACTGTCCCATGTTTTTCACTCATAGGACAGACATTACCAACAATACTTTGTTACTGTATAAACTTGTTTACAAATAAAAGTATTGTTGTATTGAGCAGAAGACTTTGTTCCACAAACAGAGCAGGGCTAACGTTTGTGATGATACTAAGTGTACATTGTTTTCACTGGTTCTAATTTTCACCACCAGGGGCAGCACTTGTAAGAGAAGATTTTCACGATGAGGATACTTGTGCCTGTCGCTCCGTTCTGAAGTCGTACTCAAACTGAAACAGAGAGGCATCAAATCAGATGAGGCAGTTAGGATAAGTAGAAGAAGAAGACCAAGAGTTAGTTATATGGTGTGTGCTGATTTGAGGATATGATGATTATGATCCATGGAAGAAATTGTCATAGAAGGTTCAGTAGCCAGTTCAATGGACTCCTGACGACGAGCTGGTTCCATTGGACTGGCTACTGAACCTTCTATGACAATTCCTTCCATGGATAACAAAGAGTCATTATAGAAATTTTCTGTAGTAAACAATGTCTAGGTTTTCTACATTTTAATTGACCACAGCTGAAATGTTGTGAGCATTTTCAACAATCTTCACTTCAGACCTTTTACTGTCAAATCATCATTGGCAGAATTTCCGTACACAACAGTGAGCTATCTGCCTATCATTGTGCAACAATAAGCTGGCTGCTATATATTAGGTGGGTGCAATTATGAGCTTTATGCTTTGACAATTCAAAGCTCGTAACAAAAAACCTGCATTTTGTTTTTTTATTTAATATGGCCTTGTCGCGTTGAATGCACTGCATGGTTCTCGTTAGATCACCGAAGTTAAGCAATGTCGAGCGTGATTAGTACTTGGAGGGGTGACGCTGAAAAAAGTGACACTGCTGCCATCTACTGGCACGTGCTGTATGTACGGCGGCACAATTGATCACGGTGCTGCCATCTCTCGGAATATTTCCGATGGAAGTGATCACCCCTGTAAGTTCAAATACTGCAGGCCTCACAGATCTGGTAGTCGAGCTCAGAAGAGTGCAGGAAAGGGTTCTGGGAGCCTGGTAAGCCCCAGCTCGGTCGCAAGATAACTCTTACACACAAGGTTAAATACCTGGCCACACCCGAAAGGGTAAAATGGCGTCAATTAAGGATATTAACATTTTTTATTTTATTTCAAATAGAGGATCTCTAGTTTTGGGAGCAAACTAAACTGACTCAAAATCAATGAGAAAAACGGTGTGACATCAGTCATGAAAATATTTAACACACACATGTAGGGAAAACGTTGTATGGTGTTAAAGAAATTTGTTGGGGGGGGGGGGGGGGAATGCAATTTAGGTCCTCTTTTCATTTCTGCAAAAAAAGTAATGTAGGTGTTTAATTTAACTCCCCTGAAATAGCAGATAGCTCATTGTTACATGATAGTGGTAGGCAGATAGCTCATTACTCCGGTCAAGGGGATATATATGATGGTGTTATTTTTAGTTTTAATTAAAGATAGAAACACATACGATAGAAAAAGATTTGTTAAAAAGAAAGATAGTTCGAGCTTTTAGCCGTCATTGACCCAGCAAAAGGAGAAAATTTAATTTAAATAATGCAATGCTTGTATATTAGGTTTGACTCGCCGCTCGTTTTTAGAGAGAGAGAGAGAGGGATTCTTGGCTTGATCAGCTAGTTTTTGCTATGAAAATTATCACACAAAAAATACATTTGGTGCGCCACTTTCTAGCCATGGACAGCTGTTTCGGCCTACTGGGCCTCATCAGCATGGCGAGGAGAGAGAGGAAGTAGTTTGATCCTAGCCAGGTCTACATGAGAGCAAGGCAATCGAACTACTGCCAAAAAGTAGCAGGGAACATGCGGCTTTTTATACCGGCGATCCGAGTCTCACAATTATAGCAAGACTCTTCATTGGCTGCTACTTTGTGGGCGCCAAGTGTTTAAATATGCAACATTATCGCCGCAAAAACCATTGACAAGCCAGGGATAATTTTATTTTATTTTTTTAAATCATTTTTTGTTTTAGAGAAAAAGGAAGAGGGAAGAAAGTTTATGTAACGAAATTTTTCCAGTTTTATAATGGGTTGTGCAGCACTAAAAAAAGCAAATGTAAAAAAAATATGTAATTTACGTACATGAAAAAAGTAATTGCATAAATGAATAAAGGACACTACAATATATTATCACGAATTTTTTCAGATGTTTTAGAGGCCAGAAAGCATTTCTAAAAAGTTTTACAAAAGATCAAATTTGAACCCATAATTTGTAAATTATATAAGAAAGAACCTCAAGACAGAGGGCATTTATTTAGATGCTCTGCATTAACTACAGAACTTAACTCGTTGCCTGACAACATGAAGAGAGAAGAAAAGGAATCTCTTCTTTATTGGCTTACTAGAAGTAAAATGGCTTAATAGCCAACACGTGGGCATAAGAAAAGAAGAAGAAGAGTTAAACCCTCAACCCTTTTAGGTAAAATTATTTTATTAAAAATGTTTCTCTGAACTTTCAATAAATTCTTAAAAATAGTTCCCGCCCTGTAAAATACCTAAAAAAAAAATCAAAGTAGCATAACTTTGCACCTCCTATTTAATTCCGGTATAAAAACTGTCATGCATGTTGTCCATCTAAAATTTTGTGTAGTTGGTGTCCTTACCTCTCTGTCTATTTGGTACTGTGTCCACGTTCTAACACTGGGGAGTGGAACCTGCAACATAAACATCAATGTCAAGGCATTGTAATGTACAAGGAATTGTCGTAGAAGGTTCAGTAGCCAGTCCAATGGAACCAGCTCAACGTCAGGAGTCTATTGAACTGGCTACTGAACCTTCTATGATGACTCTTTCTTTGTTAGCCACGACTAAAACTCACCGAGGCAGGGTCTGCTAGTGACATCACATTGGGGTTGATGGTGAATGGAACTCCCTCTAATCCTGTGAACATTCAGACAGTTGAGAACAAGTTGGGACGTTTACCTTATAACTGGAATTTATTTACAGTAAAAACTTGTTATTACGAAAAGTCAAGGGACCCAGGAAATTAGGTTTCCCTTATATCGAGTATATCTTATATCATGTTTTTCCTATATCTTCAATGGTAATTATTATTTAAGGAACCACAATCTCATTTACTCAAAATCGAGATTTACCTCACAACAAGTTGCGTAATATTGAGTTTGTACTGAATATTGTTTCTAAAATGGACAATCTTCATGAAAAGCATGTATTGCAAATTTGGATAAAAGATGTCAAGTTTTATGAATTTTTTTTAGATTTGGAACATTTATTTTTAACCCTCAAACACTCTTAAAATGGGTCTGCAAAAAGCTGTGATGTCATAAACATGCAAATACACACAAGCATAGGGCAAAATATATTTGATGAATCTCAGGTCACAGCATCTTTCCCCTGACTTTAAGGGTGTTGGAGGGTTACAAGATTGAAAACCATTGACAATATTATTCGAGGTCTAACTATGATTCTTGGTTACAAAAGGTATGATTATCTTGGATGCTACCAGAAGAAGTTCAAAATCCAGGATAGTGATATTTGTAAGTTATGTAAGAAAGAACCTCAAGACAGATGGCATTTGTTTAGATGCTCTGCATTAAAAGTGGAACTTGACTCGTTGCCTGACAACATGAAGAGAGAAGTGAAGGAATCTCTTCTTTATTGGCTTACTAGAAGTAAAATGGCTTAATAGCCAACACGTGGGCATGTACCATAATTTTGCCACCAGAGCAGAGAACGTAATGGCATTGTTGGCGCTAGTTAACAGTTTTGACTTCATAATTAACGGTAATTTTCCATAAGTTAACATGTAAATCAACAACCGTCCCATGTTTTTCCTTTCACGCGACGGACAATACACAACAATACTTTGTTTACTAACAATGAGCAGAAGACATGGATTTACAAGTTGCAAAATAACGAGATTATAATATACATGGTCCCGTGTTTAACAATGAAAAAGGCTTCATGCAACAGATATTATAAACAATGGTTTGTTACAACCATTGCGTGTAGAAGATTTTGCTATGTCTAAAAACAAGTGTCAAATCTCACCGTGAAACGCAGCCAGTGTAGCATAGTTTCTACTGGCAGAAGCTACGCCTCCTAAGGGCGTAGGAGGTAGTGGTCTGGGAGGTGCAGCTCTAGAGGGGCGTAGTTCAACGTAGTCCTCCTCTGTGACTACAGCCGTGGTGCCATTGTGGGTAGTAGGGGTAAGACTGCAAAGAGACATAGTTTTAGAGTGTGCTTTGGAAGGAATTTAATAGAAGGTTCAGTAGCCAGTCCAATGGAACCAGCTCGTCGTCAGGAGTCTATTGAACTGGCTACTTCAATGTCAAAGATTGCCTCAGATAAACTTTGTTATCATTCAGTGAGATTGTGAGAAAGCACAAAACGCTGGTAAAGGTTAGAGGGTCAGGAGATATTGCCACTACTGTACATAACAATACAAAATGTCTATCTCCAACGTTTGCATTGTTACAGTGGCATTAATTTTGGTGATATTTTCTGTAGCAAATAAATCTCTAGGTTTTCTACATTTTAATTCACCTCAGCTGAAATGTTGTGTGCATTTTCAACAATCTTCACTTCAGACCTTTTACTGAATCATCATTGGCAAGAAGGAGGAAAAGTTTTTGTAACCAAGATTGAGTTATCCATCCAGAATTTGACTAATTTAACTCAGAAAACATGGAAACATCAGTCAGGTTGGTCAGTCTATTACCATTTTAACTTAAAAGTGGTCTACTTAAGAGCTGTGTATATATGTATTGGGTTAATTCGTTCTATTATTGTTTATGGTACACCTGCCTGGCATCCAACAACTGTTGAGAATTTTCAAATTTTAGAAAGAATTCAACACACAGCTACAACATTTATACTGTAACAAATGACAAAAATCTAGATTCAATTGCTAGACTAAAAAAGACTAAACTTTTATCACTAAAGAATCTGTTAATTCACATAGATATTGTGTTTTTTAAGAGATGTAGTGATAGTAAATGTTTTTTGAAAACTTTAAATGTTATTTCAATGGAGTATCGACCTCATTTTTCTTTTTTTTTTAGTGTAAAAATGAATGAAGCGCGCAAAGTTATGCTACCCTGATTTTTTTCAAATTTTTTTGAGCACGGGAACTATTTTTAAAAAATTATTGAAAGTCCTTTTCGTGACGTCATGAGGCTTCTTTTTCTTAAAGAGCGGCGTCTCATGACATCACAAAAAGAACTTTCAATAATTTTTTCACACTAGATTCCGGCCCCTAAAAAATCCGAAAAAAATTAAGGTATAAGCATAACTTTGCACGCTCTATCCATTTCTGCAATAAAAAAAAATTGAGGTCGATACTCTATTGACGAACGGGGTCTTCAATTTGGGAGAGGTGATAAATGTAGATTATTGTACAACCCTCCTTTTGCTAGGTTGGAGGCTTGTCGAAAGTCATTTTATGTAAGGGTTTGTTCATTGTGGAATGCATTGCCACTGGATCTCAGATCGACAAATGGTGCCTTGTTTAACACTAAATTAAAGGTGTACATTTATGGTTTGTAAATACTTAGTAATTTAAGACAAGTGTAAAAACTATTTGCTTATAAACTAGTGATATTTTTTTTTAATGTTATCCATATATAGTTAATTGATTGATTGTTGTTTCCTTTGTGTGGTAACTGTACTAGTTACCGTCATGTTAAGGAATTTTTACATGTTATTCTTATGAGAAAATCATTTTTTAGGGGGTGTCGCGGTTATCGGCCACCATGTTAAAAAAAAAGTTAAAATAGTCCGATCGTTCTGAAATTTTCTGTGCGTGTTCGACTAACGCCATCTAGCGGTCAAATGGGTGAAACTCCTTCAAATGATGCGAAGTGCCTCAAAAGTGGGGTGGCCGATAACATAGTGTGGTCAGTAACTAGTACAATTACCATACCATGTTTTCAGGGATTTACTGCACTTCTTCCGGAAAGTGTTTTATGTATTCTTATTGGACTGTTTGTAAATCTCCTGCCTCTGACTTGTTATTTATGTACTCATGAGAGAAATATAATAAAATAAAATAGGTTTCTACGTTTTCTCACTACCCACAAGACAAATCCTTGGACCTAATTTAACTAGAATCCTAATCATCTATTATCTGAGAGATACTAACCATTTTAACTCAGGTTTCCACATTTTCTCACTAACGTAAAACAGGATCAGGGACCCAATTTAAGGTAGAGATAATGCCGGTCAGCTGTTCGATGTAGTCCCTTTTGATTAACATGTAAATCTTAGCAAATTCACAAAAATTCTGAAATTTTCTTGAGAGGTAGAATAGATATTGGTGCGCTGAAAGCCATGGTAAAAAGTTTTACGATTTTTAAAATTAATTTTCTATAATTTTCAGCATAGGGCTTTCCCATGAAGAGACAAACTAAAAATTTAATTAAAAACAAATCGGCTCGTTAAATTGTTTTGAGATTTTTTCTATAACTTTAGGGCACTAATATCTGCCTTTCAAAAACATTTCAGAATTTTTGTAAATTTGTAAAGGTTTACATGATAATCAAAGGGGACTACGTCAAACAGCTGATTTGTAATATCTCTACCTTAACTAGAATCCTGACAGAACCTCAAGACAGGGGGCATTTGTTTAGATGCTCTGCATTAACTGCGGAACTTGACTCGTTGCCTGGCAACATGAAGAGAGAAGTGAAGGAATCTCTTCTTTATTGGCTTGCTAGAAGTAAAATGGCTTAATAGCCAACACGTGGGCATAAGAAAAGAAGAAGAATTCTCACCTATACCCGAGGGACACTGCAGGCAGAAGGCTGGTCACGTTACTGGTTGGCCTTGGTCCAGTTTTGAAGCAAACGGTCAGTCCATTGATCTCCCTGTAACAAAGACACATCATTTCACTGTTATTATTTTACTACTGTACCGACGTGAGTTCTTTTAAACTGCAATACATGTTTACTATGAAAAAATGAACCTCAAGACAGAGGGCATTTGTTTAGATGCTCTGCAATATTAACTGAACTTGACTTGTTGCCTGGCAACATGAAGAGAGAAGAGAAGGAAACCTATCTCTACTGGCTTGCTAGAAGTAAAATGGTTTAAGCGCCAAAACGTGGACATTAGAAAAAAAGAAGAAGAGTTTTATTAGTTTAGCCTGCTTTGCGTAGAAAGCTGCGCAGTAAGAACCGTAACTATTAAATGAAACTCGTACGGGATTTTGGGTATACCTTGCAATTTATATCAGCATTTGACTAGTTGCGACTAAAGGAAATGTGGAAACCTCAGTCAGAAAGGTTAAAAAATTGATAAAGAATGTCTTGAATTTTTAATGTTGTGTGAGGTAAGAAAAGCACTCAGTCTATCAATATCAAAAAGTTGCCCACACCTCCATAGACTGCAGGACACAAACAGAGCAGGGGTAATGTTCGTGGTGTCCAGACGTGTACTTTTCTAAAGATCCTTGTGAACCATTTTTAACTTTTCTAACTCTTTCAGAATGGGACAGAAATGAGAAAAAAATATTAGGTAGGCAAAAATTCAGTTAAAACCAAGGACACTAGGAGTCTTGGAGGTGCTGCCCCCACACGTGCAGTGAGGAAACTAGTATAGACAGATGATGATCGCTCTTTTGGAGCCAAAAAAGTGTGTTCATAAACCGCAAATGTAACTCTGAGCAGGTTCATGCACACACATTTTTGGCTCCAAAAGAGCTATCATCTTTACTAGTTCCGCGCTGCCCGTGTGGGGGCAGCATCTCCAAGACTCATCCTTACCTCTAGCGTCCTTGGTTAAAACAGTAAAACTTATTATTACGTAAAGTCAAGGGACCCAGGAAATTAGATTTACCTTATATCAAGTTTCTCTTCTCCGTCATATGTTAATTATTTTTTATGGGAACACAATCTCCTTTACTCAAAATTGAATTTTACCTAACAACAAGTTTTTAATGAATGCCTTTTTTAACTTATATGTGTATTATAATTTTCTTTTTTACTTAGTGATTGTCTTATTAAAAGAAAAGGATAGGAATAACCAGCAAGGCCTTACCGATCGAAAGAGTCACAGCAGGTGAAAATTCTTGCGGTCACAGAGGTTCACTCGAAAGTTTTTACATTTTTTAAACGTTTCGCATCGTGGAGATGCTTCATATTCATACTTGCCACATTCATAGATGCTTGCCACATTCATACTACAAAAAAACAATTTCAGATTTATGAATGAATATTATTTACAAATCCAAGGCACAGCAATGGGCACTAGAATGGCCCCATCATATGCAAATTTAGTAATGGGATTATTAGAAAAAGAATTCATTAACAGTCTATTAGAAAAACCACACATGTGGAGAAGATTCATTGATGATATTTTTATGGTGTGGCCACATGGCATGGAATTATTAGATAAATTCATAAAAAACCTCAACAATTTCTCAATCTTAAAATTCACCCATGATATCTCAGCAACCAAAGCCACATTCCTCGATGTGGACATAAATATAAAACAAGGTCATGTAGTAACTGCTATTCACATCAAACCAACAAACCACATGCAATACCTACATTACACGAGTTGCCACCCACCTCGGACTATCCGATCCATACCATATAGTCTGGCCTGCAGGGGCACCCGTATCCCAAATTCTGATGAAACTAGACTCAAGTACATGGACACCATAAAGGAAGCACTCACCAGAAGAGGTTCCCCAAACACAATAGTTCAAAAACAAATTAACAGAGCACTAAATAACATAGAAACAACACAAGTTACCAGCAAACCAAAGAAGGAGGTAACCACCCCACTTATCACAACATACCATCCCAATCTAGAGAAGGAGCTCAGAAAAATAACAACAATGGCACATCCTATCCTCAGCTAAGCCCCAGAAACCTCTCACCTTTTCAAAAAGCCCCCAGCCATAACTTTCCGTCAACCGCCAAACCTCAGAAGACTTTTGTTTCATACCGATCCCACCCCAAAACCGAAACCACCCCCTCCTGGCTCATATCCCTGCAATAACCAAGATAAACAAGACAACAGAGGAAGAAAATGCCAAACATGTGAAATACATATAGCCAGCCAAATATTTAAAAGTCCAGTAACGAACGTTACCTACCCTATCAAAAATCACAACACATGCACATAAAAAAATGCAATATACATGTTAGAATGTAAACAGAAAATAAGAGACCAAAACACAAACCAGGAGAAAGAATGTAATGCTTTTTACATAGGACTCACTTCACAGGCTACTCGAGACCGCATGAGTGGACACAGGTCTGATGTACGACATCATTACGTGAGCAAGCCTGTGTCTGATCATGCGGCCTCACATGACACTAACGATCTCAATAAATGCTTCACAGTAAAAACAATTAAAACATTATCAGGATCCGTCAATTATCCAACTTTGCGTCAGTGGGAATTAGCTTATCAAAATGTACTGAAATCCAGGCAAATAGAGGAGAAGCCTGGGCTAAACCTCAGATAACTCAATTCAAATTTCCCTCCCTTGTAAATATCATACCAACTCATTCCACACCTCCCCTCTCCTGTTTCCCCTCCCTCCCCTCACATACCAGCCAGCAAGCCAACAGTCAAATCATTCTACTTCTTCTTGTGACTGAAGAAGCATCTCCACGATGCGAAACGTTTCAAAAATGTAAAAACTTTCGAGTGAACCTCTGTGACCGCAAGAATTTCCACCTGCTGTGACTCCTTCGATCGGTAAGGCCTTGCTGGTTATTCCTATCCTTTTCTTTTAATAAGATTATCACAACCTAAATGGTTTATTTTCCTTAATTTGAATATTACTTAGTGATTGCAATTATAATTGTTATTAGTGATATAAAATCAGTCCAGAAATTTATACTCAAAATTGTGATGTTCATGCCTATGACACTAGAAACAAAGATAAAGTATGTGTGGCAGCGCATAAGTCGAGATTGCTCGAAAAAAGTCCTATCTATCAAACGGCAAAATTGTATGATTTTTTGCCGAACTGTTTGAGAATTATAGATAGCAATTTATTGTTTAAAAAAAAACTTAAAAATGTTTTAGTCAAAAAGGAGTTTTATTCAGTCAGAGAGTTTTTAAGTAATAAAATGCCTGAAAATGTCTTGAGTTCGTTGTAGCTAATCATAAAAAATATGTAATCTTTCTTTTTTTTTTTTTTTTATCTGATGGTCTCTGTACATTATTGTGATTTGTTTGTATTTAATGTTTGGTTGCTTTGTTGTGTTGTTTTACAATTTCTTCTATGACGTGAACCATGTTATCTTGTATAACCAGTTGTTTGAAATAAAATAAATAAATAAATAAAATTACAATGCAACCTCTTCATTCCTTAATTTGAAGCTAAACACATTGGTTTTCATAAAAGGTACCAATGTAGAGAGAAATTTAATGAAAAGCAATGCATACACAATCTGGGAAACTATTTGATTTCATGACTTATTTTCTGGGAGAAAGTCATCATAGAAGGTTCAGTAGCCAGTTCAATAGACTCCTGGCGATGAGGTGGTTCCATGGGACTGGCTACTGAACATTCTATGACAATGGGGTACTGACCAAAAAAAAAAGTTTCAAGTTTTTGTCAACATTTCAAAAGGCACAAGAATTTCATGAAGAACAAGCCCTATTACAGTATTCTACGACAATTTCCCGATTTTAAATGAATTTTTGAAACCTCTCAAAAATGACGTCATAGCATTGAATCTTAAATGGGAAAATAGATAAGTTAACATTGCCAAATCCCATACTTGATATTTAATATTGAAATGTAACCAAACCTTAATTTGCAAGGTTTTTAGGTGCTAGAATCATGATAATGAAGGATTCAAATCTTTACCTCAATAACTTTTCATTTTAGCAATGTTAACTGATGCATTTTCCCATTTAAGATTCAATGCTATGGCACAATAAAAAAAGTTTTAAAAATTCATATAAAATCAGCAAATCGTCGTAGAATGCTCTAATACCGTTCGTTCTTCATAGAATTCACAGTTCTTTTTACTAGTATTGCTAACTCAAATACCAGTCACTACCCCATTCCTACCATGGATAACAAAGAAAGAGTCATCATAGAAGGTTCAGTAGCCAGTTCAATAGACTCCTGACGACGGGCTGGTACCATTGGACTGGCTACTGAACTTTCTATGACAACACAACTCACCCTGCTAGAGAAAATCCCTCAGGAGCCTTCTTCATTCGACTCAGCACGATCACATCAGTCACGGAACAAGACGCCAAGCTTCGTCTCGATAGACGGTAACACAGCTGTCGCTTGCGCCACGCCTTCTGTTCTAGAATCACAACGGGCTGGGGTTAGCAG
This sequence comes from Siphlonurus alternatus, assembly GCA_949825025.1. NCBI lineage: Eukaryota > Metazoa > Arthropoda > Insecta > Ephemeroptera > Siphlonuridae > Siphlonurus > Siphlonurus alternatus. Next base: position 20,974,173 of record OX463787.1, on the reverse strand, counting down.
TGTATGTCACAGATAAAGTTCGGATGTTAGGAGTTTACATCAGAAATGAGGTTCTTAAGTATAAGATAACACAAACAATTGATTGTTGTAGTCCCATTTGATAATAAACATGTAAACCTTAGCAACCTCATAATAATTCTATTCTATTTTTTTTTTTTTTTTTTTTTTTTTTTTTTTGAGAGACAGTTCTTGGCACCAATAAAATATGGAACAAATTCCAAAACTATCGGAAAACAAATTTTTTTAAATTAATTTCTTAGTTTAGGTCTCTATGGGAAAGCCCAATACTGAAAATATAAAAAAATTCATATAAAAAAATTGGATCGTCCGATTGTTTTGAAATTTTTCCCACATTTTTTTGGTGCTAAGAACTGTCTCTAAAAAAAAAATTCAGAATTATTATGAGGTTGTTAAGGTTTACATGTTAATCAAATGGGACTACAGCAATCGATTTGTAACCTCCTATATTAATAATGTTCCGAGTGAGATCGGTAACTCTGCAGATAAACGTGCAGACTCTGCATTCAGCCAACCTGACAGTAAATTAAAGCAGTGTATAAGTTAATATTTTATGTCCATGGACACGTGTAATCTGGCCAGTAATAAGTGAAATGAATATTACACGTGAATAATACTGCAATTATAAGTATACGATGATGTAAATGTGTATGGTTATATAACTATCTTCAATAATTCCAATGTGTGCGAAAGGCCAATAATATGAATAAAAACGTCATATTAAGACGTAGCCAGCTGAGTGAGTTGCATTATAAAAAGTTCCTATGTATAACTTGTGCACTAAAACCAAAATTTTGGTTTACTAAAATATTTGTGCAAATATTAAAAAAGTTCAGTTATAAGGTATATGTGTTTAGGAATATCATAAAAATTTCAAGTATTGAAAATGTTATGATGCAAATGTCAGCCTAATTCATTATAGCAAAAATGGTAAATTCATGAGGTCGTATGGATTCATGTTCTCATTTCTCCATGTTAATTTGTAAACTGTTCAAATAGCCCAAGTCAAATGCTCATTTATACCATTAATTACCAACAAAGGGTAAAAATACCTGCGTATTAAAAAAAATAAGTAGCAAGGCAAAGAATAAATCAAGTGTAATGTTACAAAGCATAATGGTAAACTACCTGTAAGTTAACCACTTAATTGTGTAATCCAATAAATTTCAACGTGGGTTTTAATAATTTTAAAATAATTCTTTTTTAATAATTCTGTATTAATATAGGAGGTTACAGATTGTTCGTGTTATCTTACCCTTAAAGTAGAGTGTCTACTAAAAAAAAAAACAAAAAAAAAACATAGGAATGAGTTAGATTTTCTAAAATAAGTTCCAGTGCTCCTGCATATGGAACTGAAATCCAAAAAACTATATCTCACATAAGTTCTCCAGAAAAATATTCCAAAGTCAGATTGAATGCATCACTTAACATGGGGTCTTACCTGATTAACACTCTCGAATATCTCGAAAAAATACAGTGTTACGTGTATGAAAAAATCATAACAATGTTCTATGGCTCAAGCTTTAATCTTAAAAATGTTAAAAAATATATGTGCTCAAATCCATTTTCTCTTAATAAAATCAAGAAAAACTCTTAAAGGGGTACCAAAGTGAATACTTTTTTTACATATTCGGGCAGCTAAGAATTATTCTAACACCCTTGTGGCTCATTATTTTTGTACAATGCCTAGTTATTTTACAATTAATTATTTAGTTTGAGAAGTGAGTTCTATGGCCGTTGACTGATTCAAGCCGATGCGCGCCCGCAGCGGCCGGTGATACAACAAGAAAGGGGGCGGGGGGAGGTTCCCATGATTCGCGGGAGATTCTCGTCGTATCAGCGGCTGCTGCGGGCGCGCATTGACTTGAATCAACCAACGGCTTTTGAACTCACTTTTCAAACTTAATAATTAATTTTAAAATAACTAGGCATCGTACGAAAATATTGAGTCACAGGGATATCAGAATAGTTTTTAGCTGCTCGAATATGCAAAAAAAGTACAGTATTCACTTTGGTACCCCTTTAAGGAAATTAACATGGGATTTGTATTTTATTTCTTTGAGGAAAAATGGATTCAAATGACTTTTTATTCATTTTTTTCGATAATAATTTTTTTTATTAGACCTAACGTTGCATTTTGTTTTTGTTTTTTAGATATTTGCGGGTCTTTGTCAGGTAAGGCCCCATGTTAAGCGACACAGTCTCTGTGACTTTGAAAATTTTTCTGGAGAACTTTTGTGAGATGGATTTTTTTTATTTTATTTTGGTTCGATATGGAAGATCACTTGAACTATTTATATAAAATACTAACCCTGCGTCCCAAATGTCCATTCTCGCCTACTACCCTACCCTTCCCTACAATAGCGGCGAAATTTAGGGCGCATCATATGCGCCCTACTTATATAGCGGCCATATTGGAGGGGAAGGGAAAGTTCATTTCGGGCCCCTACAGGGGATGAGAAAGTGGTTTGGGACGCAGGGTAAATTTTTGTTTTCTGCCAACAGCTGATAGACTCTTTACTTTAATTATTACTGAGCCAAAGCTGTTGCTGGCGTGCACAGAGATTTTGATGCACGGATACAGAAACAAATTTCAGGGGGGAGGGCAATTATTAAAAAAAAATTAGTAGTGGAAAATGTCTATATTGCTCATTTTAAATCCAACACTTCAGGGGGTGGGAGGAGGAAGGGGGCTGCGGCCTCACAGCCCCTTTCCCCCCAATCTAGAGATTTCGACAAATTTCCCATGACAATAGACAAGCTACATAGAAATATATTCATTGAAGAAATGAAAAAAGGGTGCAAAGTTATGCTACTCTGATTTTTAGTGTCCGGAAACAATTTCTATTTTTTTTTTAGTTTTTAAAGTATTGAAAATCCAGAGATAAGTATCACTTCTTAATAAAAGAATAGGACTCAAAACAGACATGGGTTCAAATCCGACCTCGGCAAAACTTTTTTACAATACTTCCTGTGCTCTAAAAAATATGACAAAATTCTGGGTAGTGTAATTTTATATCCTCTATTTACTTCTGCAATAAAATAATTCATGCAAGTTGTCCATACCAACAGCAAATGCTCAATATAACAGTATTGTTGCAAGGATTTTGTATGTATGTATAGGTTATCTCTATACCAATAGCATTAGAGCTACTGAGGCAAATCTCCAACGTAAGATGGCGACCGAGCGCAACCATCTGCATTGTAAATTGTATGGAAGTTCCCCAACGTAAGATGGCAGACATCCCATTGGTTACTGTTGTAACCACCACCCACTTCCTCCCAGAGGCGATCGGTCCATAGAAGCGAAGCATGCGCTGCATGACCAACATGGATGTGATTTTTTTTAAACAATTAATATTCGTATTATAACTCCATTTCAATTATTTTAGCTGCCCCAAAGCATATATTTTTTATTTGTACGATTTTATTTTTGAAATCCCGCGGCTCTTTAATTATCTTCGGATTTGTTCGTATTATTACGAGTCTCTATAAACAGCGATCCGAATGCCCGCTTATACTACGCTCCATCTGACCAATGGCAAGGAAGCAAATGCGGTGGTGCGGGTGGTGGGCTGTGATAAAATTATATGCAGTGTAATGCGACGCCTTCATAGCTTCTCCCAATCATATTGCAGCATTGCAGCGCGGGAAATTTTTGTCACGTGTAGCGCGTGTAGGACATGAAAGACTTTGGTAAAACCATTCTGTAAGAAATTAAATCAAAATAATTAAATAAATAAGTACAACATTTTTTATATTTTGTCGCCCGGCAAATATCGATTTCGAAATCATCACATTTAATGTAATAAATTGTCAAATCTTAATTTCTGATTTCTGACTTATAAAATATTAAATATCCTTTGTAAACTAGCGCCTTGTTGTGTTGAAAAGATGAACTATCTGGTAAAATTTGCACGCTAGCTAGTAAGGTAGTGCAGGAAGTTCCCCCAGCAGGAAGAAAACGGGGCAAAAAAAGTAATAAAAAATACGTATGCATTTAAAAAATATGAAATTTGTTACGTATATTTTTTTAGGAAGAGGCAAAAAAAAAATTAAACAAACAAATATCTTCGATGATAGGTTTTCCTGTTTTCAAAAAATATTAATTAAAGTTTTTATTGATTTAATAAAATAATATTGGATTGATAATTTAAGGAATTCTATAAAACGTGTACTATTTGAAACATGTTTTTTGATTGATGTTTTTATACTTTAAAATTTGTCTGCCACGTCCATAGTTATACCATGCGTACCATGTGCCACGCCCCCTTTTCGAAAAAAATCACACCTGCGGCGGGCTGGCCGGGGGGCACAGCCCCCCCCCCCCTTTGGCTGGTTACTCTCGATCGTCGTTTTCGATGCGCATGACTATGTAGAAAGGTCACCGATCGCCACTGCTTCCTCCTCACGACTGTGCCTCACCGACGGCAGTACCATCATCTATCCATACATACAAAATCCTTGTATTGTTGGTAATGTCTGCTCCATGAGTGAAAAACATGGGAAAGTTAATACATAATTTACATGTTAACTTATGGAAATATACTGTAGAAATAAAAATATTGGGCGCGATTCACGAAGCAGTTAGCCAGGTTCTAATCACTTTTAGCTTAACTACGTTTAAACTATGTAAACCTGTTTTACGTGATAAATTACCTGGCTGAACGCTGATAAAAATCTAAATAACTGTTTCGTGAATCGCCCCCATTGAGTGTCTACTAGCACCAACAATGCCATTATGTTCTGTGGTCTCATGGCAAAATCAGGCACTATAACTTCCCATGTTTAGCAAAGAAAGAGGCCTCATGTAATAATAATAATAATAATAATAATAAAATTAACGCGGCAAATGTGGCTACGCCACGGTGGCTCGCGAAGGGTTTGCTTGTCTCAAAACCCTATTAAACAACTCATAACTCTCCGCTTCAACAACTTCTGCCTTCAGCAAATTCCACTCTCTTACAGTCCTGTTAATGAAGGAATATTTTCCCACATCACTTCTACTACCGACAAAATCCAACTTCCAACTGTGATCACTCCTTCCAATGTAAACACCTATCTTAATACGAGAGCTCAACTCCCTCCAACCCTCACTATTTCTTGTTATTTTATACATAACACCAAGTCTACAATTTCTCCTTCTCTCCTCCAGCAACTCCCACCCTAACTTATCAATCATCGCAGTTACACTCTCAAACTCTTTTCTGACCTCCTTTCCATCTCCCACCAACTTCCATCTTCCCATACGCCCCATAACTCTTCTCGCTGCTCTTCTCTGCACCTTCTCCAACTCCTTCACCCCAACATTCCTGTATGGATCCCAAACACTGCATCCATACTCAAGCATCGGTCTCACCATGGCTCTATAAGCGCTATCTCTCACGAACATACTAGCTCCCTTCAGATTTCTCATAACAAACTCCAAGAACTTTCTACTCTTAGAAGTAACATACTTAATATGTTCATTCCACATCAATTTTCTGTGCAGCACCACACCCAAATACTTGTACTTCTCAACTTCTTTCAAAACTTCACCCCCCAATATATACTGCAACACCCTCCTTGTCCTTTTCCTGCCAAACACAACCACACAACACTTCGCCACATTCAACTTCATCCCATTATCATCAACCCACCCTTGCAAAATATCAAGATCCTGCTGAAGTTCAACAACGTCATCCTCACTTTCCACCTTCCTATACACAACACTGTCATCTGCAAACAGTCTCACCTTCGACTTCACTCCTCTTGGCAAATCCTCTATATAAATCAGAAATAATAAAGGACCCAAGACACTGCCCTGGGGAACCCCTGACGATACTCTAACATGGTCTGAAAACGCAGCTCCAACCCTAACTCTCTGCACCCTATCCCTTAGAAAATCCTCAATCAGCGACACCAACGCCTCATCTCCAACGAAGTGCCGAACCTTATTTACCAACTCCCTATGAGGCACCTTATCAAAAGCTTTTTCAAAATCCAGAAAAATCGCATGCATCTCTCCCCCAGCATCCAACACATCAGACAACTCCTGCACTAACCCAGCTAACTGTGTTTCACAAGAAAAATGCTTACGAAAACCATGCTGCTGCCCTCCGAAGAAACTTGATTCCTCCAACTCCTGCATGACAAATTTCACTACAACCTTCTCCAACACCTTTGACACCACTGAGGTCAAACTAACTGGCCTATAATTCTTGGCATCACATTTCGAACCTCCCTTATGTATTGGAATAACCCAAGCCTCCCGCCAACCATCAGGTATCTTACCTGCTGCTAAAATGACCCTAAATAAATGAACCAGATACCTGCAATGTAAGCCAACATTTAATTTCAAAAATGAACATGAAATATCATCCGGACCTGACGCTTTGCCCTTCACCAAAGACATCAAAGCTCTCCTCACATCCTTAAATCTCACCCTAAACTTCCTACCTCGATTTGTACTAGCCCGTCTCTCACCCTCAACTCCCTGCTCCACCCCTGCCGCTTGAAAATCATCACTTCCAGCCCCACGATTTACAGTATCCTGAAAAACAGACTGATACTGCCGTGCACATGCATTAGCCTTCTCCACCTCCGTAACATAAGTACCCAAGTCATCCTTCAATACAGGCATTTCATTGCCTGCCATTCTCAACCTCTTAATATGATGAAACATACGTCGCCTGCTTCCCACCACATCCTTTTCATCAAACATTTTCCGCATAAAATTGTCCTCTGCTACCTTCTTCGCAGAATTTAACTGCATTTCTGCTTCAACGACCGCACTCTTTCGCACCTCCCCTCTCCTGTAACGCCCATACACCCTGCGCAAACGTCGCTTCCTACATCTAACCTCCTTATTATACTGTAGCGGATCCACTTCACTTATAATGAAAAAGACATTATAAACAATGGTTTGTTACAACCATTGCCAGTAGAAGACTTTGACCTGCAGTATTGAGAGAATCACAAAAGCAACAAAAATTATAAAAAGTATATTTTGGACTGGCTACTGAACCTTCTATGGCAATTCCTTCCATGGATAACAAAGAAAGAGTCATCATAGAAGGTTCAGTAGCCAGTTCAATAGACTCCTGACGACGAGCTGGTTCCAATGGACTGGCTACTGAACCTTCTGTGACAATTCCTTCCATGGATAACAAAGAAAGAGTTATCATAGAAGGTTCAGTAGCCAGTTCAATAGACTCCTGACGACGAGCTGGTTCCAATGGACTGGCTACTGAAGCCCAACGACTCACCACTGTCGATGGTCCTCGGTAGTAAAGTGTATCCGTCTGGAGGGACCTCCTTGTCGCTGACGACAGCGATAGACTCGACGATGTAGTCGGGCAGGCCAGTCTTCTTACTGAGGCAAAGGTAGCGCGTCACTTTGCGTCCAAAGAATCCGTCCTTCCAGAGATCTGCGTCACCGTCCTGGTCGTGCGTCCTTGAAACCTGAAAGGATATTTCAGTCAGTTCACACGTCCTTGATCCAAGTAAAGGTCTTAGTGCTATTTATATTGATACAATATGTTATTTCTTATCCCGAACTTCAATAGACCATTTTTTCTTACAGAGATCACTGCCATCTGTGAGTGGCACTGCAACTTCTTTCACCGCCAAAGTATTTATTTAGAAACGAAACAATACGTTGCGAAGATGGGGTGAAAATTTTGTGAACCGAGAGTTAGGTACGAAAGAAGATAAAAAGTTAACATTTTCCACTGCCAAAACGTGGTATGCATCTTCTAGTTTGCTACAGTGCAATTGTTTTCACCAGCACTGCTAAATTCCAAGGACTAGCATGATAAAGAGTGTGTTTTGTGACGTCATGCTGTGATTGGTCATCTTAAAAGAGGTGCGGACTGTGCCAATAGCTACAAGTTACAACGCTACTAACGTATGTCAGTGATCTCTCTAAGGAAAAGTATTGACCATGTTCCCTTTAAAAGGACACGGAAAAATGCAATCATAAATGCATAAAAAGTTTATGTAAGATAATTAAGTTAATGCGAGAAATGAGTAAATTTCCGTTTTCGGAACATCTCCCGAATTTATAAAAAGTAATTAAATACAGACAGCCGCAGGTCAATTGCACAGGCAACATCGCACTGAGTATGGATGGGCGGAAGGAGGGGGGAGTGAGTTCCATGGAGAAGAGGCAGCTATGCTGCCTTTCGTGATTGCTAACGTCAGCAATCCACACTTCAGTTACTCGCTGGCGCTTACCCGGCCTAGGGCACTCGCCACCGTGTGGCATGTATTCATACTCAGTGGGTAAGGTTTGATTAAAAACACTACTTTTTAAGTTCCTATTCTTTTAATATCACTACCATCTGTAACGTTGTAACTTCTAGCTATTGGCACAGTCCGCACATCTTTTAAGACGTCCAATCACAGCATGACGTCACAAAACGCTCTCTTTATCTCGCTAGTCCTTGGAATTCAGTAGTGCTAGGGTGAAAACAATTGCACTGAAGCAAACTAGAAGATACATACCACTTTTTGGCAGTGGAAAATGTTAACTTTTTATCTTCTTTCGTATCTAACTCTTGGTTCACAAAATTTTCCCCCCATCTTCGCAACATATTGTTTCGTTTCTACATACTTTGACCGTACACGAAGTTGCAGCACTACTCACAGTGATCTGAAGGAAATGGCCTATTGCTGTTTCTCGGTCTCCAAAATATGTATACATTTAAAATTTATTGCAAAACCCCCAACTATGCATGCATATCATAATGTAGGCGTATGCGTACAGTATAGAAATGCATAATTATGTGAAAGCAGCTTTGTATTTAGTACAGCAAATATACAGTACCAGTATGCATACCAAAATCACTGATGTTTACACTTATACTACATATAATAATTAGAGAGCGGAAAAAAGTCATTTCAACTTTTTGTGGATATGAATAAAGACTATTTTGTTGTCATTTAGGATGTCCACCGATCTCCGGAAGTGGATTATAATAGGGCTATAAAAAAATGACTATTTAAAATGACTGTATTTTTTGTTTTTGCGACTATGTTGGCAAAATGTGACTTTTTCACACTTCTAACAATTAGTGCATTTCAGCTTTTTTCTCCAAATCGTCAATAGAAACTACTAAAGAAATATAGCTAGTAAAAATAAAACTCACAAACACATCAGAATTTTAAACACAAATCTTTTTTTTTAACAATTCATGCCATATGGATGTACATCTTTTAAAACTAATAAAAATATTTTTTTATCGATAATACTTTTAAAAAGCCTTTTCTTTAAAAAAAAGGTGACTTTTTGTAGACTATTCCAAAAAAGGCGACTTTTTTAAAGACTAGTTTCCAAAAATAAGTTGACTTTTTGGGCGCCTATTTTTGGGAAAAAAATGTGACTTTTTTCCGCTCTCTAATAATAATACACATAGATAGCAAATACATACAGTATATGGGATTGTATGATACTGTACTTCATTACTGCTGATGTTGTATTTATTTTATTTGCATAATATACTGTAGTGACAAAAGTTGATTGTGGATTCAAGGCATGATAAAGAGACAGGGGACATCATAATACTCATAATAAAAGGATCAGTAGCCAGTCTAATGGAACCAGCTCGTCGTCAGGAGTCTATTGAACTGGCTACTGAACCTTCTATGATACAGTAACTAGAGTTCGCAAAAATAGTCTCTATTTTTAACAAAATAGTCGGCTAAAAAGTCGCTTATTTTTCGCAAAATAAACTCTCAAATAGTCGGCACAAAAATGATGAATTTGGGTGTTTAACGAGAAATTAACGCTTATTCATATGGGTCTAGGAGTCGGTGAAATTGCAATGAGAAGTTTCTGGAGACGTAAATCAAGTATTGTTGCTGTAAATTAAGCAAAAAAACGTGACACGAAAGCAATATCTTATTAGTCGTCTCGTTCGTCTTCCGGGGGGGAGGGGGGGGGGGAATTGGGCAGGGTGAGAAGATAATAAGTGAAAAATTGACTTTTTTTTAGAATTTAGTCTTACAGGGCACCACAGACTACTCGAACAACAATGTGCAGGCTCAGGGTTCACATGGTTTGACAGAAACATGAAAGTTATTAGAAATTTAGGCATAGAAATAACCGTAAAATCAAGAAAAAATCATGAAAAGTTGCAAAATAGTCAGGGTTTTCTAAAATAGTCGTTATATAGGAAAATAGTCGCAAATAGTCTCTTCTTTTATTAGCTCTATTGATTCAGTTATGTTACATGAGATCTGTGGACATCTGCAATAAAAACATCAATAGTCTCAAAATTAAAAAAAAGTCAAAAGACTATTTATGCAAACTCTAATGATAACTCTTTTTTGTTATCCATGGAAGGAATTGTCACAGAAGGTTCAGTAGCCAGTCCAATGGAACCAGCTCGTCGTCAAGAGTCTATTGAACTGGCTACTGAACCTTCTATGATGACTCTTTCTTTGTTATTCATGGAAGGAATTGTCACAGAAGGTTCAGTAGCCAGTCCAATGGAATCAGCTCATCGTCAGGAGTCTATTGAACTGGCTACTGAACCTTCAATCACTACGTTTACATGACGGTGTTTAATGCGTATTCGTTGACAACGGATAATGTTATTCTTATGAGGCGTCGTCAACGAATACGCATTAAACACTGTCATGTAAACGTACTGTATGATAACTCTTTCTTTGTTATCCATGGAAGGAATTGTCATAGGAGGTTCAGTAGCCAGTCCAATGGAACCAGCTCGTCGTCAGGAGTCTATTGAACTGGCTACTGAACCTTCTATGATAACTCTTTCTTTGTTATCCATGGAAGGAATTGTCATAGAAGGTTCAGTAGCCAGTCCAATGGAACCAGCTTGTCATCAGGAGTCTATTGAACTGGCTGATGAACCTCCTATGATGACTCTTTCAATGGAAATTAAAAATTGAATGCCCATTAATAATCTGTCTTCATAAACTTACCACATAATAATCAGGGGGACATTTGTCAATGTCTTCCACAACTCCTATTGACGTAATAGGTCTATCATCAGGCAATGTGCTATAAACTTGATGCATTTTGATGCTAAAGTCGACTTATAAAGTCAAATAAATTTCACAAAAGACACGGGCCTAAAATCACAAGGCCGCACTAAAATTCAACATTCCAGCTTTATTAACCAAATTTCGCTGTCAACCACTCTCCCTGCATGTTAATAATATTTGCTGCATGTCCCTCATAATCGTAAAGTCTGTTTATAAGGAAGTTAAAAGAGAAATTCACGATTTTACTGTTGGTTTTACCGATTACAACATCGTAAACCGTGAGACTGCCTTGAGCCTTGAGTCCCGTAACTCCCGTAAGTCAGGAATCACGGGAGTATTCGGGAGCGAACGGAGCGAAGCAAATAAATGATGCGCATGCGCGAAAAAAGTAAAGTAACAGGGGAAAGCGCTTGTTATTATTTCGTTTCGCAGGGCAATAGATGACTTAAAGATAGGACAGGGCTATTACTCTATTGAACCGGGTAAAGTCAATCAAAACCGTTACAAAAAAAAATTAGATTGTTGAAATTTGTAAACAACAAGAAAATAACCCCTTTTTAACCAATAGGAAGGCGTTTCAGCAAAAAGGGTTATTTCTAAGCCAATCAGAATTCAGAATTGGGCCTCCATAAGCCGGAAGGGAGTGACTATACCCGGTTCAATAGAGTAATAGCCCTGAGATAGGAGTCAGCGAGTTGAGTGCGCATTGCATGACGGGAATGACGTCACGCACTATATATGTGCATACGAAAAAGTTACGTCGGCTCCTCAAAAGCTGCGCAGTAGAAATTTATGCAAGTTGCGCAATACGAGCATCTCTGCTGAAGTTATATAGTGTTGTTTGATCCCGCGTTGATCCAGTCAGCTGTTAAGGTAGAGATAATACGGATCAGCTGGCCCAATGCTAAAAAAATCCAATTCATAAAAATTATGAAAAAATTTTAAAATTTTCTCCTCTACATCCCCTATCAGTAGGTAAAATATCAGGTAAACAAAAACGAGCTAGTTTTTGAGTTATTAATTTTTGAAGTTGACTAATTTAACATGGAGAAATGGAACTTCCATCAGGGCCGTCCCATGCGCACGGTGCATACGTTTAATTTTTTCTGCTCTATTATAGAGTTTTCCGTAAATTAATAGCCACGGCTTAGAAAAGCTGCGCAGAAACGAGTTTTAAATGTTAGTAGTCTACTGCGCATGGCTCTGCAAAGTGTGCATGATAAAAAAGCTTAAATCCAAATAAAGCTGCGCAAACGCTAGGTGACTAATCTGCGCACAGCCAATAGCAACTTTGTTTGCTTTATGAACAAAGATACGAACTTCTACCCCAGATTGCTTGCGAATTGCAGTGTTTAAAAATTCTTTTAATACGTTACTGCAACGCGGTTTAGCTTGTAGTATTGCAAATAAATATCAAATTTGAGATGAGATAAAAAGCAACGTTCTCGCTAATGTTGAACGAAAATTCTGCTCCGGTAGGGGCCCCTCGTGCAGCAAAACAGCTATTTTGAGCTCACTACGTGACGTCACCTTGGGTGTTTTTGGCCAAAATGCGCAGATCAGTCCAAATTCGTAGGGCTGATGGACCTATCTATTATAGTTGTATCATGAACTTCCATGTTGAATTAGTCAACTTTACAAATTAATAACTCGAAAACTAGCTCGTTTTTGTATACCTGATATTTTACCTACTGATAGGGGATGTAGAGGAGAACATTTTAAATTTTTTTCATAATTTTTATGAATGGGATTTTTTTAGCATTGGGCCAGCTGACCCGTATTATCTCTACCTTAACCCGTAGACCGGCCGCAACATTTGAAATGAAAATTTGCCTCGGATTTTGGTATTGTATCAGATTTTTTTAAAAATTTTTATGAAGGGCCAATAAAGGTTATGACACTTTCTGATTCACCATAATATGTTCTATCTTAAAATATTTTTTAAACACATTTTACGGGAGATTGCGAAAGAAATTATTAAAGTTCGAATAAAAAAGTAGCCACGTTTTTCGAGCGTTAGCATGGAATAGATGGACGAAGTAATCGACTTTTAGACCCAAATGCTCAGAATTTTTACGAAGGACGGTCTCAACTGATTTAATTCAGATGCCTAATTATTTATGGTGCTCCAAAGTAACTTTTTACATGCAAGAGAACAGTACGTGGCGTGCGGTGGGTTTAGCAGGCAGTATAAATGCGGCGGCAGAATTATGGGACTGGACACAGCAAAAGGGGGTCCGGGTGGCGGAGCCCCCCGGATAGCCCGCCGCAGGCGAAAAAAATTTTAAAAAGGGGGCTTGGCAGGCGACTTTTTAAGCATAAAAATAACACAAAAAATATATTATTTTTCGACGTTTTATACAATTCTAAAATCAATCACAAATAATTTTTTAAATCAATTTGTAAGACGAGTTAAATTTTTTGTCGGTAATGTCTTTTTTTATATCGATCGTATGACAGTTATATTCATGATCGATCAGCACATAATTAATATGTAATATAATTATTTTCACTAAAAACAATACGTATAATTTTTGTATTGTGATTCCGACTATATGTACAGCTGCAATACGTGAAAAAAAAATACGCATTTTATTCTCTACAGTCAATTAAATTCTAATTGTGATCCGCGACGCGGATTGATCAGGATAGCAGTCGATAAATCAATATTTTATTTACCAAGATACGTAATTTCTTTCAAATAATTTTGTTACGGTTAACCTTCATGTGCTTACCTAGTGTAACGTAGATTCTACTGAAGTAGGGGTGTCAGCCAGCTAGTCGGGGTGGGAGCGGTTCGGACGCACCAGCAGGAGCTGTTCTATTGAGTTGGAACAAAAAGAGGAACCCTACTAATCTAGCTCAAATAGTGTTCGCTAGCTAATCTATCTAAGATTCAGCTAGTGTATAAATGAGAGGGTGAGATTTAATGGAAGGAAAGCCGTAAAGTAGTTTCGATGGACTGTGATATTTTGAGTAAAAATTATACAGGCATTCAAGATAGTAAATTGGCAGAACGATTTAGCGATACGTAAAATATAGCAATTTAGATGACAGTAAATTTGATAATATACAACGATACACAAAGTGCGAGCGAGCACGGAGCAGACAGAGAGCAATAGCGGCTGCAGCAAAATTACACGTCACACAGTACGGTTTACTGTACTGGAATGCAGTCTCTCTGATGGCACGCAAACAACACCGGTTGACGTATTAAAATAATCAAATTTTCATAATTGATTTACGTTAAAAACTGCTTATTGCTCGATCGCCAATATACAAAACCGGATGAGAAATAACAGAATGAATATGATGAATTTGGTACAGAATTTAAATTACAAAAGAATATTATATAGAAGACAATTGAAAATATTACGAGAGAATTTTATGCTGATGGCACTGACAATAAGATCGATTTTATGAAATCACAAATGATAATAATTTTATACGTTACAATAGTTTTCTTGAGATATCATTCGGAAATATTCACTTTAGTTTGTAAGAGAAAAACTTGTGTGTTTTGCAAATCACGGTGAAAAGGTCAAGGTTACACACCTGACAGAACTGAGAAAACGAGAATGGTCTTGTGTCCAGACGGGACAGGAATGTACTGGGTGTGGTCCTCTAGCAAGTCGGCACAGCTCGGGAACGGGCCCGCCAGTGTCCAACTCTCGACACACCCAATGCTACCCCCAAAATATTTGCACTCACACTACCCCTTGGGGTTATTGATGCCGATGAGGGTATGTTGGGGGGTCCCCGACCCGCTGTGAAGTGAAGGTGGGCGACGGAATACGCTTTGTACACGTCGGCCCAGCTCACGGCTTCCCGCGACAGATGATTGACGTATACACAGGGTGGATAGCACCCTTACCACTCGAAGAAATTGAAGAAAACACTATATAGGAACATAGTACAAGAAAGTTGAGCTAGATCGCTCGCAGGAGAAACAAGTTGAAAATATACAATGGAACATTCCCAGTGGAAGTTTCCATCAACACACGCGCATAACTGTATACTAATAATGTTAAAGAACCCGTGAACCCCACGGTTTTACCCCCCTAGTCGCTAGAAACACTTGTTCTGCTGAGGGCAGTAAATAACATTAATAGACAATCCCCTAATGAGGGTAGAACAGTGAAATTATTTCACAATTACGCGTGTACCACAGACGCGACCAACCCGGCCAACGTCCGTCAAAAACCTCCCAGCCGCACCAATTGGGTGCAACTAGTACGCGACCTCCACATAGAGGCCGCCTGCTACCTACCGCTAACCTTCTGCCATCTAGCAGGAGTGCCTGAACTAAGTGACAGAGAGGTAACAATACCAACTGTTCTACGGCAGGTAGGGAACATGATTGGGGTGATGATGGGGTAAAATGATGTGTTGGGGGGTGACCATCCCTGGCTGCCACACTTTGGACAGCGAGGGCCCCAGTCGGTGGGAGGACAGCGTAGCAACGACAACAGCTCGTTGCACTCCCCCCTTTCCCCCCCGGAAAAGGGTTTTGGCTCCCACTTTGCGCGTGCATGTGCCGGCCACGCTCTACGTCTCGCCACCTCTAGTCCACCCTGGACCGTGGGTCAACCCGGCGGGTCGGCAACACAATGTAAACGGTTGTGGGAGCCAGGTGTGGTGGCTGGAACAACGTCCAGACACCGAAGAACAAAGACCTACTCAGCTGGTGGATCCAGCTGGAACGAGCCTGGGTCTAACGAAAGATCGGTAGCGTGCCAATCTCCCAGACTCTTGCCATCGCTGGTCTCCAGCTCGTAGGTCAGATACCCCTTTTTGCACCTTATGCGGTAGGGTCCTGCCCGTACTGGAGCCAGCTTGGCCGAGAAGTGTTTGGAGGCATCCGAGAGAGGGAAAGTGCGTTTCCACACTAAATCCCCCACCTGAAACGACAGAGGTCTGCGGCGCAGATTGTAGTGTCGAGCTGCTCTCTCATGTGCTTCTTGCATTCTATCTTGTGCCTCTTCTCGTGCCAAACCCAAGTCCTCATGCAGATCCGCCGGTTGGCGTATGGAACTTGTGTCTGATACATCCTCCAGAGGAGGCTGAGGGACCCCGTCCTCGTCTCCCTGTTTCCTCATCTCTCGCCCAAACATGAGGTATGCCGGTGTGTACCCTGTCACCTCATGTACTGCAGAACGGATGGCAAACCCCAATTCAGGAAGGTGCTTGTCCCAGGAGCGGTGGTTTTGTCCCACATACGCGCGTACCATGGTTTTTATGACCCTGTTGACCCGTTCGGTTGGATTGTGTTGCGGGTGGTACCTGGCATTGTAGTGAAGCTTGACCTTCCTGTCCCTCATGAGTTTTTGGAATTCTTTGCTCCTGTACTGTGGACCGTTGTCAACTACCATGTACCTTGGGACCCCAAATGTCATGAAGGCATCCCGTACATGTTTGACTACCTTGTGGGTTTTGGATGAGGTGAGTGGAAACAGGAGGGGAAATTTGGTTGCATGGTCAGTGATAACCAACAGGTGCTTGTGTTGGTTGGTTGAGCGAGGAAAGTCCATCAGGTCACACGACAGTAGACTCCATGGTTCAGAAGCACGCTTCTGTTGACCCATGAGACCACCCGGAAGTTGTTGCTCTGGTTTGCTGGCTATGCATGTTGGGCATCGTGAGACATACCTTCTCACGTCACTACCCATACCTGGCCAGTAGTACAACTGCGCGATCCGCTGATGTGTCTTGTACCCCCCCAAGTGTCCTGCCGTTGGTTCGTCGTGGTACTCCCTGAGGATCTCCAACCTCCGCCTCTTGGGCACCACCTGCCGCCAAATACTACCAAACCCTGTCTGCCTTGCCGTCGTCTTCTTGAAGAGGCGTGCTCCCTCTATTCGCCACTCCATGTATTTCTCTGGGTGATCCTGTATGTTGCGCTTTATTTTGAGGTACCATTGATCCTCATCAGGAGGTTCTATGCTTAGAAGCGCGCACTCCTCGACTCTCTCTCCTTGCTCGTTTATACGAGAGAGAGCGTCAGGACCAGCGTGCAGTTTGCCAGGGCGATGTTGTACCTCAAACTTATACTGCTGTAGCTTGAGGGCCCACCTTGCAAGACGTCCTACAGGATCTTTGAGGTTATGCAACCAAAGAAGACTGTGGTGGTCTGTGATGACCTTGAATTCCATCGACTCCAGGTAGCAACGGAATTTCGCCACACTCCACAGCACGGCGAGACACTCGAGCTCTGTTGTTGTTAGATTTCTCTCAGACTTGGTGAGTGTTCTGCTGGCGTAGGCAATGACCTTTTCACCCTCAGGGAACTCCTGGGCCAATATGGCTCCGAGTCCAGTATTTGAGGCATCGGTCTGGAGGATAAAAGGTTTGGAGAAGTCAGGACAGGCAAGGACAGGAGCAGTGACTAGGCAGGACTTGATGTCATCGAAGGATTTTTGTGCCCCTAGACCCCACTGGAACTTTTGGTTCTTGCGAGTGAGTCGAGTCAAAGCTGCGATGCGGGTGGAGAAATCAGGTATGAACCTGCGGTACCAAGATGCGACACCGATGAAGCGTCGCACTTGCCTAGCTGACCTGGGGGTGGGAAAGTCTAGGATGGACTGTACCTTTTCAGGATCTACACGTAGCCCATTCCTGTCTAGCACATAGCCCAAGTACTTCAGCTCTCGCCTGCAAAATTGACACTTTTTCTCATTAAGAGTGAGCTTTGCCTCTTTCAGGCGCCTAAAGACCTCCTGTAGGATCTTCAGGTGTGTGGGAAAATCCTCCGTGCAGATAACAATGTCGTCCAAATATACAAAAACATATGGTTCTAGCTCAGGGCCTAGCACTGTGTCAATGAGACGTTGCCAGGTTGCCCCTGAGTTGTGCAGACCGAATGGCATCCTGGTGAAATGAAATAGACCACGACCTGGAACGACAAAAGCTGTCTTCTCCTTAGACTGCTCGGAGAGAGGAACCTGCCAGTATGCACTCTTGATGTCCAAGCTTGAGAGGTACCTTGCATTGCGTAGCCTATCCAGAATGGTATTTACATAGGGGAGAGGGTAAGCATCCCTCCGTGTGACCTTGTTGACCGATCTAAAATCTACACAAAACCTCCATGTTCCATCCTTTTTCTTGATAAGAACTACAGGAGAGGACCAGCCACTTTTGCTTGGCTCGACAATGCCGTCCCTTAGCATCTGCTCAAGTTGTTCGTACATTGCTCGCTGCACAGCTGGGGAGATGGGGTAGTAGCGCTGCTTGATAGGCGGACTGTCTCCCGTGTCTATCACATGTTCGACCATGTCCGTACAGCCTATACCATCACTTGAGCCAGAGAAGAACTCCTGGGTGAGGCCCTCGAGGAGTCTCTTTTGCTCCTCGCTCATCTCAGACTCAAGTGACAGTTCCGCTACTTCCTCTACCCGCTGGTCACTGAATGACCAAGTGCCTCTAGTGACATCTGGTACTATACCCATCTGCCGCCAGAAGTCGATGCCAAAAATAAATGAGTGTTTCAGTGAGGGAACAACGAGAGCAGAAACCAACTCCTCCTTACCAGCAACCTCCATTGGAATCTGTACCCTACCTAAGCTTGGACATGTGCTACCATCTGCTACCTTTACAGAGACGTCGTCCTTGGAAATGTGGAGACCCAACTCCTGAAGTTTCTCCCACCCTTTCTGACCTACTACTGAAGTGGTTGCCCCTGAATCTAAGAGACCCTTGACCCTGTGACCCAGTATGCAAACTCCCAGAAATGGGCGAGAGTCCTCCTCGGTGGACTCCAGCAACCTGACGAGCCTCTCTGTGTTAGCAGTGTCCTGAACTTGGTCCACCCATGCTAACTGTTCTTCTTTTGCAGCCGTTTTGGACGGTGGCTTGTACGAGGGACAACGACGGCTGCCTATTGTTGTCCCCCTCCGGTGTTTTCCTGTTGAGGACAACACTTGGGGCAGGTGAGCCAATCTTGATCCCAACGTCCACATCCAGCACAAAAGCGTCGCTTTGGATGAGGGCACCTCCTGAAATTGTGTCCGTCCTCATGGCAGTTCCAGCACTTGAAGACCTGTCTCCTGTTCAAACTCTTATTTGCTCTAGACTGGCGTGGAGCAGGAACAGGAGGGGTAGTAGTGACCTCAGCAACCTTTGGTGTTTCCTTCCGTCCAGGAAATTGGGGTTCTCTTGGTGTGGCTGCAGCCCGTGGTACTTGTTGTTGTGTTGCTGGTATAGGCGGTCTATTGTAGGCGAGCTCAGGTTCGAGGGTGAACTGCCTTGCTCCCTGTGGCTCTGTGAAGCGGCCTACCCTAGTCCTACTCAGCTCTAATTTCCTGCAGTACGCCTCTAATTGGTCAACTGACGAGATGTCTACCAATGCTAGACGGTCTAAATAGTAGGGTTGCATTTTTCGCATTAGCACTGCCAGCTTCTCTCGCTCGGAGGCAGGACAGATTAGCCTCGAGAAGTAAACCTTCATAACTGATATGTACTCAGTGCTAGACTCGGCCTCTCCTTGTGAACGGTTCCTTATCTCCTCCCAAAGATCAATGTCACTATCTTCAGACAGGTAGACTTGGCGAAGCATCTCTTTCAATTGCTCCCATGTGCGGACAGTGTGCATCACTGTCATGTACCAGATCCTTGCTGGACCCTCGAACAAATCGATAGCCTCGTCCACGACGTCCTGGAATGTAGCGTTGCGTGGGGTGCGGAGCATCTCTACCGTTGAGATAAACCCAGCCACCCCCAAACCTGTCTTCCCAACAGAGAATTTCACCCCCCAGTCCTTGAGGGGTATGGTTCTCTTCCGACGGGAAAACTCGTGGTATGGATGCTGAAAACCATGCGGTGGATTGATAGTATGAGGAGGTTCATAGATAGGGTAAGCTTGTGGTGGCTCTAAGGGTGGGCCATGTTGCCATGCCGGTACTGGATGGTGTGGTGGTTCAGGTGGGTAAGTTGGTGGTGGCTGATGACCCCAGGGGTCACTGGTGTGGCCCTGTGAAAGTGGAGGTTGGCTGTATTGGTTGGTACCTGAAACTCCTAACCCCATGTTGCCCAAGCTGTAAGAAAGAGATTGGGTACTAGTTGGAAGGATAGAGTACATACGATCAGGCTGTGAGCCTATAGGTAAGGTGCTAGTATGATAAGGGTGTGTTGTCGGAGTGTGGTAGGAGCTTGAAGCTTGGTGGGACACCCTAGACCCAGATGCTGCTGTAGTGAACAACGCCTTGGACCCCATGACTGTTTGCACCCCCGTACCCAAGCTAGTGTAGCTCTGTTGAGGCACAGACGTACGATGAGAAACAGCTGCTGCTGTTGTTGCTCTCAGCAACCCCGCAGCGGTGACTGGTTGCTCAACAGTACTACTCTCTGGTAGCAACGTGTGAGGGAGAAGGGGTGAGGAACCTCCTGCCTGTGTGGTAAGTCTTGGCTGTGGGGGTGGGGAATGCCTGACAGGCCGATAAGCCTCCCCTAGCCCTTGCGAGGTTGCTGTGTCTGACTCGGGATTCATCCCCTCGTCAGGTACAGCTATGGCCTCCACATTGTTACTTGTCTCCTCCGCCTCCTCCCCCTCTTGCATACCGAGAGTGACGAGTGTGTTTGTAACAACATTGTACAGCTGTTGTGCCCTAGCATCATCCACCTCGCATGTGGGAGCTATCCTTTGCAAGCGAGTTTGGATGTGCAAGAGGTGTGTTTTGATGTAGCGCCACTCGTTGCCCCCTCTCTCCCCTTGATAAGCCTGTGCCCGTGTAACCCACGTGTTGAGTTTGGCAGAGCATATTTGAAGCTCATTTTCGGGGTTGTCTGGTTCCTCAATGACCAGACTTTCCCCTTGAGCCTCCTGCATGAGCATGCCTCGAAGTTTGTTTCGCTGTGCCACCATACCCGTGACACCCCGAACACCTCGGACCTGCAGCTCATAGGATAGCTCGTCCTCATCCAACCTGTGTGCATCCATCTTGGTGCTGGTGAATGAGGATCACGTCGAAATCAGAATTCTGTTACAAAAAACTTGAATTGTTTATCGATATACGATAAACTGCAAAAGAAAATATTCTCGAAATCTATTTATCACTAAACGAGTGATAAATATTGAGAATGTTAGTGAGAAGTCAAAATTGAGAGAAAATGTATGATAACTAACTGAACGTTAGACGAGAAAGCAATAAAAACACGGTGTTGTATAAGCTAGATGTAAAAGAACGCTTTTGAACGTGATATGACAATAGAACTAGTAGCTGGTGACGTAAACACACTTGGGCGCCATTTTGTTACGGTTAACCTTCATGTGCTTACCTAGTGTAACGTAGACCCTACTGAAGTAGGGGTGTCAGCCAGCTAGTCGGGGTGGGAGCGGTTCGGACGCACCAGCAGGAGCTGTTCTATTGAGTTGGAACAAAAAGAGGAACCCTACTAATCTAGCTCAAATAGTGTTCGCTAGCTAATCTATCTAAGATTCAGCTAGTGTATAAATGAGAGGGTGAGATTTAATGGAAGGAAAGCCGTAAAGTAGTTTCGATGGACTGTGATATTTTGAGTAAAAATTATACAGGCATTCAAGATAGTAAATTGGCAGAACGATTTAGCGATACGTAAAATATAGCAATTTAGATGACAGTAAATTTGATAATATACAACGATACACAAAGTGCGAGCGAGCACGGAGCAGACAGAGAGCAATAGCGGCTGCAGCAAAATAACACGTCACACAGTACGGTTTACTGTACTGGAATGCAGTCTCTCTGATGGCACGCAAACAACACCGGTTGACGTATTAAAATAATCAAATTTTCATAATTGATTTACGTTAAAAACTGCTTATTGCTCGATCGCCAATATACAAAACCGGATGAGAAATAACAGAATGAATATGATGAATTTGGTACAGAATTTAAATTACAAAAGAATATTATATAGAAGACAATTGAAAATATTACGAGAGAATTTTATGCTGATGGCACTGACAATAAGATCGATTTTATGAAATCACAAATGATAATAATTTTATACGTTACAATAGTTTTCTTGAGATATCATTCGGAAATATTCACTTTAGTTTGTAAGAGAAAAACTTGTGTGTTTTGCAAATCACGGTGAAAAGGTCAAGGTTACACACCTGACAGAACTGAGAAAACGAGAATGGTCTTGTGTCCAGACGGGACAGGAATGTACTGGGTGTGGTCCTCTAGCAAGTCGGCACAGCTCGGGAACGGGCCCGCCAGTGTCCAACTCTCGTCACACCCAATGCTACCCCCAAAATATTTGCACTCACACTACCCCTTGGGGTTATTGATGCCGATGAGGGTATGTTGGGGGGTCCCCGACCCGCTGTGAAGTGAAGGTGGGCGACGGAATACGCTTTGTACACGTCGGCCCAGCTCACGGCTTCCCGCGACAAATGATTGACGTATACACAGGGTGGATAGCACCCTTACCACTCGAAGAAATTGAAGAAAACACTATATAGGAACATAGTACAAGAAAGTTGAGCTAGATCGCTCGCAGGAGAAACAAGTTGAAAATATACAATGGAACATTCCCAGTGGAAGTTTCCATCAACACACGCGCATAACTGTATACTAATAATGTTAAAGAACCCGTGAACCCCACGGTTTTACCCCCCCAGTCGCTAGAAACACTGGTTCTGCTGAGGGCAGTAAATAACATTAATAGACAATCCCCTAATGAGGGTAGAACAGTGAAATTATTTCACAATTACGCGTGTACCACAGACGCGACCAACCCGGCCAACGTCCGTCAAAAACCTCCCAGCCGCACCAATTGGGTGCAACTAGTACGCGACCTCCACATAGAGGCCGCCTGCTACCTACCGCTAACCTTCTGCCATCTAGCAGGAGTGCCTGAACTAAGTGACAGAGAGGTAACAATACCAACTGTTCTACGGCAGGTAGGGAACATGATTGGGGTGATGATGGGGTGAAATGATGTGTTGGGGGGTGACCATCCCTGGCTGCCACACTTTGGGCAGCGAGGGCCCCAGTCGGTGGGAGGACAACGTAGCAACGACAACAGCTCGTTGCAATTTGTTGTTTTGAAAGGTAAAGTCAATTTAAGAACATGAGTTTAATCGTTTAAAATAATTATAGTGTGGATTTCATAATTGTGAAACTATATATTTGTTTTGCTTTAAAAATAAGAGATAAAGTTTTCGAATCGTATATTTTTTTCCC
The DNA here is from genome assembly GCA_949825025.1 of Siphlonurus alternatus. Lineage (NCBI taxonomy): Eukaryota > Metazoa > Arthropoda > Insecta > Ephemeroptera > Siphlonuridae > Siphlonurus > Siphlonurus alternatus. The sequence continues at coordinate 20,950,996 of OX463787.1, read as the reverse complement.
CGGCAGCATATAATTTACGATAATCCACGAGACAAAAACATCGGCTCGTCGATCGTCGTCGCTCGAATCCCCTCCCTCAACTCCCTACCAGGACTGAAGCTCGCCCCCACCTCCTAAATCGGTGGAAAGCTCAGCTTTTTCTTTGATGATAAAACTATACGAAAAAACGGGCGTGGGAGGGGAAATGTAGATTCATGCATGGGGAAAACAAAGCTGAGTGAGTCTACCGCTTTCATGCAAGAGGGCGTCTTTGCATTGCACCGCGAATTCATTTACGTTTTTGCGGTAAACGCTTCAATAAATTCAAACGAAGATTTTCACATAGACAAAGATATATTATTTTTTTATTGAAATTTGACGTGATGAAATTTAAAAAGAAAATATTTATATTCTTTAAAGAAAGCTCAAATTTTCCCTAGATGCGCCGCATCCAACGCATTAATGGACCGCACGCCACACTGCAAGAGAATGAGCTTTACCATCGGTCAATTTTTCGCTCACTCTACTTTAATTGTCCTTACACTGATCCTCGCCATCTGTGCGAGTGGCGCTGCAACTTCGTGCACGGTCAAAGCATATAAAAACGAAATAATACATTGCGAAGATGAGGGAAAAAATTTTGTGAACCGCGATCGAGTTATACGTTCGAAAGAAAATAAAAAGTTAATATTTTTCACTGCCAATTAAAACGTGGTATAACGATTAATGATAAAAAAATGGCGGAGAACGGCGGTCAGCATAAGTTTCGCGTTTGTAATATTGTCTGTGCAGAAGAAGTAAATACTGTCTCATGTGAAGGAATCTGTGGTGGTGTGTTCCACTACATCTGCGTGAGAGAATTAGTTGGTGTAAGCTTTTTGCAATACAATGCAAACGCTAATTTACGTTGGTCATGTGACGACTGCTTCAAACTTGGTGAGAAATGTCTACCAGAGTTTCACAATATGTTGTTAAAGTTAATTGAGTCTCAGAAAGAAACTAATAATTTACTTACAGTTTTAAATAACAAAATTGATGATCAAAATAGTGTAATTGCATCTCTCCAACAAGAAATAATTGACTTGTGGGAGAACAAAGAGGTAGTCTCAAACACAGTAGGCTGGCCTAGAATGAGCTCCCACAGTAGCAAAATCGTTACACAAAAACCACATAAAAATAATAAAACTTCAACACGTAATACTGAATCAAGAGACTCGAATAAAAATGCAAATTCTGAATCTTTTAAAATATCAGAATCATCAGCTGATAAGGTGGGCACCGCCCACACTCGTGCATCGTCAGAATTGACCTTGACAAGTGACACACCTGGTTCGCTAGTGACACGAGGTGGCCAAAAGGTTCAACTACCTCAACCTGTGGCGGGAGCTGCAAACGGAAGCATAAGCGACCAAGCGACCCGAGGCGGCGGCTCGAGTACCGGCGAGTACTCGCGCGCTGAAGTGACGCCCGCGTCTCGTGAGCGAGACGAGGACGACGACAGCGGCTACAAAGTCGTCAGAGGGAAGCGACAGCGGCGTGCCCCCGAGGTCATGGGTACAGCAAAGGAGGCCCCCGCCAACTGCACCTTTAAGGGTGTCGAGCGTCGTGGACATCTGTATATAGGTAGGCTAGAAGGTGACGTCACTGCTACGGCAGTGAAAGATTATGTATATAGTATTTTAAATGTGAGTGATGATAAAATAATTACTGTTGAAAAGCTAGATAACAAAGGAACAAATTCCAGCTTTCATGTGACTTTGCCTTTTTCTAATTTAAACACAATCAAAGATTCCAATCTATGGCCAAGTGGTGTAGTTATAAATAGATATTATTTTAAGAAGTCAAATTTTCAGCCCCAACAAACAGCCCCGGCAAAGACCTGAAGGAAAATTTTGAATTTAAAATTCTTGTTCAAAATATTCAATGTATAAATAATAAGATAGGTAAATTAAATATTGAATGTGAATTACACAAATTTTCCATTGTTGTTTTAACTGAACACTGGCAACATAATGATAATATCTATCAATTTTTAATCACAAATTACACAATCGCTGGTCAATTTAGTAGAAGTATCAAAATACATGGAGGAGTATGTATTTTTGTAAGAAATGGCATAATTGCGAAAAAGAGAATTGAATTTTATAACTTATGTGTTGAATTATCTTTCGAAATATCTGTTGTTGAGCTTGTCCATAGCAATATAATTATTGTCTCAATTTATCGATCTCCTAAAGGGGATATAAAAGTTTTTTTTAATAATTTAGACTCTCTTTTGCAAATTTTAACTAGTGAAAATAAACAAATTTTAATGTGTGGTGATTATAACATAGATTTTTTAAATGTACACAGTATTACTTTAGAATGTCAAGATCTTTTTACCTCATATGATCTAAAACAAACTGTAAATACTCCAACAAGGGAGTTAAAAAATTGTATCGATAACGTGTTTACTAATATATTGGATTGTAAATCAAATGTTAACGAGTTTAATCTGTCTGATCACAATGGTATTATTTGTAAATTCAATGCTTACAAACCTAAAATTGAAAAAATTGTTGTTAAAAAGAGGATTAATATAAATAATGAGCTCTCAATTAATAATTGTAAATTAGATTTACACTGTTTTAACTCAAAATATAAAGAACATAGTAATAATATAAATTTTTATTTTAAAACTTTTAATAATACGTTTCACATAGTCTTAAATAAACATTTTCCCTTAGTAGAAAAACAAATTGGAATTAAATTTAAAAAACTTGAATGGATGAATGAAGATTGTATTAAACAAAAGAATTTAACTAATTTATTATATGATATGCATAGAGATTTTCCTGAAAATATTTTATACAAAGAAAAATATTTAAATCAGAAAGAAATTTACCAAAATTGCATAATACAAGTTCAAAAGGAAAATAATTCAATTAAAATTTTAAATGCAAAAAATAAAATGAAAGAAATATGGAACATAGTCAATGAAAATGCAAGTCACAAAAATAATAAGAAAAATAATGATATAAAAGAGTTATTTATAGATGATAAAAAGGAAACTATAACATGTGATAAATTTTTAATCTGTAATATTTTAAATAATTTTTTTATTAATGCACCCAAAAACATATATAATGAAACAAAAAGTACTAATTGCAACAAAAATTCAAAATTTTTAAAGATTACAGACCCTAATGAAAAAACATTCTTTTTGTCTCCAGTATCTTCCTTAGAAGTAAAGTCAATAATACTAAAACTCTCAGATTCCAGTGCTACTGATGTCAATTCAATTTCACCAAAATTATTTAAAAAATTTGCTGATGAGCTTTCTCTCCCTATTTCACAACTTATCAATGAATGTTTTCTAAATGGTATTTTTCCTAATGAACTAAAAGTGAGTAAAATTGTTCCAATATTTAAAAATGGTGATAAAAGAGACCCAAATAATTACCGCCCTATTGCAATTCTTCCTGTGATATCTAAAATATTTGAGAGAGCTCTGTATAATAGACTAGTCAAATTTTTTAACAGTAAGTAATGTATTCAATCAGACTCAACATGGGTTTGTTCGTAACAAGTCAACTGTAACTGCATTATTTGAATTTGTTGAGAGCGCTCTTAAATGTTTGGATCAGGGAGAAAATCTTTTTGGATTATTTATCGATTTGTCTAAAGCATTCGATTGTGTTGATCATAAAATCTTATTAAGTAAGCTGGAGAAGTACGGTGTAAGAGGCATACCACTTAAATTAATTGAAAGCTTTTTAACTGATCGAACGCAATATGTATCTTTAAATAGCTCAAATGGGGAAGTGAAATCAGAATTATTACATAATTTAATTGGAATAGGACAGGGTTCCATATTCCCAGTGACCACATGGACGTCCCCGGGACGCCCCGGGGACATCCCTCTAAGGACCCCGTTGGATGTCCCCAAGGACATCCCCCCATGTCCATCAAAAAAGGACGTCCCTGCGGACGTCCTGTGGACATCCCTCGGGGATGTTCCCTAATTTTCACTTGCCAATTACATATTAATTCATCTTAAAATTTATATTAAAGAAGTTTAGGGTCTTTTAGAATGAGGACTACAAGATTACCAAATAAAAAATTTGGGTGCGTCGGGAATCGAACTCGGACCTTTTGGTTGATAGACGACGTCGTAGACAACTTGGATATTGCTCTTCGTTACTAAAGTGTGGTTTATTTGGGTATATAAATTGTAAAGTTTTGGGTGTTGTATAATATTTTAATATTACGAGCGAAGCTGCGTTTTTTTATTTTTTTAAGCAAACTGGTACATTGGGAGATTGTTATTATTTAAAACAACATTAAATATATTGAGATTTAAATTTTTTAAAAATAAATTAAAATAAAATTTTATAATTTTAATAAAAACATGTTTATACATTAATTATAATTATAAATTGCAACACTCAAATGCATCTCTAATTGTTAACAGACTTCGACATTCAAAAAAAAATATTTTTAATTTTTTAGAAATTTTTAAAGGTCCCTCCGAGGACATTTGTGGGACGTTCAAGCGTCCCTCTAAAATCCCCGGGGGACTTTGATGGGACTTTGTTTATTTTTCATAGATATTTTTTTCTACGAGGATATTTTATTAAAAAAAATTATTTTTTCGTGCAAATTACGCACTTTAATATTAAGTAAGATTTCCCGTCTTATTTTAAATATTAATATTTTCATATAAAATTTTAAATAATATAACTATATTTGTATATTTTTAAAATCAGTACATAATTAATGAACAGCACATATTATGATTTTAATGAAAACATTGACTAAAGGGTTCTTTCAAAGTCCCCCGGGGATGTTCAAGGGACAGCCGTGTTGCATCCCCAGGGGATGTTCTGAGAGACTTTCATAAAAATATTAAAAAATCTAGAAAATTATTTTCGAAGTGTAGCTAAAACCTTTTTTAGAACACGGAAAACATGTTTAAAGTTAAAGGGTTTTGAAAACTAGCACGTAAAACGTTCGGGGATGTTGGGGGATCTTGCGGGGATGTTCGCAAGGTCCCCGGGATGTCCATGTGGTCACTGGGTTAGGACCTTTGCTATTTATTATTTATGTAAATGATCTCTTAATTAACTGTGATAATATTTATATGTGTCAATTTGCTGACGATACTAGTTTTATAATTAAAAATACTTACACACCTGAAGTGATCAAAATAACAAACGACCTCATTTTAGACATAAATTCCTATTTTGAATTAAATAAATTAAAATTAAATGCAACTAAAACAAATTTGATTAATTTCCAATTAAAAAATAAAAATATAGATTTAGACAATACAGTACATTTTGGTGACGAGTTTATACAGTTCACAGATCACACAAAGTTGCTTGGGTTAATTATTGATAAAAATCTTAAATGGAATCATCACATAAATTTTATTTGCAATAAATTGTCTAAAATTTTGTTTGTATTGAGGCGTTTAAAATATACAGTAGATACAAATGTCTTGAAATATGTGTATTATGCTTACTTTCATTCTGTTATTACATATGGAATAGAAATATGGGGCCATGCTCCACAGTGCTATATGTCAAGATTATTTGTATTACAAAAAAGAGCAATAAGAATCCTAGCAAATGTTCCAGCTTTTACGAGTTGTAGAAAATTGTTTAAAGAATTAGACATTCTGCCCTTACCTTCTTTGTACATAGCAAGAGTATTGTTGTTTGTTAAAAAAAATTCTCAGTATTTTGATCATTGCAAAAATTCTCATTCGCATAATACTCGACATAAGGATTCATTTGTTTTGGAATTGCATCGAACTGCAGCGTATGAAAATGGTCTTATGTATTCTGCAAAATTGTTTTTTAATAACCTGCCTCAAGATATAAAAAGTGAAGAGAACATTAATTTGTTTAAAATGAAAGTGAAGTGTTTTTTATTTGATAAAAATGTATATAAAATTGATGACTTTTTAGCAAGATAGAATTTTTTCTCTATGTGTGTTTATTGTATTATCTGTGACTTGTCTTCTAGGAAGATTAATAAATAATTTGATTTGATTTGATTTAGTTTGCTTCAGTGCAATTGTTTTCACCCTAGCACTGCTCAATTCCGAATACTAGCGAGATAAAGACAACTACCTCGGGTCACCGCGGCTCGTGTGTGCAATGATGCCATAGCCCTCTGAGGGCATCAGTACAGGCCATAAAAGATAATAACAATGAGGGTCGTTCTCTCTTGAAAGGCGGTGTTCTACTGTATTGTGTCTTGCAGCAAGCCAGCAAGCAGCAGGAATTAAGGAAGGGTTGTTATTATAACATTCCAGGTAGAATTGAAATTGCATCATGGTTTGATGATCTCGATTGTTTATTGAAACTCTCTTTAATGTGCATGATGATGAAGTGGTTGAATTTAAAATTAAATATGAATAATATATCTTTTTAAATCAAAATTCGAGCTGCATTTTTGAGCTTATTACGAGATTTTTGTAAGTAATTAAAAGTTCATTATAATCACTAATAATTAAGCTAGAAATATGATTAAAACACTCAAAAAGATGCTGAATTCATTTTAAACACAATCATGTCAACTTTAGTTGCGTGTTTCTCCATCTTAATGATATATAACTGGCTTAGCTGAAACAATAGTGATCCAGCCTCGGGCAAAGAGACCCTCATATAAAAAGCTTTTTGTACACAGCAAAGCTACTGTCACGGGCATTATATTTCCGTATTCAGCAGCTGACCTGGCAACGCTGCTCTTAATTAAAATGTAAACATTGATTAATATACAAATAATAAAAAATCAGCAACCACGAAAAATTTTTGATTTTTTTTCTGTGTATTATGATATATTTTTTCGAGCTTGTAGCTTCAAATTTGCAAAACTAGAGTTTAATTTTGCGTTTGGTTTAATTGTAATTAGGAATTAATTAATTTTTTTAAATTAAAAATTGATTTCACATCTTGAAGTATTTGGCTATTTGGAAAAAAATAAATGAAAGCGCTACCTAGCTGCATAACTATTTTATACATGAGCGCAAAGATGGGCATCTCGTGAAAAAGTAATTTTTTTGGGTAGGTTGCGTCACTTCCTTAATTATAACAAATTAGCTTTGCAATTAATCGGCCCGTTATTTTTTTAAGTTATAGAGGAGACTTACCGGTTTAATGCAATATTTTTTTCTAAATTTTGCGATTTTTTTGTAGTGCAAAGTAAAATTGCAAAGTCCAGGTGTCCCGACTTTTGGCGACGACAGTAGAGGAGGCTACAAAAAAACTACAGGACTAAAAAGCAGGTATCGGATGCAGATGCAAGATGCACACGGATGCGCAAAAATGGGCTTGCATCCGCGATTCCCAGATGCACGGGGAAAAATGAATGCCAGCTAGATATGAGAAAAGAGAACTTACTGAGACCTCCGTGACATATATATAATATATGGCCAGGGATTTGATCAGAGCTTCACTGTAACTGAGAGTGGCGGCGCTGCTAAATGTTCGGCAAGGTCCGGTATACTCCGGTTCTTTTGGGTTCTTGCTGGCTGCGCAGCCAGCGAGAACCGGCCGGGCCGTGCCGCTATGATTCAGTGGCGCCGCCACTTTCTGTTACAGTGAAGCTCGGCCAAGCTGGTCAAATTTCTGGCCATATAAGACACGGAGGTCTCTGTAAGGTCTCTGAATGAATACATCTGGATGCGCATCCCAGATGCATGAAAAATAAATTTGCATGCATCCACAGATTCACGAAAAATAAATTTGCATATCTATTTCACACTTTTTTTCTCTTTTTTCTCAGGATTTTTGCTAATGGCCTCTAAAAGTCAATCTTATAACACGAGATCGAGCGCATTTTTTTTTAATGTATGCCACTTGTCGTTTAAAATTGCAAGAAACAATGTGTATTATAAAAACCAAAAGGATCGGATGCAGATGCAATTAAGATGCACACGGAAGCGCAAAAATGGGCATGGGCATGCATCCGCATCCGTGTATCCCAGATGCACGGAAAAAAATTAATGCATCTGGATGCGCATCCCAGATCCAGGAAAAAAAATGCATCTGGATGCGCATCTGGATGCACGAAGAAAAACGCGTGCATCCGCGGTCCCTCTGCTAAATAGTATATTATTATCATACATGATGTATTTTAATTATAGTAAATATTGCATTGTACCGTACCGCATATTCTTTAATATTTTAATAAAATAAATATCGATGCAGAGACCCTACAGAGACCTCCGTGTCTTATGACCAGAAATTTGACCAGTTTGGCCGAGCGCTACTGTAACTGCATGAAAGTGGCGGCACCACTGAATCGCAGTGGCACGGCCCGGTTCTCACTGGCTGCAATGTGAGGGCAGCAAGAACCGGGCCGTGATTTAACAGCGCCGCCATTCTCAGATACAGTGAAACTCTGACAAATCCCTGGCCATAAGACACGGAGGTCTCTGCAGGGTACGTCTCTGAATATATTTTTTATATATAATATAACATACATTATATATAATATCAATGTGTATGTTGTTTATAGTATATTTATGTATACCCTTGTAAAAAGGAATAGGGAATTCTCCTACATTTATTGTATTTTTTTTTTCAAATGCTCTATATATAAATGCCTTGAAATTAATAAATGTCGCAAAACAAAATAGTTTCAATTTTCAAAATCGGAGACAAGGGAATTTTTTAAAAATCTTCCTTCTTTTGAAATTAGCGCCAAAACGTGACGTAGAAACTGCCTAGCAGGCGAAAGTTTCCTGCACTAAATTTATAATTTCGTTTAACACTCTTAAAGTAAACTGATATTAGAGACAATGATATTGATACTATATAGGGTATTATAGAAAAACCCGCTGATTTCGATCGTGTTACTAAAATTTATAGCCAATCATTCCTTGACGTTCAAACTATGATATCAAGCAGTTGTTGTGTGTTAATTAACTAGGGAGTTTCTACGTCACAATTTTCAGGTTGGCGCGCAGGTTGCATACTTTGCCCCTATTCTATTAATCCCTTCAGAGTCCCCAAATTTGAGTTAAAAAAGTTGAAACTTAAGTCAAACTTATTGTTAATATGTACCTGTTATGTTTTTGAAGTCTATATAGTTTCTTGAACTAACATACTGCACGCTAATTACTATATTGTTCTAATGTCTAATTAGAATAAGGTTGATTGTAGTTGGAAGAATACACGATATATAATTACCAATAAAATTCTGGAGATTTATTGCACTTCTGCGTTACACAATATAAAGTATGTTGCGGTGAGAGATATAATTATGCTAGCTACGATGTGTACTGTATGATGTCCCGGGTGCAAGAGAAGGAATATGAGGGGACTCTCGAGCACCTGACAGGTTGTAGGTGGGAGTAGGGCGGAAAGAGAACATAGGAAGAGGCGCGATATTTAAAAGGGCTTCTCTAGTACTAACAACTAACATAAGTCACTTACATACGTGACAGTACCCTACCATAATATAGTAGTTTATAAATTAAAAATTTGAGTTGTAAGAGAATTCCCCATTATACATATTACAAATTAATAAAGTATAATTCGTATGTTGAATTTGTCTAATTTAGTATAATATCTGAATGATTAATATACTAAATTATCATGATATTAATTATACTAGTTTAATTTTATTATTCTTAAATTATAGAAATAGTATAACTTCACTCTTTAAATCATTTCGAAGCAATCATATAGGGTTCAATATGTCACTTATTTTTTTTACTTTGGAAAAATGCTATTTTTGGAAAAATGCGTTATTTCTATAATTTAAGTATAATAAAATAAAACGAGTATAATTAATATGTAATTTAGTATATTATAATCATTCAGAAATTATACTAAATTAGACAAATTCAGCATACGAATTTTATACTTTATTAATTTGTAATAAGAATAATTCCTTTTTAGTTTTTACAAAAGGGTATATATATATTTATCTTTGGTCATGTGACGTCACGCGAAACTCCCATTAGTATTATATTGGAGGATGAAAGAGAGGTTCATCACGTTCAACCAATTAAAGATTACACAAAAAATTGAAAATGGTCATTTTATCACAATTAATCTTTTGTGTATTTTAATGGAGTATTGACCTCAAAATTTTTTATTGCAGAAATGGATAGAACGTGCAAAGTTATGCCATTATATATTATATGGTTATGCTACCTTGATTTTTTTCAATTTTTTTTTTGAGCCCGGGAAGTATATTTAAAAAATTATTGAAAGTCCTTTTTTTGATTTTTTTTTTTTTTTGACTTGCGGTGGCAAGTCCTATCTTTTTCTTAAGTAGCGGCGTCTCGTGATGTCACAAAAAGAATTTCAATATTTTTTTAAAAACGCACGCTCTATCCATTTCTGCAATAAAAAAACTTGAGGTCAATGCTCCATACTACGAGTATATCTAGCTCATTAATTACATATACTACTTTAACTGAAATCCCGAAACTTCAGAAAGCCAAACTTAAGCGTTTTGTTGGGTTTTACCACAGAGTTGCACTGACTTAGTAAGTGCAATTAACTCTGTGGTTTTTACGGAACAGGAACATTTATCCCGGCATTTGCCTGTGACTGAGGGAAAAATGGAAATCTCAGCCATGATGGCCGATACAGCTTTTTTTTTTTTTTTTTTAAATTAAGATTTAATATTTCAATATATTTTCATTGGAAAAGTGCAATGGTTCAATAAACCCTGGGGAAACCAAAAGGTGGAAAAGCGTTAAGATACACGTACCCCTGGGGGGGGAAACGTGTTTTATGTTGAAAATGGACACTCTAGAGTCTAACTAGTATTTAACCATGCTCAAAATGCCTCAAAGTTGCTTCATTTCGCTTTACATTGAGATTAATTATTAGATTATTATTATACTGACTATCCCATATATCATTTTCGTGTATCAGTTTCGATTTTTGACTAAGATTACTAAGAATAAACAATTTCAGAATGGAAGAATAGAGACTCAATTGACAATTTGGAATTTTCAGGATCGCTTATTTCTTTAAGGGAATGAACATTTTTTTTTTAGATCTAATATACATATATAGTATACTATTACGTTCGTTTAGTCAATATTTCATGTAAACTGGAGTCGATTGACTTCCCAACTATAATAAAACCAAATAGAGGCTTCAAGTCAGCTAATGTTTCGGTGATCCCACTGTCCTATAGAAACCTGTTTAAAAAAATTTAAAATCATTTTATCACTAAGAATAATTTTTTTTATAAAAAATTTTCTTTACGGAAATTTGGTCAAAACTGAAAAATACAGTAGATAATAATAATTCAAGATTTAGATTTTTTACTTGATTTATAACCAGGAAAAGTTGAACAACACTTTGCTTCATTTTCAGGTGCAATATAGACATAAACGTAACGAAGATAGACCTTAGCGACAACCATAAACGTAAATGACGTTTATGGCGACAACAGTTGTGCATCGGGGAAGCACTCGCTTGAGCCTCATCTATAGCAAATTTTTATGTTATTCGAATTTCACTTACACCGTATGTCTATATGGCCATGAAAATAGCTAGGCAGCATTGCCAATCAGCATGGCAAGTTAACTATTGGTGGCTATAAGCTAGACAACCACCATTTATTTAATGAATGAATGAATGAATGAATGAATGAATGAATGAATGAATGAATGAATGAATGAATGAATGAATGAATGAATGAATGAATGAATGAATGAATGAATGAATGAATGAATGAATGAATGAATGAATGAATGAATGAATGAATGAATGAATGAATGAATGAATGAATGAATGAATGAATGAATGAATGAATGAATGAATGAATGAATGAATGAACGTTTAATTAATTAATAATATGATTTATTTTACTGATCATTCATAGAAGAAAAGGTCATTTTTTATGAATTTACACTTTAAGGTAAACAAATTTACGATATTTTAAAAATTTATTAATACTTTTAAACAAAAATGTTGTCATTACAACATTACAAATTAAGAATGTAACATTACACTATAAATAGAAAACTATAAAGTTTTATTATAAATTTTATTTATTTAAACACATGTATATAATATTTTAAAAAATATGCAGTTTAATACGAAAAAATTATGTTTACAAAGTTATTTGATTTTTTTAAAAAAAATACTATTTTTGAGTTTAAAATATTGTTATAACATTATATTTCATAAGGTTAAGCTAGTCCACGTACAACATCATTATGTGTGACGTACGACAGATTTGACAGTCGGAGGTGAGGTGGAAATTACGAGCAGACGTCCTCCAGCTCACACACGAACTTCAACTTCCAATAGCAAATTGAGTCAGTCCAGAAGTGGCCGCCGTCCAAATAAACCAAATCACGCAAGCAGTGTTGGTCTCCACGCCTGTTGTCCGGTTGTCCTGGCCCCCAGTTAGTGAAATTCAGTTTCTGTCCGTTGGTCCACCTCCACGTTCCTTCTTGTTTTATGTCAGATCCTCCCAGCCAGATGTCCCACCCTGGAGACAGAGCAGACGTGTGAGGACCCTCAGCTAAATGTGGTCACGTAAGGGGGGGGGGGTATAATTTTATAAAAGATTCGTGTTTATGGGAGACTAATTTAATGATGTACCCATTGTAATGTTATAAAAAATTCTGTATTGTAATATTTAATTAGTGCATGACTAAAAGTAAAGAGAAGAAGGTTTTTATGAATAAGTGAATGCATTTAATGCTCTTAAAAATATGAGTTTTATCATACCAAAATCGTTTTTTAATTTTCATGTATAATTCTTCATCACTATGGTCTTAGTTTTTATTAATATAATGGAGTATCGACCGCAATTTTTTAATGCAGAAATGGATAGAGGATACAAAGTTATGCTATACTCTGATTTTTTTCAGATTTTTTACAGCCATGCAGGGAAGTATTTTTAAAGAATTATTGAAAGTTTTTTTTTTTGACGTCAAGAGACGCTGCTCCTTAAGAAAAAGATAGGACTTGCCACCGCGTGACGTCACAAAAAGGACTTTCAATAATTTTTTTAAAAATACTTCCCACTGCTTACACTATTATGAATTAATTTAATAATAATAAAATATAAATATAGAATAGTAAAAGCTACAATTTTCTTTTTTATTGTTGCTGCTTTTACCGTAAAACAAACAACCACAAGGGTAATTTAAAATATTTATTTATTTTAAACATTTTATTTGCTAATTTATTTGTCTTAATTAATTTTTTATAATTTATATAAATTTACATAAAAAATAAAAGGTGCCTATAAGGTTATGTACTCACCATCTGTGTCTTCAGGCATCTTCCCCCTCAAGTACTCCGCGATCAAGTTGTTCTCCTCCTCAGTCTCGACGCTGACCAGCTGCAGACCGTGTGACCGACAGAACCGTTGAGCTCTCCACTAAGCTAGCCCCTGCGTACATAAGAAAGGTGGTCACAATTTTACCATACTTCATTGAGGGCATAAGATGATAGACGTAGGATTTGGCGTGAACTTAATGAGTGGGGCAGTTTTCGTCAGTGCGGAATGGTCGTGAGAAAAGTAGTGAATTTTAAACATTCAGATGTTGCATGGGAACGTTGAACTAGCAACAATGGGAATCTCTCTTAGAATTAAAATAGTTGGAAAGTTTTTCAAAGATTATTCTAATTGGATTAAGATAAACCTTGTTATTAGGTTTATTAGGTTAAAATGTATGAATAATTACTTAATTACAAATAAAGAAATAAAAAGAGAACAATAAGTCAACCAGGGAGGAAAAAATACTTTGTAATGGGGAATGATCCTGCAAGTTGCTGATATCTGGTTTGACTTTACGGATGGCGTAGAAAGGTCACCTCTTGCAACCCACGGCCCCTTATTACTCTTGCATATTCCGTTAATATGCAACAAGGACATTTAGGAATGTCTTTTGCTTCGATATAAATGCATTCCACAATCATGCCATTGGCAACAAGCATATCAGCGCCCGACGCTTGACCAGATTGTCTACAAATAAGAGCTAACTAAAAAGGGGATGTTTTTACTAGTGCTATTTTAACATTCGAATATAGCGTCCAGTTAAAAACTGAAAACTTTTATTTCTTTTTATTCTTTTAAATATTAACGTAATTAAATGCCGTTTGTTTTTTCAAAGTTTAATTATTGTATTCAGTGTATAACTTTCAGCGAGAATATTGTCTATTTCAAATAATTTATAAAATTAAGAATCCACATAATTCTGTGCCTGCAACTGATTCACACATATATATAGGAAGCTTGCCTTAATTTGACAAATTAATTTGCAGCAATTAATTATAGACTTTTTGTTATGCACAGGAAATAAGTATGAATATTTTGATATCTTAGTTAGTTTTGTAAATAAATTTAATAATTTCAATTTTATTTTTATAGTATTTGAAAGAAAAGACAAATGAATAAAACTTCAATTTAATTAAAAAAATTAAAATAATGTTTACCTTTTCAAAATCCAACATAAAATAGTAATATTTTTGCCCAACTTTCTTCATGTTTAGAGCGCCAACTAAAGTCAAAGGATTTTTATTTATTGTTGAGCATATTTTAATTAAAAATGGAAAAGAACATATAATATATGTTCCTTTTTTTAATTGAATATACTCTGTAATCATGCACACACTATGATATATTTTGCACTTTTTACTATATAAATACACTTTACATTGATTAACTTTGTACAAGATAGTGTATATTATATTTATTTTTTTTTCCAATGATACTTTTAATTGTAAGAGAATTGAAATACAGCTTATTAATTTTTATATTATATTAAGGGTAAAATAACGCCATCAATGTTAAAAGACCTCACACAAAAATTATGACAAAAATTTAAAATGTCCTACTCTTTATCCCCAATCAGTGGCTAAAATATCAGGTATATGCAACAAATACGATCTAGTTTTTAAGTTATGAATTTTTTAATTTGAATAAATTAACTTATAGAATTTCCATTTTTCCATGATAAAGAAGCCAATTTCGAAAATTAATAACTCTAAAAATAGATCAAATTACTGTACCTGATACTTTAGCAGCTGATAGAGGGTTTAAAGGAGAACATTTAATTTTTTTTTTTTCATTTTTTTCATGTGTTGTATTTTTTTAAACATTGGCGTCGTTTTCTTACCCTTAAGTGTTTTTTTGTAACATATACTCTTAAAAATATTTGGCTGAATTTTGACATCTTATAATCAGTGCATTTTTAACGCCTTAAATCATGCTTTTTTCAGGTGTTTCGTTGCGCATTTTCAGTAGTCAGTATAAGCTATATACTGACAGTATATGCTGACTACTGAATATTGACTACGAAACACCTGAAAAATGATGATTTAAGGCGTTAAAAACATACTGATTATAAGATGTCAAAATTCAGCCAAATTTTTTTAAGAATGTACTTAACCTTATTTTTTTTTTCATTCCTTCTAACTTATTTTCGCAACATTTGCAACTCTAACAAGAGACAATATTAATGGTTGCAATTTTTTTATTTCACAGTTAGAAAATGTACCAAAATTTATGCTATTATGAATTTTTTAAAATTTTGTGGATCGCGGCCACAAATTTAAAATATAATATTATTTAAAATATAATTTTAAATATATATTTTAAATATCTTACTTAGGGTTATACAACACTATAAGACAACCGTAATGTCAACAATAACCAATTAAAGCATGACAAAAAGACGTCACGAATAGACACGAATGTTCCATAAGGTGTACCAAACTAAAATTCAGATATTTTCTATATTTTATTTAAAATTAGTTCCGGCACACCAAAATATCTGAAAAAGATCAGAAAAGCATAACATTGGGTATAATTTCTAACTATGAAATAAAAAAATGCAATTAATATTGTTTTTTGAATTAATTGTTATTTGTGAATAACAAAATAAAAATAAACTAAATGATACATTCAATATAGATATAATAATATTAAAATTTACAAAATTTACAAACTAAATATTATTTTATAGGTTTTTAAAGCATACACTGTAACATTTCTTCATTAACTTTTTTTTTCTCAATATCAAATTTTTGAAGGAAAATTAAATTTGTGTTAAAATATATAAAAATTCAATTTCTACTTTTAAATAGACAAAATTTGTTTGAAAATTCATATGAAATTTTTATACATGCAGCAATGACAAATGATGGTTAAAAATATTAAAAATACCTTTTAACTAACTTACATGTCTGTGGATGTCTGAAGCTGCAAGAAGTGTCAGTCAACCAAGGTGTTAACTTTGCCATATCCGTGAATTCAATGTAGTTGTCGAGATCACAAATCCATGAGCCGTCATTTCGTGCAAGCGATTGACTTACTACCCTACGTAGCACCCAAGACTTTGTTCCGTCTGATGCATTTCGAAGAACGTACATTCCACTGCCACTATCTCCATTACATGGTCCAGTACCTTAATGCATTTTGAATAAGCATAGAACAAATCGAATAATCAAATTTTCAATTAAAGAAATTATCAACATTTTTTTAAACATATCCTTTAACTCACCGTCTCTCCTTCCGGCACAAAATGTGAAATTCCTTTGAGTTATATTGAACCTTGAGTTGCTCTCGCTGCAAACTTTATTGTCTACAATTGGTATTTTTGCTTTCCGTGGAGTTTCTGTGACTAAATTGTTTCTTTCATCTCTTCCCCAGCCGATGACCTAAAGACACAGTCTGGTAGAAGCAAGTTATTGCTTTGTTAATTTACTACATACCGTTCCAATGTTTGAAGTTCCCTGATAATCAGCTTCTTCATCCCACAGACAAACAGGTATGACAGTCTTAGTTATCGTGATCGGAGAATCAAGCTGCAGGTACGCCAGATCAGGGCGATCTTTTTTTGAAGTCAGGTATGATGGATGAATTACCACTGTCTGGGCCTGTACTTTCCAAATGAATTATTATACTTATTATCTTACAAATATAATAATATCTTACCAACTGAATATAAAAAGGTTGTTAACAGAATAATGGGGAATTCTCCTACATTTATTTTAATTTTTTTTCAGATGCTCTATGCCTTGAAACTAAAAATGTCCCAAAACAAGAAAGTTTCAATTTTCAAAATTGGAGACATGGGAATTTTATAAAAATCTTCCTTTTTTTGAAATTAGCGCCAAAACGTGACGTTGAAATTGCCTAGCAGGCAAAATTTTCTTGCAATAAATTTATTTTTTCAATTATCACTCTTAAAAGTAAACTGATATTAGGGACAAATCTATTGATACTAGGGTAGAAAAACTCGCTGATTTCGATCGTGTTACTAAAATGTATAGCTAATCAATCCTTGACGCTCAAACTATGATACCAGGCAGTTTTTGTGTGCTAACTATATAGGGAGTTTCTACGTCAGAGTTTTCAGGTTTGCGCGCAGGTTGCATACTATGCCCCTGTTCTAATAATCCCTTCAGAGTCCCCAAATTTGAGTTAAAAAAGTTAAAACATAAGTCAAAATTATTGTTAACATGTACCCTATCATAACTTAGTAGTTAAATTAAAATTTGAGTTGTATGAGAATTCCCCATTGAATAAACAATTGCAAATTAAAAGTTTAAAATAAGAAATAGTAATACAAAAGGCAATATATGGAAAGAAAATTTTATGCTTGTAAATTTTTATAAATTGGGATAAACTTATGACAACAAGATTAATTTTCACATTGGTGAAGAATTGCCAAAAATTGTCGAAAATTTGATACTCGATTCGTACGCCCATTTTTTTGTATGTTTCTATTTTTTTGGCCCCAAAAATATTTTTGTGCCTAAGAACCAGGCAAATATATGCTGTTTTCGGACTTCTTTTGCTCTGAGCTACCTCCATCCCCCTTTACTAGAGGTAAACGACAGTATAAAAAAAACAATTAAACATATATTGCATGCCATGGAATATTGGAAGCAGAATATCACTTATACAATGAACGTTGTAGACAATGTATGTACAAAACGTTCAGCAAAAAAAGTCCAAACTTCGTACAACGTACGTAATAGAAATATCATGATGAAAATCTTCCTTAAAGCTTTTTTTCTAACGTAATTAGTAATCACCATCTATTGACAGCCCAAAATGCATCAAGGGATACGTGATTCAGTTCACGTTGAATATTTAAGAACTTCAATGTCATAGATAGTATTAATTCATTTGTTGCATGTTGTAAGGTGCTTTTATGAAAATTAATTTGATTTCTGTGAAAGGGTTAGGACAGGAATTAAGGTGCACTATTCTTTTTCTGTAGTATAAAACTAAGTAATTCATATAACATTTGCCACTTTAGAGACGACCATTTTAAAATTTTAACTGATTAAGGAATAATTAAAAATTGTACACAAATAAACACCAGGTCTTATGAAATTTTTAAATTAATATGTTTTTGGGGAAAAAAAACAGGTTTAATATGAGAAATTTAAAGCTTTTCTACTAGAGACATTAAACAGTGTTACGATTTCTGTTAAAAAAGCAACAAAGAGTCCAATGCAGTCTTAAAAAATCCAAATAATAAATAAAAATTTACCTAGTTGAGTGAGCGAGTTCATTTTTTTTTTAATATTTTATTTTTTAAAAATAGCTTAAGCTGCTCTCTATTGATAAATGAAATTCAAAAAATTCCATCTGATACAGTTTTTACCACAAAAATTCCCAAAGTTGGTGTTTCGGAGACCTAACGTGCAGCTTTATGGAACATAAAACCGCGTTTTACTCCAACTTTTTCTGAACTATGGTAGTACACAATTTAAAAAATACATACGTAATCTATATTGAATTTTTTAATGAATTTTCAAATAAAAAAATTTTTTTACGGGAAAAATCATAAAAATCCTTATGTGAAGTAACCCGCAAAAATTTAAAGATTTTTGGCTCCGTTAAATTTTTTTTTATTTAAAAATCCATTAAAGAATACATCATAGATTACATAGGTATTTTTTAAATGCTAGCATAGTTCAGAAAATGTTGGAGTAAAATGCGGTTTTATGTTCCATAAGGCTGCACGTCAAAGGCCTCCGAAAAACCAACTTTGGGAATTTTTTGTGGTGAAACTATTTGAGATGAAATTTTTTAGTTTGCATTTCTCAATAGAAGGCACTTTAAACTATTTTAAAAAAATAAAATATTAAAAAAAATGCAATCGCTCACTCTACCTTAAAATATTACTACATTTTGGTAAAAGTAAATTAAAATCCGCTTATTTACACAAAAAATTAATAATTAAGTGATTACATATGCAACACTAAAATTTGTAAAATTTACGCTAAGCTACAAAGATGCATTATTTAAAATGTGAATTAAAATTAATAATATCAAATCTTTGAAAAAAAAATGTTATTTTCATTGTTCACTCAGTAAACATTTATTATTACCTGAAATTTTATGTAAAAATGGTTTGCATATTTTAGTATTTTAAATTTAAATTGTATTGATATAAATATTTCTTTTGCAAGAGAGCATAGGTAAAATTTATGTCAACCTACATATCTTGTTTGAACGTTGCATTGTTGCTTCCATTCCTGTATCTTGGTTCTACCCATCACCAAAATGATGTCACTTGGGTCCAGTAATTTGCTAAAGAAAAAAATTTCACACATTCAGAGAAAAGATACGTTACATATATTGTCTAAAGAGTGACTTTTGTCTCAAATTTGAGGTTTTTATCGAATTCATAGCACTGTGTATAGGCTACTCATATTATGTGTTTCTTAACCTAATATATTTATAAACAATTGTTATATTTATTTATATCATTATTATAAGGCATTATTATGAGTTGGTCTGCATTATTTAAATCTTTGTTGCCTGTACCCCCGAATCCTTAATAAAAAAGATAGGAACTGGATGCCTATTGACGCCTCCAGGGGGCGTGGCATTACTTTCAATAATTATACAAATGTGGTTCTAGGATTAAAAAAAATCTGAAATAAATCAGAGAAGCATAATTTGGCACCTTGTATACATTTTTGTAGTAACAAATTTCATGCAGGTTAAACAAATATGTCTATTTATTCTATAATTATATATTTAACATCAAAGACGACTTTGTAGCTATTTCTGATATGTTGGTTGATGATCACACTGTGTATGGGCTACCATCATTATGAATTTCATGACTCAATATATAAAAAATTAATATAATTAATTTTTTATTATTATTATGTTATTAAGTTTGAGGTGTATTATTTAACCTTTGTTTTCTGTATGTTGCAGGAAGACTGCAGCCGAGATCGAGGGGGACCGTCAACAATATTATTTTTTGTTATTTATTTATATTTAATTTATTTTATACAGTTTATTCAATATTTTTATATTCTGTACGCATTTTGTAAATATAAAGAAAAAAAATTATTATTTGGACCATCAGGTCATTCGAGATGCAGCGCCTGCAATAAAGTTGTTGTTGTGTTCGTTTTATTGTTTCCCAACTCTCTAAGATATTTGAAATAATAATTATTATTTTAATAAGTAACAAGAAAGTACTATAACATGTTAAGAATTGACATAATATTTGAAAAAGGTCGAGTCATTTACTTAGTTAAATTTCATTAAAATACTTCAAATATATTTTTATAGGGATTTTTCAATTTAATATATATTATATTTTAATTAAGGTTTAAGATAGAGATAACACGCCCCATGTTAATAAAAATCCCATTCATGAAAATCATGAAAAAAATTAGAATGTTCTCCTCTACATCCCCTATCAGTTGGTATTTAAAATATTAGGTATGCAAAAACGAGCTAGTTTTCGAGTTGTGAATTTTTAAAGTTCACTACTTTAACATGGAGAAATGGAACTTCCATGTTAAATTGGTAAACTTTAAAAATTAATATATCGAAAACTAGCTCGTTTTTGTAGACCTGATGTTTTACCAACTGATGGGGGATGTAGAGGAGAACATTTTATTTTTTTTTTTTCATAATTTCCATGAATTTGATTTTTATTAACATTGGGCCTTAAGCATTCATGCAGTATTAATTTAAATATAAATTGAAATCTGATAATTGGAAAATGTTTAGAACAGAAATTGTTATAAATAAAATATATGTTATTAGGCCTGTTCGTAATCCCTGCTCGGTGTACACCACTTTCTGCACCCAATCGACTTTATGTACATGCGATATAAGGTCGATTGGGTGTAGAAAGTGTACACCGGGCAGGGTTTACGAACAAGCCTATTGTCACAAATTATTTATAAATAGTGTTAGTTATCTAGTTAGTTGAATTTTATTAAAATACTATAAAGTGTATTAAAGGTAATTTTAAAATAATATATTTAATTTGAGGTAAGCAGTAAAAATTTCGATACAAATTTATTTTTGGCAATTTGAATTTTTTTGGGGGCAGTAAAAATATTAAATTATTACTCGGATTCTTGGGTTTTTCAGTTAAATATATTGCTGTGTGGCGGCGTAGTCTAATCAGTGTCAAGGACACTAGAGGTAAAGATGAGTCACAGAGGTGCTGCCACCTACACGGTCAGCGCCGAACTAGTAAAGACAGTTGACGATCGATCTTTTGGAGCAAAAAAGTATGTTCAAAAACCTGCTCGGAGCTACACTTGTGGTTTATGGACACACTTTTTTTTTGGCTCAGGGAGCGATCGTCATCTGCATTTACTAGTTCGTTGCTGGCCGTGTAGGTGGCAGCACCTACGTGTCTCATCCTTTATACCTCTAGCCTCTAATGCCCTTTATCAGTCAGAACAAATTATTTAAAGCGAATTAATTTCAATTGAATTAATTAATATTAAATTCATCATTTAAGTCGTTTAACAGATTTTTGAGAATACAGAGACCTCCGTGTCTTATGGTCAGAAATTTGACCAGCTTGGCAGAGCTTCACTGTAACTGAGAGAATCGCAGTGGCATGGCCTGGTTCTCGCTGGCTGCGCGGGCAATTTCAGTAAGCAAGAACCAGGCCATGTCGAACATTTAGCAGCACCGCCACTCTGTTATATACAGTGAAACTCTGATCAAACTCCTGGTCATATGTCACGGAGGTCTCTGTAGGGTCTCTGGTGAAAATACAGATAAATTAATTTAAAATTCCCTCCGGAAGTAGCCGAAAGTGAAAGGTTTCTGTCCTTCATGTTTTTAATTGTAGTTTGAAATTTTACAGAGAGCTTTGCAATAAGAGGACTGACTTGTTTGTAAAATTAAAAAATCGGACATGAACAGGACGATCAGAAACTACTCATTTCCGGTGGGATTTTCAAGTAAATTTGACTAAAAATGAACTTTTTTAAAGTTATTATTTTAAAATTCGCCTTCGAACAATCGCAGAAACGGTGGTCTAATTTAAACTTCACGGGTTTTGAAACAAGTAGAATAAAATGTTGAAATTAAAACTCTGATAAATTGTTTTTTTTTGAGAAATTTAGAACATAAATTAATATACAGGACGATGGTGGGACATGGGAAAAATTTATAGCTAGGGTTTAACAATTTGCGATAAAAATAATTGCACGCTCAAGTAAAAAAATTGTATAGGAATAGTATGTGAAATAATATGGGATATTGTATGGGCATACCCACACTGTTCTTATACCAAAAGTATGTGCATAAAGTATGGGGAAAATGACCGATTTTCCTATACTTATGCCTACACTCTTCTCCTACACTTGTGCCTATACTTTTGCACACACCATGGTACTATAATGGTACCCATACTTCTGCCCACACCAAATAATGGTATAGGCAAAAGTATGGGTAGAAAACTTATTTCCACTATCCTGTACTCTAATTAAATAAAAATTGCACAATTATTTTATTTTTATTAATTAAAATTTATTGGTTCTTCAAAAAGGTACAATTAAACAACATATAAACAAAACAGATAACATAGTAAAATTAATCAACATAATTCCAATATAGAAATAAAATTGTCAGTAAAAACAAATATTATAATTTATTATATTATGAAGAAAAACATTATTTTTAATAAACAATACTTTATTTCTTATATTTCCTTCTAAGCATAATACAATAATCGGTAGAAACTACAGGTTCTGGGTAGACTCCCGGCAGCTTGGCTCTGATGATTCCAACGGAAGAGGTTTGCCATACCATATCCACAATCAATCTGTAATGACAAACATTACGTTAAAAAACATGAAATAAAATTACACAAAGTTACGTCCGATAATTTATTTTGACGTAAATCAAACAATAAACATATGTGTTCTATAATGCAGCTACGAGTCAGTACTTGACCAAGAATTAGCCTCAGGGACACATTTCTACCATAACAAACTGAGGACACAATTTAGTTTTGTGCGCGCGGTAATAGTATTTGTTACAAGGCAGCCATCTTGGTTCATGATGTAGCGACGACTCCCGAGTCAGAAGTTGACCAAAAAACAGTCTCCGGGAGACATTGCCATGATAACGTGCTGAAAATACAAGTCAGTTTGTGTCTGGTAGCAGGTTACTTTAAATGGCAGCCATTTTGTTTACAAAATTCAACGATGAGTCAATACTTGACCAATTAACAAATTCAGAGATACATTGCCATGATAATGTACTAAAAATACAAGCAAGTTTGTGTCTGGTAGCAGTTTACTTTAAATGACAGCCATGTTGGTTTTATAATGTAGCGACTAGTCAGTACGTAACAAAGAAACTGCCTCCGAGACACTTTGCCATCATAACGTACTAAAATGCAAGTGAGTTTGTGTCTAGTTGAAGGTTAAGCTGAATGGCAGCCATCTTGTCTAAATTTAATAGCGACTAGTCAGTACGTAACAAAGAAACTGCCTCCGAGACACTTTGCCATCATAAAACATACTGAAATGCAAGTGAGTTTGTGTCAAGTTGAAGGTTCCGCCAAGTGGCAGCCATCTTGTCTAAATTTAATAGTGACTCGTCAGTACGTAACAAAGAAACTGCCTCCGAGACACTTTGCCATCATAACGTACTGAAATGCAAGTTAGTTTGTGTCTAGATGAAGGTTGAGCTAAATGGCAGCCATCTTGTTAAATTTAGTAGCGACAAGTCAGTACGTAACAAAGAAACTGCCTCCGAGACACTTTGCCATCATAACGTACTGAAACGGAAGTGAGTTTGTGTCTAGTTGAAAGTTCCGCTAAATGGCAGCCATCTTGTTAAATTTAGTAGCGACAAGTCAGTAAGTAACAAAGAAACTGCCTCCGAGACACTTTGCCATCATAACGTACTGAAATGGAAGTGAGTTTGTGTCTAGTTGAAAGTTCCGCTAAATGGCAGCCATCTTGTTAAATTTAGTAGCGACAAGTCAGTACGTAACAAAGAAACTGCCTCCGAGACACTTTGCCATCATATCGTACTGAAATGGAAGTGAGTTTGTGTCTAGTTGAAAGTTCCGCTAAATGGCAGCCATCTTGTTAAATTTAGTAGCGACAAGTCAGTACGTAACAAAGAAACTGCCTCCGAGACACTTTGCCATCATAACGTACTGAAATGCAAGTTAGTTTGTGTCTAGATGAAGGTTGAGCTAAATGGCAGCCATCTTGTCTAAATTTAGTAGCGATTAGTCAGTACGTAACAAAGAAACTGCCTCCGAGACACTTTGCCATCATAACGTACTGAAATGCAAGTTAGTTTGTGTCTAGATGAAGGTTGAGCTAAATGGCAGCTATTTTGTTTAAAATTAGTAGCGACTAGTCAGTATGTAACAAAAAAACTGCCTCCGAGACGCTTTGCCATCATAACGTACTGAAATGGAAGTGAGTTTGTGTCTAGTTGAAGGTTAAGCTGAATGGCAGCCATCTTGTCTAAATTTAATAGCGACTAGTCAGTACGTAACAAAGAAACTGCCTCCGAGATATTTTGCCATAATAACGTACTGAAATGTAAGTTAGTTTGTGTCTAGATGAAGGTTGAGCTAAATGGCAGCCATTTTGGTTAAAATTAGTAGCGACTAGTCAGTACGTAACAAAGAAACTGCCTCCGAGACACTTTGCCATCATAACGTACTGAAATGGAAGTGAGTTTGTGTCTAGTTGAAAGTTCTGCTAAATGGCAGCCATCTTGTTAAATTTAGTAGCGACAAGTCAGTACGTAACAGAGGAAGATTCGAGCCTCCGAGACACTTTGTTATCATAACGTACTGAAATGCAAGTGTGTTTGTGTCTAGTTGAAAGTTCCGCTAAATGGCAGCCATCTTGTCTAAATTTAGTAGCGATTAGTCAGTACGTAACAAAGAAACTGCCTCCGAGACACTTTGCCATCATAACGTACTGAAATGCAAGTTAGTTTGTGTCTAGATGAAGGTTGAGCGAAATGGCAGCCATTTTGGTTAAAATTAGTAGCGACTAGTCAGAACGTAACAAAGAAACTGCCTCCGAGACACTTTGCCATCATAACGTACTGAAATGGAAGTGAGTTTGTGTCTAGTTGAAAGTTCTGCTAAATGGCAGCCATCTTGTTAAATTTAGTAGCGACAAGTTAGTACGTAACAAAGAAACTGCCTCCGAGACACTTTGCCATCATAACGTACTGAAATGCAAGTGAGTTTGTGTCAAGTTGAAGGTTCCGCTAAATGGCAGCCATCTTGTCTAAATTTAGTAGCGACAAGTCAGTACGTAACAAAGAAACTGCCTCCGAGACACTTTGCCATCATAACGTACTGAAATGCAAGTTAGTTTGTGTCTAGATGAAGGTTGAGCTAAATGGCAGCTATTTTGTTTAAAATTAGTAGCGACTAGTCAGTATGTAACAAAAAAACTGCCTCCGAGACGCTTTGCCATCATAACGTACTGAAATGGAAGTGAGTTTGTGTCTAGTTGAAAGTTCCGCTAAATGGCAGCCATCTTGTTAAATTTAGTAGCGACAAGTCAGTACTTAACAGAGGAAGAGCCTCCGAGACACTTTGCCATCATAACGTACTGAAATGCAAGTGTGTTTGTGTCTAGTTGAAAGTTCCGCTAAATGGCAGCCATCTTGTCTGAATTTAGTAGCGACTAGTCAGTATGTAACAAAGAAACAGCCTCCGAGATATTTTGCCATAATAACGTACTGAAATGTAAGTTAGTTTGTGTCAAGTTGAAGGTTACGTTAAATGGCAGCCATTTTGTTTACAAAATTCAGCAGTGAGTCAGACCAGCTAACAACCTTGACAAACATTGCCATGATAACGTACTGAAAATACAAGTTAATTTGTGTCTGGTAGCAGTTTACGTTAAATGGCAACCATGTTGGTTTTATAATGTAGCGACGAGTCAGTACTACTTGATCAAGGAACACCCTCCGAGAAACACTGCCATAATGACTTACAGTAAATAGTGAAAACAAAAGTTTGTGTCTGGTACTCACCATTCTTTATGACTACGATGAGGTCCTGCAAGGAGGCGTAGCTGCCCTCTATGATCTCACCCCGCATCTCTCGCCTCCCTTCCAGCTGCAACATCCGCTTCACCACCCTCACGCCAAAGTGCAACCTGCAAGGTTGGATAGGATTATTGTAATTACAATAATGCATCAAACCAGTAGAAATGTTAAATTTGTCTGCACGTACACCACGTAGCCCGGTAACGGATCCCCTTAAGACATTTCGCACTTTTAACAACTTTTATCTGCCATATTTAGGGTTCTTAAATTTTTGAAAAAATATTAACATGTTCAATAGAATGTAGCAATTGAGTTTATCCATAATTTTAGTTCCATATCAGAGCATCTCTTGAGTAAAAAAAAAAATTGTGTGGTGGGATATGAAAAAAAAATAAGAAACAATTTTCTTTTTTAACTTTTTTTGCCTATAAAGAGCCTAAAAGCAGTTCGGAACCAAAAGAGAGCTAAAATCCAAAACTGGGCTGTGCACTGTACAGTACAGATTATGTAATGTGTTATGGTATGCATACAGTAAACATGCGAGTCAATATACAACAAGCACATAATCGTTTTTGATACATTAATAATAAAGAACAAGATCCTATATAGACTTACCGTTTATGTGAGCAAAGCTCCACTCGCTGAAGCTGTATGCATATCATGCAGTTTGGCCGTAGTTGACATCATCATCCAGGAGACACCTGAAGTGATTGAAAAAATGAAATTATAATGTGTCCCATGAATACTCAAAACAATATAATATGAAGTATGAATTAGTAACTTACCGATATAACGAGCCAGAATGCAGTTTTTAGCATTTCTTTTCTCATAAATAGACAGAAAGTCACGACAAATTGAAGAACAGACGCCATCTCAAAACTTTCTCTTTGAGAGCGTTACAATAACAAATAAACAGCTGACGCATCTGTAGCCAATCACAAGACAGGGAAAAAAAATTCAACTCGCGCGGCGCGGAATATATGAAGTGGTAGAAAACAACTAAAATATAAGAAAGATTTTGAGTTGCGGATTATTCATTAAATCGATCGAAATTATATTAAAATAAAAAAAGAGAAATAAAAAAAAAAATAAAAATTATAATTACAGAAAACGATATATAAAAATTTGACATAACAAAAGATAAATATATAAACATACGATTTTATTATTCTCGCAATTAAATATATAATTAAATTAGTTGCAAAAGGCATGGGATAAATTAAATTATGTTTTATTTACTAATTCAAAAAAATTATACCAATTAAACATTAATTAAGTACCGTGTATACTAGAGAAAATTATTCTAAGTCCAATATTGGACTTTAAAATTTTTCACCATCCAATGATGGTATAGGCAAAAGTGTAGGCACAGTTTTGATAATTTTATAGTATAGGTAAAAGTGTGGTCACAGTTCTCACAAAATAAAATAAAGGGGTGCCTATACTTATGACCACACCATATTTTTATCAAATATTTCGTGCCTATACAATACCTATACATACTCAATGCATTTACCTACCTCTTTCTATCAAATCCCATACTATTTCCTATACGTCCCATACTTATACCTATACATTATTTTTACTTGAGACTGTATACGGGTCTTTCACCATACGTCACAAAACAATATGACGTCATAATTGTGTAGGCAAAACATTGTCAGTGGCATAGCAAATACGTGTTAAAGTTGGTCTCGAAATTAATTTCTCCTGACGATTCGTATCATTTCTCGTAGAAATTTCTTTCATAAATGGTGACAAGAAGAACCAATGCTAGTGAAAAAAAATATTTGGTGACCAAAACTGTTATGAGAAAAGAGGTGTTGTGAGTTATGTTAACACGCACAGCATAGGATTTTAGGGTTTTCTGCCTACATCCCGAAGCTCTTCGGGCGGCTTCGGGCATCTCCGTGCTACCCAAAATGTAAACATGAAATTCCTGTATAGGATCTTATAAGTACACCCAATCGTCCATTTTTGAGAGGTTTCAAAAATTCATATAAAATCAGGAATTTGTCGTAGAATGCTGTAATAGGGCTTGTTCTTCATGAAATTCTTGTGCCTTTTGAAATATTGACAAAAACTTGAAATTTTTTTTTTGGTCAGTACCCCATTAATTAATCAATGTTTATGAATTCAAATTCAAATATTTATTCATCTCACTTACAAGACAAGTCAACATAGTACACATTGCATAAAAAAATAATATAATTATATTATTCACGTTTGTAAAAATCGTCAATACTGTACACATTCTTATCAAATAAATGTTTTTTCACTCTCTTCTTAAAAACACTTAATATAATCTCATTTTTTATGTCACTTGGTAGCCTATTGAACAAAGATTGGGCATGCACTCTACATATTAAGACTTTTTTTATATGCTGGCTGCCGTTCTATGTCGATCTAGCATGAAATTGTCTTTGTTTCTGGTAATATAATTATGGGTAAATTTACAATTACTGAAGTATTGAGAATTATTCTTTGCAAAAATCAGCACTTTTGAGATATATAATGCCGGTAAAGGCAAAATACCGAGTTCTTTAAATAAATTTTGACAAGGTGTCCTTGGCGGCACATTTGCAAGTATTCTTACTGCCGATTTTTGCAATACAAAAACTCTCATTGTTAAATACTTTGCAGCATTTCCCCAAATTTCTAACCCATAGGACAATATGGAGTGAAAATAAGAATAATAAATATGTTTTAACACGAATACATCTAACAAACTTTTAAGGCGTCTCAATAAAAATAGCGCTTTAGACAAGTTACCACATATATAATTAATATGATGATCCCATTTTAGATTGTGATCAATAATTAGACCGAGAAGTTTCGAATGATCGGTAAATTCTAAATAGTCATTCTCACATTTCACAACATTATTAAGATCAACACAACTATTTGAGTTGTTATACAATTGAAAATTTATTAAATTTGTTTTATTAGCATTCAGCTTAAGTTTATTACTTTTGAAATATGAGTTGACATCTAAAATGAGATCATTGGCCGCATCAATGACATCTTGACAATTTTTACCCTTTATTTTAAAACTTGTGTCGTCGGCAAATTGAATTATATCAATATTTTCATTATTAACAAATAAGTCATTAACATATATTATGAACAAGAGCGGTCCCAAGATTGAACCCTGTCCAAAACCATTTGTGTTAATTAATAATTCAGATTTTATTTCTCCATTTATTGAATTAAGTGCAACATATTGTTTTCGATTGCTAAGAAAACTTTGTAGTAAATTAAGAGCTGTACCCCTAATTCCATATTTTTCCAGCTTGTCAAGTAAAATTTTATGGTCAACACAATCAAAAGCTTTGCTTAAATCAATAAATAAGCCAAACACATTTTCACTGTTATCCAAACTTTTATGTGTACTTTCCCTATATTCAAAAAGAGCTGTATTAGTTGAGTTTTATTACGTACAAATCCATGCTGACTTGTGTTGAAAACTTTATTTTTAGTGAGAAATTTAACAAGTCTATTATATATTGCTTTTTCATAAATTTTTGACAGAACCGGAAGTATTGCAATTGGCCGATAATTATTTGGGTCTTTTTTATCTCCACTTTTAAAAAGTGGAATGATTTTGCTTATCTTAAGATTATCTGGAAAAATGCATGATGTAAAAGATTCATTTATTAATTTAGATATTGGTTCTGCGAGCTCAATAACAAATTTTTTAAATAATTTAGTTGAAATCATATTAAAATCATTGGCATTTGAATCTGATAAACTCATTATTAATATTTTAACTTCATTTATATTTACAGGAGACAGAAAAAAACTTTCCTCATTATTTTCTATTGCAGGTTTTAAAAACTTTGAGTTTTTATTACAATTAGAGCTCTTGATATCATTATGAATTTTTATTGGTGCTAATATAAAAAAATGTTTTAAAATATCTGCAATTTCAGATTTGTTAGTACTTGTCTCATTTTTATGTTCATTAATATACATTTCATCAATACTGTTATTCTTTTTTGGCCTTATTATTAGAATTTTCATTTATAACATTCCGTACTTCTTTTGACTTATTCTTAGAATTAAGTATTTTATTAGAATTGTAATTTTTATTTGTCTCAATTAAAATGTTCACATTTTTTGGAGTGCGGGAACTAATTTAAAAAGAATATTTGTAACCGGGCACTTGACGCAGTGGTATACGCCTCTGATTCGTAATCGGATGGTCGTGAGTTCGATCCCAGCCATGCACCGCCAAACTTTTCATAAGTGGCGGTTGCTAAAAAACACCCACTCGTGCATCCGGGAGGTAATTGATGGCATCCTCCATTAATTGCCAACCATCCTGACTGAGGTTTCCATGGTTTCCTCAGTTACAACTAGGTGAAAGCTGGGATGGATTGCTTAGGCCATGGCCGCCTAGGTTTGGAAGGGACTCACAAAAGTAGGGTCTAAAAAAAGCCGGGAGGTTAAGTTCAGTCACTTAATTGTGGCCAGTACCTTACACTAGGGTTCAAATAAGAAGCTAAAAAAAAAAAGATTTTTAAAAATATCCAAATTAGGGTGGTACAACCTTATGGGACAACCATGACGTCATCAATAGCCAATCACTTTCTTTTGTTTGTTTTATTTTACTTTTAATTTTATTGTATAATATAAATATGTATTATGTATAAATTGATATGGGTGAAATAAATAAATAAAATCACAGCACGACAAAATAACATCACGTTTGTCCCATCAGGTAGTACCACCCTAATTTTAGATATTTTAATATATATATATATATATATATATATATATATATATATATACTTTTTATTAGTTCCCGCAATACAAAAAAAGTCTGAAAAAATTCAGAAAAACATAATTTTATGTAAATTTTCTAATAATGAAATAAATAAATTGCAATCATAACTATCATTATTGTCTATTATTTCAAGTTTTCTTGATGAAGCAAATATGTTATTAATTTGTACAAGAAATAACCACGAAAACAACTAATGTACACATAATACATAATATAAATGAGTATTTCTGAAGCAAGTGGAGTATGCAAGAATCGAGTGCTTTGGAGGGCAATTTGTAGACGGACGAGGTAATAAGGCTGCTGGCTTATCCCGTACAGGGATATGGCATCATGTTATGTTATATTTATATATAAATTGCTTGTTCTATCTGATTAGCTAATTACAGAGGGTTAATTAGAATATAATAATTTCTTTATTATAGGCGATGTTTGGCTCAGACTGAGCCATTCTTACACATAACTTACAGTTACGTACATAACAAACATATTCATGGAATAAAATAATGTCTTTTCTTCTTATACCTCAGTCAGGACGGACACCTCTACTTTTTCTCAGTGGACCAAAGCGATGTCCAAAGCCTGGGGAACCACACACAAGTGCATCACTGCACTGGGTGAAAAGCGAGATGAATTTACCCCAGGGAGGGAAGGGAGCAGCGTATTTTTTACTTGAAACGGTCACCCATCCAAGTACTAACCACGCTCGACGTAGCCTGACTTCGGTGATCTAACGAGAACCGGTCAATGCACTGCGCCACGCTCGACCTCAGCTGATGATATAGAAAAGGGGGAGCGGGGGGAGGTAATCATTGAATATAAGCGCTAAATGTTTGAAACAAATTTTCCTATGTCTTATGCAAACTACACAAATTGATATTTAATTAAATTTGAACACAGTTGTTTAATAAATTAGCAATGAATCATCATATATGCAGATCCAATTACCTCCATATTTAACACGTAATCCAAGATGGCGGCGTAATTAAAAACCTTGTCCAGGTGGGAGATTTGTCCACGAGACTTAGCCGCGCGGTTAGTTGTCCGCGGGACTTTAGCCAACAGGCTTGGCCAAATGACTTTTGTCCAGACCGACGTATCCAAACCCTTGTCCAGCCTTATACTTGTCCGCGAGCCTAAGTATTTAGGTTATCCAGACTAGAACGTGGACAAGTTATCCGCCGGCTAAGTCTCGCGGATAAGTCTTTTTGAATCCCCCTCAATGTTACTATAATATAAATTGTATTTTATAATTAAAAAGCTTTGTACATTGATAATAATTGTTCTCAAAATAATAAACAATGGAGTATCGACCTCACTTTTTTATTGCAGGAATGGATAGAGGGTGCAAAGTTATGACGGTTTACTTTTTAACAATATATTTTTCATTACATCTTCTGAGCTTTCGCTGAATTAAAAATTGCTGCTCTTTTTATTCGAATATTACTAAAATATTTAACCTGTTCTAGATATATTCTAAATTTTGTCATTTTAAAAATTAATTTTTGGATTGACAATTCTCAAAGTTTGAAAATTTAGTTGATATACCGTTTCTGTCTCTACATATTTATGTATATATATATATTATATTTTTTGTTTTGTTTTTTTTCTTTTTTGCTTTTTTGACATTTTCCAAGTAGTTGAAATTTGCAATCTCTAATAAATGTAACTTACTAAATGCAGTGTTCATAATCTATAGAAGGTTGATTAAAAGGCTTGATGTTAGGCCGTTTTTTTTTTTTCATATTCCCAAACCCTTGACATTTTTCTATCATAAAAATTACCAAACGAAAAATTTTAAAATTTTTGTTGTATAATATGTAATATATTGAAATAAAATATACAAATCATCCATCCATCCGTCCGTCCGTCCGTCCGTCCGTCCGTCCGTCCGTCCGTCCGTCCGTCCGTCCGTCCGTCCGTCCGTCCGTCCGTCCGTCCGTCCGTCCGTCCGTCCGTCCGTCCGTCCGTCCGTCCGTCCGTCCGTCCGTCCGTCCGTCCGTCCGTCCGTCCGTCCGTCCGTCCTTCCATCCATCCATCCATCATAATAATAGATACATTATTTAAATAAATATTTAATAAAGGTTCCCTATTGTAAATTATAATTTAAAGTAACCAACTTGATAACAAATGATGGAATTCATTTACCAAACTAAACAATGTATCACTAGAATCACTATAATATAGGTGTAAAGTTATAATAATTAATAAATTAAAAGCGATACATAAATTTTATATGTTAGTTTTATTGAAGTACATAAGACATTAGTAATATAATAGCTGGTAAATTATATAATTTATTCGGGAATATTTGACAGTATAAAGCCAGAAAAAAAATTAACACTTATTACATTGGTGTCTGATTAGCAAAGTTTTAATTTAATGTCATTAAAGTAAGCTAGACCACGTGCAACATTGTTATGTTAAACGTGCGACAGTTTGACATTTGGAGGTGAGGTGGAAGTTACGAGCAGACGTCCTCCAGCTCACACAAGAAGCTATACCTATATGAACAAGTAACGTCCCACCACTCGTGTGTGCCGTCACTCGACACCCACATCAACAAGCAGTCTTCATCGTCGTTGTCCGACTGTCCTGGCCCCCAGTCAGTGAAGTTCAGTTTCTGTCCGTTGGTCTACCTCCACGTTCCTTCCTGCTGAGAATCAGATCCTCCCAGCCAGAAGCCTTTCCCTGGAGACAGAACAGACGTGTGAGGACCTGCAGCTAACTGTGTTCACTAGGGGGGGGGGGTCTAAAGAACAAATGCCTTTGCTTCATGTCATTGAAGTTTAATAAAAATGCATAAGTTCTTATATGTTTGTAATTGTATTTACTTATTTCATATAAGCAACCGTGAGGTTTAAACTACTGTAACTATAACATTACATTAACATTAAAAATATAATCATTGTATTCAAATCAATTTAATTTAATTTTATATAATTCCATTCACGCAAAATTGATTACCTATATTTTAAAATTTATAATACTTGGAAAAATAAAAAGAAACATAAATAACTAAAAAAAATTATTAATTGAGAATATTATCATTGCAAAATTCTGAAACAAGCTATATCGCTAATTAGTGTAACGTAACCATCATTGAATTACCAACGGAAAATGGGAGGGGGGGTGGAGGGAGTCAGGACGGCGCATAACTCTTTTAAAGCGGAAAAGTGTAAAAACCTTCTCCAAAAAACCTAAAAAAATTGAATCCTTACTTAGCCACCCAGCAATGTATATTTAATTTTCGCAAAAAAAAAAATTAAAGATAGGAACTTCAAGTTTTATTTTACATAGTATTCAAGTATCGGGAAATTTTGGCCCCCACTCCCCTCAGTAAAGCGTGCAACCAGAAATGAGCTTGGAAATGTTTGGACTTGTTTGAGGAAAGCATTAGATTTACTAGTCACAGGTAATTTGATAGAAAATATCGATAGTTAGGTATTTTTAGATCATCAGAAAGGTTATGGAGTATTGACCTCAATTTTTTTTTATTGCAGAAATGGATAGAGGGTGCAAAGTTATGCTATCCTGATTTTTTTCAGATTTTTTAGAGCCCGGGAAGTATTTTAAAAAAATGATTGAAAGTTCTTTTTGTGACGTCACGAGACGCCGCTCTTTAAGAAAAAGATAGGATTTGATGCCACGTGACTTCACAAATACGACTTTCAATAATTTTTTAAAAATACTTCCCGGGCTCTAAAAAAACTGAAAAATCAGGGTAGCAAAACTTTTCACCCTCTATCCATTTCTGCAATAAAAAAAATTGAGGACAATACTCCATTGTACATCTTTGGACCTAATTTTAATTTTTTTTTTGTTCAGGTACATCAACATTTACGTAATTTTTTTCTGATATTGTTGCCTTTTTTTATGTGTCATAAAATTATCAATATTTCTCCTAGCAAACATCATCATGCAAATTATGCTTAAGGTAGAGATAACGCCGAACAGCTGTTCGACGTAATCCCCTTTGATTAACATGTAAACCTTAGCAAATTGACAAAAATTCTGAAATTTTTTTGAGAGGCAGATATTAGTGCCTAAAAGCCATAGAAAAAATTTCAAAACAATTTAACAAGCCGATTTTTTTTTTAATGATTTTATTAATTTTCAGCATAGGGCTTTTCCATGGAGAGCCCAACTAAAAAAATAATTTAAAAACATCGGCTCGTTAAATGTTTTTGAAACCTTTTCTATGGCTTTTAGGCGCTAATATCTGTCTTTCAAAAAAATTTCAGAATTTTCATCAATTTGCTAAGGTTTACATGTTAATCAAAGGGGATTACGTCAAACAGCTGTTCGACGTTATCTCGACCTTAAACAAGGAAAGTTGTAAAGTAATAATTTTTCCATTATGAAGTATCATGCTATTAACTCTATTATAGACATTGTTCTAGCAATACAATATAAAATATATTTTTCGACATTTAAATATTGTATTAATTTTTATAGTACCCCTGATCTGTAAATCCCCATAGAAGAATACCATATTATTATAAGATAGATGCAACATTACCAGGATAATATATACAACATTTAGGGTGTCCGTGTTACCTATCAGAAGTGATTCATTTTAAAATTTAAAAAAGCAACCTCTATTATTAAACATTGAGCAACTTAATATTTCCGACAACTTCAATTATGAGTTCAAAATATTTAGAGCTTTTAACTAGCTTCACACCAGATAGCGGTTCAAATCGTGCTTTTGTGTCGTTTAATCTGTTACATAACATGAAATTTGAACTATTTAACTGTCAAATAATACGCCCAATATTAAAAAAAGAATCCTCACATGACAATTATGAAATGAAAATGTTCTTCTCTATACATCTTTTCTCAGTATAGCTAAAATATCAAGTATACAAATACGATCGAGCTAAATATTTATGTTTTGAATTTTTTAAGTTGACTTAATAAATTTAAAATGGATGTTTGATTTTGTCATGTTAAAGTAGTCAACTTTAAAAATTCATAACCCTATCCCGGGTTGCATTTGTATACCAGGTATCGAATACCTGATAATTTAGCTACTGATAATAAATATACAGTACAGGTGAACCCTTTAAATTTTTTTCATAACTTTCATGTGAGGTATTTTTTTTATTAACATTGACAGTGTCACCTTTCTCTTAAAAGCCCTATGTCCATTTCACAGTATTAATTCCACAGTTAGTATTGCCTCAGTATGATACGGCTGCATAAAAAAATTATTCCAGCAGCAATAATATCTCAGATAATAGCCGATGAAAAGGCACCTGTGACGTCACTTGTAGCCATTCTGCGGCGACAGCATTGGGAAATTCCTGCAATAGATAGGTTCACTCTAATTGCAACCACGGACATAATTTTGATTCTGGAATGTTAGAATTTTACCAGGAAAGTCTTGATAGTATTTGTCAAATATCCTGAAAGAATCTTGTTGCTGACATTCACATAGACTGACTTATTGCAGTAGCAAGAAGAGAAAACTGTTGTATAGGAAAACAATGTTAAATTCTTGGCTTATATTGCTACTGCAATAAGTCAATATGTGTGAACGTCAACAACAAAAGTCTTTCAAGATATTTGAAAAATACTATCAAGACTGCCCTGGTAAAATTTGAACATTCCAGAATTAAAATTATGTCCGTGGTTGCAGCTAGAGTTAACCTATCTTTTGCTGGGATTTCCCTATACCGTCGCTACAAAATGGGTACAAATGACGTCACAGGTGCCTTGTAAAAAATTAAAATTGGATATACATATTGGGCGCGATTCACGAAACAGTTAGCCAGGTTTCTAACCACGTTTAACTAGGTGGTTTAACACGTAAAACAGGTATAGTTAAACGTAGTTAATCTAATGTGGTTATAAAACTGGTTAACTGCTTCGTGAATCGCACCCATTATTTAAAATAAAATACTGATATAGAAATTTAAAAAAAAATATATATATTTACTGAAGCTTTGGTTTTATGAGCATAAACATAGTTACGTTTGATTTTGTCTATTACTTACAACATTCTCTATGCAAAATTATTCTGTGACCTTGATGTTCACCGAACCCGAAAAAAAATATATTGTTAAATATTTTAATTATATTTATGTTGTTACATGATGTAATGTAAAAATTTATTAATAACTGTTAACGTTTTTTGATACTCATGAGCAGAGTAGTTTACTTAATACTGATATCACTATAATTGACAAAAAAATATTGATCAGCAATCCACCATTTGCAAGGTTATACTCACTCCACCACAAATTGTCAATAGTTATCAGCTCACTGATGTACTTTGCGATCAAGTTGTTCTCCTCCTCAGTCTCGATGCTGACCAGCTGCAGACCGTGTGACAGACAGAACTGCTGGGCTGACGTCCAATTTAGCTCCTGTTTACATTAGAACGGTGGGTTAGAATGTGACAACTTTATTGACAAAAAAGAGGATGGATGCCTCACGGTTAAGAGGTGGTAAATATTTTAACAGCCACAACCTTACATGCAAACCGGGATTTAATCCGTATACGTGGAAATATGTACTTCCTGACGATACACGTAATTTGAAGTTCCAAAGGTTGCATTTTCCACCTAAGATTTACTTTTTCTTTTGACTCAGCCGTCTCAATGCAAGTTGTGAAAAATTCTATTACTAGTATATTCAAGTTCAAAAATTATAGAATTATCAGCGGTTACGTAAATGGAACATTCAATGCAATAAATCTGCAGTGGGTTTTGTTCGTTGCAGCTTACAATTTTACTTAAATTTACACCTTTTCAAAGATTTTTTTTTATTATGATTTTTTAATATATTTATATTTTAATCGTTACACAATCAAAACACAAGAATTAGCTGCAAGCAAATAAGCAGGAAGCAGACGCCTAATTTGTATATTTTTTTTATTTAAAAATTGGAATACACGCCTGAGTTAGATAGGAGAAAGGGTATTAGGCCTATAACTCAAGTGAAAATTATTTCTAGGGCACGAAACTTACCTTCAGGGGGTGACCTAGTCAAGGACTATTTATTTCGTGAGAATTAAAGTATTTACATTTGGTCATTTCCACCATCTGCAGAGGTTAAAGTGTGAAAAATCAAATATTATTCAATAGTACTGAAAACTGAGATTTGGGAGTAAAAAATTATTTAAATTATAAAAATGCATTTTTAATTGGTGTAACAAACCTATTTCATCCCCAAACTACCCCAAGGTTTATTCATTTTTTGTTTTAAATATTTTTTCATTTTCAGAGCATTATTTCTCAAATTTATATATTTGAAAATGTAACAATCTGAGTAGGAGGTTGCTAATAGTGTTGTCTCACCCCTAATTCTGAAATATGTTTTATATGATTTCTAATAATTTGAACATGAAAAAAATTAATCTAACATTTAAAAATTTTTAAAATTTAAAATTTATAATTGTAGGGTAGTTTAGGGATGCAGTATGATAGTAACAAGTTTTAAAAATGCGCTATTATATTTTGAAAATAAAAAAATTCACTATCATATTAAAAAAAAAAAAAAAAATCCCCCCCCCCCCCCCCCCAAGTCTCAGTTTTTTGAATTTCTTAACAATATTATATATTTTTTTTAGTTTCAGATTCTCAATCATGCAGGGGGTGAAATTGAATGTTAGTGAACATTTTCTCTCGAAACGTGTAGCCCTTGACTACGCCAACACATGAAGGTAACAAGCAGGCAGGCAGGCAGGCAGGCAGGCAGGCAGGCAGGCAGGCAGGCAGGCAGGCAGGCAGGCAGGCAGGCAGGCAGGCAGGCAGGCAGGCAGGCAGGCAGGCAGGCAGGCAGGCAGGCAGGCAGGCAGGCAGGCAGGCAGGCAGGCAGGCAGGCAGGCAGGCAGGCAGGCAGGCAGGCAGGCAGGCAGGCAGGCAGGCAGGCAGGCAGGCAGGCAGGCAGGCAGGCAGGCAGGCAGGCAGGCAGGCAGGCAGGCAGGCAGGCAGGCAGGCAGACAGGCAGGCAGACAGGCAGGCATATAAATAAATAAATAAATAAATAAATAAATAAATAAATAAATAAATAAATAAATAAATAAATAAATAAATAAATATATAACAAAAATTATTCATGAAGCAATAGAAATTCACAGAAGAGGAAATCAACTGGCAACGTATTGAACTAGAGTTGTTATAATGGGTTAAAACATAATACTTTTTATAAGAAGCCTTAATTAAACTATACTAACGTTACGTTAAAATGATATAAATGATATTTACCTTCTGCCGATAAGGCTGTATGTAGTAATATTTATCTCCTAGCCGCGTCATGTTGAGGGCACCAACTGAAGACAGATTACTTTCATTGTTTTATATCCGCAGACAGTTTTAACTCAAATATATGACCTTATCTTATACTTAATTATTTGTGCTGGTATATTTTAAAATAAATTTTGCATTTTTCATTGATTAAATTATTGCCCCGTACTCTACAATCGCTAGCAGAAAAAATGAACC
This sequence comes from Siphlonurus alternatus, assembly GCA_949825025.1. Lineage (NCBI taxonomy): Eukaryota > Metazoa > Arthropoda > Insecta > Ephemeroptera > Siphlonuridae > Siphlonurus > Siphlonurus alternatus. The sequence continues at coordinate 20,911,498 of OX463787.1, read as the reverse complement.
AACAATGGCCTTTGTTGTCATCGTGCAATGAATACAAAGTATAATTTCCTTACTTCTAGCTTATCACAGCTCTCTATGTATTTTCGTTCCATCAACGATGCCGATTGATTAGTGAGTGGGCGGGTCAGTGAGCAAACTCTTAGAGAGCAGTAATTGGCATGAAGGAGAAAATTGAAGCTTTGGATGTAACAACAAAGGACCATTATTGGTCAATTTTACCTGCAGTTGACTGTACAGTTGACACTAAACTTTTAGATGCTGAATTGGTTTCAGCACTTTATGTCAGTACAAAACTGTTCCAATTTCTTCTTACATCCAGCCCTTTTAACCTATTAAACCATTAATCCAAGTACAATTTTTGTACTGAAAAAAGTGTCAATTTTTGATACTGTATTTCATTCCTTTCTCACTAAAAATTTGTACTTGGATTAAGTGTTTTATAGGTAAAAAATCCTGGATGTGAGACAAATTTGGAACAAATTTTTACTGACCTAAGTCCTGAAACCAATAGAGAACCGACACTACCGACATCAAAATTTTTTATTGCAGAAATGGATTGAGGGTGCAAAGTTATGCTACTCTGATTTTTTCAGATTTTTTAGAGCCCGGCAAATATTTTTTAAAAATTATTGAAAGTACAGAAAAAGTGCCGCCTCTTGCCGCCTCTCTTAATAAATGATTGGACCCAAAAGGGACGTGGGTTCAAACCAGACCTCGCCAAAACTTTCTAGCAATACTTCCCGGTCCCTAAAAAATCTGAAAAAATCAGGGTAGCATAGCTTTGCACCCTCTCTTCATTTCTTCAATAAAAAATTTTGAGGTCAGTTCTACATTCAGCATCTAAAAGTTTAGAGTGTTCTTAAAGTTAAAAATTCGAAAATTATAATACATACGTAAGATAGGAAAAACGGTTTTAGGCTTATAATTCAGATAGTAATAACATTTTAAGGTGCAAAACTTATCAAATCAGATTTTAAAGTAGTCAGGGGCTACTCATTTCAAGAGAATTTGTTAAAGTTTAGAAATTTTCACACACTACAGTGGTAAAATTGTTTTTAAATCTAGTATGGAGTATTGACCTAATTTTTTTTTATTACAGAAATATATAGAGGGTGCAAAGTTATGCTACCCTGATTTTTTTCAGATTTTTTAGAGCCCGGGAACTATTTTTAAAAAAATTATTGAAAGTTATTTTTGTGACGTCAATAGACGCAGCTCCTTAAGAAAAAGATAGGACTTGTCGCCACGTGACGTCACAAAAAGGACTTTCAATATTTTTTTAAAAATACTTCCCGGGCTCTAAAAAATCTGAAAAAAATCAGGGTAGCATAACTTTGCACGCTCTATCCATTTCTGCAATAAAAAAATTGAGGACGATACTTCATTGTTTAAATATTCAAAGAAATGAGACTAAGGGGAAAAAATAATTTATACAATGAAAATATGATAACATATTTTTAATAGGTGTCACTAATACACTTCATTCCTAAACTACCCTTAAATTATTAACATTTAATTATAAAAAAATATTTGTCAGATTCATGTTTTCCATGATCAAATATTATTGTAAAAAATAAAAAAAAAACTCTCAGAATTAGGGATGAAAATACTATACCAAGAACCTCTTACAAAGTCTCAATTTTTACATTTTAAAATGAAATATTGAAAACTTCTGGGTGGTTTAAGGATAAAATATGAATTAGTTACAGTCTTTAGAAATACAACTTAAGATTGTAAATATTTTTTTACTTCCAAGTTTCAGTTCTTCAAATGGATATAAACAATAATTTTTTTATTGCAGAAATAGATAAAGGTTAAAAATTTCAGCTATCCTGACTTTTTACAGATTTTTTACTGACTTGAAAATTATTTTTAAACGTTTAATTAATATCCTTTTTGTGATGTTGCGAGGCGCTTCTCTTTAAGAAAAGAAGAAAACTTGCTGCCATTTGACGTTACATAAAGGACTTTCAATGTTGTTTAAAAATAGGTCCAGGTCTGTAAAAAATATAAAATAAAATCAGAGTAACCTAACTTTGCAGCTTCGCATCCTACATTTATTTTTGCAATAAGAAAAATTTAGATTTTAGATCGATAATATATTTTTCAACAAAATTTGTTTTTTACTAATTTAAGCCCATGCACGGGGTGAAGGATCAAGATAACTGAACTTATGTTTTCTCATTTTCTCACAAATTGAGAAACACTTTTCAAGTTTAACGCCTGATGTTAAGTTTTGTACCCAAGAATTGATCTACAATTGAGTCATAGGCCAAAACTATTTCTCTTAACCAACTCATGCATTCTAATATTAGCTTTTAAGAACTGTACGTAAGAATTTTAAAAACTGTTTGTAATATTTCTTATATTTTCATGGAATCATCCCCTCTCCTCTAACTATTACAATCAGAATAATAAGTTATCCCATATAGATACATGACAATGAGATACAAGAATGTGAAAATTTTTAGTGGCTCAATCGATTAATAATATTGTACTGTAAATTTTTCAATAAGTCCGGGAAATTATTTTAAAAAAATATTGAAATCTATTTTGATGACGTCATGGGTGGAACTCTTTAAAAAAAAATAAGGCAGTGCCACCCGTGACGTCACAAATTAGACTTTAAATTTTTTTTTTTTAAATATATTCCCGGTCTCAGAAAAATCTGATAAAACTCACAGTACCAAATTCTTACCCTTTCTTTTGATTAAGCCACTAAAATTGTCACATTCTTGTATCTTAATACATTTCAATTTTTAATTTTACGTTGCGAATTAAAATCTACGCTTACTTATTTTAATAATCAAGTTTGTAAACCAATTTTTTTAATATGAACTAGCTTGTTTTTTGCTATGATCTCGAAAATATCAATTCTGTCTTGATTTTAAAATTTTTTTGCCCCAAAGCTCGAAAATTTAGGTTTTGTCTTGACAATTTGAAACCTATGTCTAGCCTGAAACACTAAAATTTAACTTCGGTTCGAATTTGAGCTGCATTACTTTATCCCGAATAATAGAGGAGATAGTTATAATAAAGTTCATTAAATATATGTTATTTATATGTTAATTTACTCTTGTGAACCAGTTTATATCCCCATTTCTAAAATAAGCAACTTTATTTTCATGACGAAATGTAATATTCTGTTTGCGAACTTATTTAAAAAAATGAAAAAAAAAAAAAAAAAATATTGAAAATAATTTTCCTAAGATCTTAAGAAACACAATTTTCTTACATAGAAACCACTATGAGGATATTGCTGTATGCTGCGCTAAATACCTTTTTGCTGATATTATTATAGAATTTAATAAATATAAGGAAATTAATTTTATTGCTGGCAACTACGTACAACATTCCAGAATTAAAATCATGACCGTGATGCATCTAGAGTGAAACTAACTTTGGCAGTGATTTCCCTCTTTCGTCGCCGCAGACTGGGTACAAATGACGTCACAGGTGCCTTTTCATCTGCTAATATTTCTGATATTATAGCTGCTGAAACAATTTTTTTTATGCAGGCGTATCACACTGAGGCAATACGAACTGTGCACTTAATACTGTGAAATGGGGTCTTTAAGAGCGCTAGTATAAGAGAATTGACATGCCACACTTGAGTTCAAATCATATATTGAAAAATGTAAAAAAAAATGTAACCTGCTTGTTACACAAAATTCATCAAACACGTTAATAACGTAAATGACTTTTGTTTGTTTTTATCTTCTGTAAATGTTATTAATTTATTGTTTTGTATTGTTATTTTTAATAAATATATAGGTCATTTTGTTTCAGCTTACTATACGTGTTGAATAATTGTATGTAACTCAGTTATAACCGATAGGGCTTCATTTAGGGCCTTTGTTGTACTGTATTTGTACACAAATTAATAATAAAAAACTGAAAAAAAAATAAATCGTGCACTTTGAACACGAAGATCACGCAATAAGCGTTTTTTGCAAAATTTTTAAAATAGTTTAATAAAATAACTCCCAGAAATGGTTAACATTCCAATAGTTATTTATACACCCGTTAATACGTACAAATGGGAAAAAATAAGAAAACTTGTTTTAAAAAAAAAATGTTACATTTTTATGTGTTTTGATAATATAAAAGTGATATTAGTTCATTGGAAATATTATGTCAATTTTAAGAAAACTTACATGTTTGTGGATATTTGAAGCTGCAGGAAGTGTCAGTCAACCAAGATGTTAATTTTGCCATGTCCGTGAAGATAATGTAGTTTTCAAGATCACAAATTCCTGACTGATCGGAGCGAACAAGTGTTCGACTAACTATTCCACGCAGTACCCAGGATCTTTTGTTGTCAGGACCGTATCGAGGGACGTACATACCACTACCGCTGTCCCCGTTACATGGTCCAGTCTCTAAAAAGACAGAGTACATATTTTTTGTATAAATGAAGCAAATTTTTGAGAACAAGTACTCATGATCATATGCTTAATAAGGTTAAATTTGTTAAATAAACCTTCTTTCGCTCACCGTCTCTATTTCCTGCACAATATGTAAAGTTCCTTTGAGCTAATGTTCCGAACTTTGGGTTGCTCTCTTGACAAATTTCATTAGTAACAATTGGTATAGTTGTTTCCTTTAGTATTTCCGTGACGATGCTATAATTTTCATCCATTCCCCAGCCTACGACCTAAAAACACACTATGTGAGACACACGGCTTTTGGATTCATTTGTAAATTACCGTTCCATTGTTTCCAGTTCTCTGATGATCTGACGCTTCATCCCACAATTCAACAGGTTTGACACTTGCAGTAATGGTGACTGGAAGCTCAAGTTGCAGGAAAGCTAGATCAGGACGATCTCTGGGCTTTTGGCTTAATGGATGGAAAATAACTGCTTGGACCTAATTAAGGAAAATTTTAAAGTTGGTGTATGTTATACGTTTGTTCATAATTACATTATTATTAGATAGTGTCTTATTGTGGAGATCTCTTCCTAATGTTAGGAAAATTTGGATACATTATTTTTTTTATTTGATTAATATACAAAGGGGCCAAAATTGGTGTGTCATTTTTTATTTTTAATAAAGAAAATTGAATTTTCAAGTACAAATTTGAAAATTTGGATTCCGACAGAAAAAAAAAAAATGGGTTGTCAAATAAATTTCAACCACTATGGTGGGGGATGCAAAGTGTAGGCTTAATTTTCCATATGGGGTTTATATGTTAAATTAAAATAAAAAAAAATTACGGAAAAAGCTGGAAATTAGTATCCAGGGGTTTTCACCCTTCCGAGGTTAGGTTTCCAACATCATCATTATCAAAGGTTTTAGCGTTGATTCTTGGTTGAAGAAATCACCAAGAGATGTCAAAAAAATTATTAAACTACCCTTGTGTCCCCCAGAGGAGGTTTTCACCCTTCTGAAGCTATGTGTCCAACATCACCAGATTCAAAGGTTTAAAAGCTGATTCTGGGTCGAAAAAAATCTCCAGGAACAGTGGTGATGTCAAAAAAAATATTCAAATAATAAACTACCCGTGTGTCCTCAATAGAACGTTTTTGGACTAACAAGATTTTTTTTTTAGCCAGATACGGCCATTTATGAGACAAAAATTCTGAAAATTTAAATGCAGAAAAATGCATTGTGGATAGCATTTATGCATGGTGCAGTGATCTGATGATTAAAATGCTGTTTCATATGATAGAAAAAGTCCTGTAGCACAGTAATATGCAAAAAAAACACGTTTATGGAATTTCGTCCGTTACGTTTTGCCGGAAGAATAAGAAATTTATTGAATAACATCGATTAAACGATTAAATATATCATATATATATATATATATATATATATATATATATATATATATATATATATATATATATATATATATATATATATATATATATATATATGCATTATGTGATATAATTTATTATTATCCATCATTTTGATCTTCTGCAATATTATACTTTATTTTTTCTTATTCTTAAATTGATGAAAAATGATCGCGTAAATACTGAAAATGATCTCCATGGGTTTGCATTTTTCATCACACAAAACAATTTACTTTGGTAAAAAAAGATAACAATTTTTTTTTATTTTCACTTGATCGCAAAAAAAAGGAGCCTTGATTTCCGTTCAAAATTTACTTTTCCGGAAATATTAAACCTATATACTTCATTATCTATATTGATGATGTATATATAATAAATTTTAAGAACTTGGTTCACTGCTTTTCTTTCACTTACTTTTCTAATTTGTACGTTGCTTTCTTCTGTCCAGTTCAGTACTTTGGTCGTGCCCATCACCAAAAATATGTCTTTTGCTTCCAAGGAGGTTGAATTAGGCCACAAGCAGTGTGCCGCTAAAACATACATATAAATATATGTTTTTAAATGGAAAAAATTATATTTAAAGAAGTAATATCAACACATTAGCATAATAAAAGTACTATTTTGGCACATGCAGGCATATGATATCTTGCTGAAGAAAGCAATATGTGATGTGTTAAAATGACATTAATGATTTTTAGTCACAGTATCTTTACTTTAATACTCTGTTCTAAAATACATTATAATAATGAAATGATTTTGATTTATGCTCCTAATATACATCTATCATAATGTTAGTTAATGAAAAACGATTTTTTTTTCGTTTGTTTATTTATGATAAGATGTAATATTTTAATACAACCAAAGGATATAGAGGTTCATGTTTTTAGTAGTATCATCTTTTATAAGAGGTTGCATTTTGCACAAACTTTAGGTCCAACGTGTATCAATAAGTAAGTAGTATAACATAAACCAAGAACAAATTCTGTATTTTCTGGGAAGTGTCCCATAACATCAGAAATTAACAAAATGGAAATTGTAATAACAATAAAATATAACTTACCCGTGACGACAACATGTCTGCTAACGAGGGTAGCTCCACAAAGAAATTTTGTATCACCATCTTTGACATTGAAAAAACCAACCACCCACGGCCAGTCAGTATTTTTCGCAACCACTTGCCCTCCAAAAATAAGATCTGTTGCGTAGTCTTCGGATGAAATGTCACTTGTAGCTGAAACAACAGAAAAATTTATTGAGTTTGAAGGAGGGAGGGAGGGAGGGAGGGAGGGAGGGAGGGAGGGAGGGAGGGAGGGAGGGAGGGAGGGAGGGAGGGAGGGAGGGAGGGAGGGAGGGAGGGAGGGAGGGAGGGAGGGAGGGAGGGAGGGAGGGAGGGAGGGAGGGAGGGAGGGAGGGAGGGAGGGAGGGAGGGAGGGAGGGAGGGAGGGAGGGAGGGAGGGAGGGAGGGAGGGAGGGAGGGTGGGAGGGAGGGAGGGAGGGAGGGAGGCTAGAATTCAATATTAAACTAAAGCTAAATTTTCCAATTAAAATAAACTTAGAGCATTGCAGGCTTTAAATTACATTGTGGACAGTCACTTTAAATGTGTTACCGTGCTGTTATAGTATTAGAACCACATTCGCTTTATATTTCCAGGCGAGCAGTACAAACGTGTGACATTATCAAGCAAAGGAAAAAATTCAATCGGTGACTACTGTCGTCGCCAAAAGTCGGGACACCTGGACTTTGCAATTTTACTGTGCACTACAGAAAAATCGCAAAATTTAGAAAAAAATATTGCATTAAACCGGCAAGCCTCTTCTATAACTTAAAAAATACAACGGGCCGATTAATTGCAAAGCTAATTTGTTATAATTAAGGAAGTGATGCAACCTACCAAAAAAATGACATCTTGACGAGTTGCCCTTCTTTGCGCTCTTGTATAAAATAGAGTTATGCAGGTAGCGCTTTCATTTATTTTTTTCCTAATAGCCAAATACTTCAAGATATGAAATAAATTTTTAATCTAAACAAATTAATTATTCCCAAATTACAATTAAACCAAACGCAAAATTAAACTCTTGTTTTGCAATTTTGAAGCTACAAGCTCGAAAAAAATATTATTATACACAGAAAAAAAAATAAAAAATTTTAAGTGGTTGTTGTTTTTTTATAATTTGTATATTAATCAATGTTTACATTTTAATTAAGAGAAGCGTTGCCAGGTTTCAGCTGCTGAATACGGAAATATAATGCCCGTGACAGTAGCTTTGCTGCATACAAAAAGCTTCTTATATGAGGGTCTCTTTGCTCGAGGCTGATCACTATTGTTTCAGCTAAGCCAGTTATATATCATTAAGATGGAGAAACACGCAACTAAAGTTAACATGATTGTGTTTAAAATGAATTCAACATTTATTTGAATGTTTTAATCATATTTCTAGCTTAATTATTAGTGATTATAATGAACTTTTAATTACTTACAAAAATCTCGTAATTTGCTCAAAAATGCAGCTAGAATTTTGATTAAAAAAGTTATATTATTCATGTTTAATTTTAAATTCAACCACTTCATCATAATGCACATTAAAGAGAGTTTCAATAAACAATCGAGTTCATCGAACCATGATGCAATTTAATTCTAACTGGAATGTTAAAATAACAAACCTTACTTCCTTCCTGCTGCTTGCTGACTTGCTGCAAGACACAATACAGTAGATCGCAGCCTTTCAAGAGAGAACGACCCTCATTGTTATTATCTGTTATGGCCTGTCAATCAACTTTGCTATATTTCTACTGAATAAGGCCACTCCTAGCAAAAGTTAGAATATGGCAACCCAGCAGATTCATGAAAGATGGTAATTTCATCATTAATTTATGTAAAAAAATTAAAAACTTATAAAAAATCGACGACCACCAAAAATTTTTAATTTTTTTTCTTTGTATAATGATATTTTTTTGAGCGTGTAGCTTCAAAATTGCAAAACTAGAGTTCAATTTTGCGTTTGGATTAATTGTAATTAGGTAATAACTAATTTTTTTTTTAAATTAAAAATGATTTCACATCTTGAAGTATTTAGCTATTAGGAAAAAAATACATTAAAGCGCTACCTGCATAACTCTATTTTATACAAGAGCGCAAAGACGGGCATCTCGTGAAAAAGACTTTTTTTTGGTTAGGTTGTGTCACTTCCTTAATTATAACAAATAAGCTTTGCAATTAATCGGCCTGTTGTATTTTTTAAATTATAGAGGAGGTTTGCCGGTTGAATACAATATTTTTTTTCTAAATTTTGCGATTTTTCTGCAGTGCTCAGTAAAATTGCAAAGTCCAGGTGTCCCGACTTTTGGTGACGACAGTACGTCAGAAAGTCTTTGCTGACGTTACAAATCAATGCAGTATAGAACGGACTGTGATTTCTGACGCCAGTATGGACTTTCATTACAACGCAATTTTGCACGAACGTACGATGTGCTAACAAAAATATTGCGAATGTTATAAATTATTTCGGGCAACACTTAACTGGTGTCTGTCTGTGATTTTAGTCCCGAATGCCTTTCATAAGTACTCCAATTCGCATACCTCACCGTTGAAAGGAAATTTAGTTCAATGACCTCGAGCAAACGGCGCACTGATAGACCATCAGGTTGTTCAATCGACTCTGCGATACAATTTCATTCCATTCTTTCCCTACCCCTCCCTCCTTTTTCTGGTACAAACTCATTGACATCTTCCGGAATTAGTATAAAAGAAACAATCGGTTCACTTTACATAAATTTAAAATATTGCTTTAATAATCGACTTCAAGTTTCTCAAAGAATTTAACACAAAACAAAATAATCTTAATAATCTTTTTTTAATGACAAAAAAAAAAATTTTAATCTTGTTCTAACCTTTTAGTCGATCAATGAATAGCTCGTCTGGAAAGCCTGGACCTCAAAAAGCAACATTATTTCCTGAATTTCCTTATCTACGTTAGTGGTAAAGAATAAGCTAACTCTATGTTCAATAATGTAAGTAATGACGGATATTAATGAAGGATGCATTAAATATAAAATTTTACAGCATTAAATAATGCTGTAAAAATTATAAATTTTGGGAACCATAAACTAAGATAGTATTTCTTTTAAGTTGCCAATTCATCATTTTTATTACTTACCAGTTGCTCCAGTGATTATAAGCATCACAACGAACACAGGAACTTGCATCCTTAGTACCGTTCTGCCTAGCATCTGCAAGTGATAAATTAACTGTATTATGGAAAACAGGTCAAGCGATGGCTTTTTAACTTAAATAGTCACTATTTCTAATATTGAAAAGTTCTTTAAACTAATATCTGTAACATGCAATTTATATTCTTAGTAGCACTTTTTCCTCAAAGAGCGTGAGTGCGCGTAATGCACATCCGGAGAATACTTGTCTACTATTTCTGCCTTGTAGATGCCAGTCATGCAGCGGAAAGTTACAGGCTGGGAATTGCATGTAAAATACGTTGCACAATGTGAGCACGATGAGTGAACAACACCGCCCACGCCTGCTTGCCTAAGAATTATTCGTGGTCGAGCAGTCGTATCAACTGCCTGCTCTCAACGACAAGCAAGATTTCATAATAATATTCAATTAACAAATTTCTTTATTTTTTATGAAGAGTTAATAATTTTCATACGTTGTGTAATATTAATTAGACCACTGTATAACCAATATATTGTCATGATAGTCTAATTTATATTTATATAAATTAGACTACCTCTCTTATATAACCCGCCTTGTGTCTTGCAAATTACTGGATCAATAATACTCGTTTTTTAGGAATTAAATTATAACATACAAATGTTTATTACTATATGTACTTACCACCTCCTCTATGGAAAATCATGGATTAACCATCCTGCCAGTCTCCAGCCCGATTACCCACCCTGTCGGTCTCTTGCCTGATTACCCCCTCTGCTGGTCTCCTGCCTGATTATGGGAGCTGACCAATGGTGTTTCAGAAAATAATATCTCTTGTTGAAAAAACAGTTTGCGGGAGTATTTTCTATGTATTACTGTGTACTATATAAAGGCAATGCACAGAGGGAACATTCAGACAGACGTAGAGAGACGCTGTTCGATTCCAGAACACTCACATACGCACCATCATGGTGTTTGCAGTTATCGGTACTTAGTTTTTCTTACTGACTGTTCCACTCTGAGCATCCTTCATTCTTCTGTATTTAAAATGTAAGTATTATTTCAACTGTACTTCTATTATTTTTATCAATAAATATTTATGTTTAAATCAATGCTAGTTTTATAATTTAAAGATCTCACAATCATAAGATAGGTTTACGCAAGTAGGCTTGGGTTTACGATCCTGGTGTCATGGGGTAAGATTATAAAAAAAAATATATGAATGATAATTAGACGCCCTAGTTAAAGACAAAAATCCCCGTGACAATATATTTCCCCAATTATTCAATTCTGCATCTCCAATTATAATTTTCATAAGTGATGGAAGAGGTATATTAAAAAGCAGGCGAAGCAATGTAATTAAAAAGCAAAATTGGAGATTTTGTTTGGTAAATTAACTGTGTAATAGAAAAAAGAATGAGTGAAGAATTAAGAAAAATAAAAAACGGACCAAATGAGGTCGCCAAAATCAATATGCCTTAAGTAATTGAAATACAGTTGCCAGATAAAAAAATCTCAGTGTTCCTTAATTGGCTACGCCCTTGTAAACAAACTCGGTGTGCACCAATCTCAAAAAAGCATTGTTCTTTACAGCCTGCTCTACCAGCCAGCCAAGACAACAGGCGCGAGCAGCTTGCAGGCAGTGGAACACAAGAGAGGTGAAAGACAGGATTTGTCTATTTGTAACCGAATCCCAGCTGTCCATAACCTTGCCCGCACAAGCGGCAAGCAAGCAAGCCAGCCGACCCCACAACTTCCCTTTTCCGCGCGCTGAATACCCGTGATAATCTGCGACAGACCAATGCAAGACAAGTGCAATTTTTCTATAATAAACTTAAAAAAAAGTTTGTGTAGCAAAGTTTTTTCAGTAAATTTAATTATCTAAATAAGATTTTTTTTCTCAATTCTAATTTTTGATAAATTGAGCTTAAAACTAGGGCTGTAAATATCCGAGAAAAATGTTTGACCGGTGACCGTCAACTTTTAAACGGTTTTCATTCAAACCGAAATTCGATTATAAACCAACAAGAATTCTGAAAATGTTTGATCAATTAAAAAAATCGTCTAATCGATACCGGTTAATTTTATTCGATCGGTTAATTTAACCGAAACGTTTAACTCTGCCCCATCGGTTATTTTTTTGGTAATTTTCAAGTGAAATAAATATAAATTTAATACAAATACCATTAACCATTACTATTGCATACAAAACTGAATATAGACTATTATTCTTTGTTTCTTTTATCAACATCATACATTATTTAACAACATTAAAATTAAAATAACAACATTAAAAAGTATTTTCAAATACTTGTTTAGATTTAAAGTCCGTAGACAAGATGACGGTTATTTAGCATAAATATATTTTAATTAATGTTAATTATATTGATATTGTTTAATTAACATGCATAATTAAATATAATTACTTTTCAGTGTCATAATTGCATTCTATTTTTGGGCGGGGGATTGAGGGAGGGAGGAAGATGAATTGAAAATTTCCAAAAATTTTATTTATTTTTCGAACTGTTTTCTAAATATCATATTATATATTTTTTGTGAATTACACTAGAATTTATTTTTTCCTTTCTTATAGTTCATAAAATATGTTTTTAGTTAATTTCCTAAAACGGAAGTTGAACAATAGTCAAAAATATAAGTAAATGATGAAAATGTATAGATATTAAATTGTATTGTTTGAGAGGATGGTCAAATATACCTTATACACGGCCCGTCTAGAATAAATTATTCTAGACGGGCCATGCCTTATATATCCTGAATTGAATTCATTTATATTTTAAAGTCTAAAGATATATGTATAAATATATATTTATGCTAAACTACCTGCATGTAGTAAGTGCGAGCTGCATGGTCTTTCTGTGCTCCTTGGCGTAATTTTTATGCTAGAGCTAAGCTGATTGCTGAATTATCAAGATAATTAGTATATGAAGTGCAAAATTTTGCTTAATGAAGCCTGATTTAAAGAAAAGTATTTTTTTTTTTAGAAAAATGCACGTTTATTTAAAAAAATACAAAAAAATATTTTGTTTAAATCAAGCTTTATTTTGCCCAATTGTGCACTTGGGCTACTAATTATCTTGATACTACAGCAATCAGCAAAGCTCTAGCATAAAAATTACTCCGAGGAGCAAGGATGAAAAATTAACATGTACGTCAGTGTTGCCAATTACCGGTGCTAAACCAAATGCCTTTAAAAGTGCTTAAAATTATTACACGGCTAGAAACGGTTAAAATTGACTCTAGGTTAATTTTCAATTTTAATCGAAGTTCGGTTAAACGGTTAAATTAACCGTAACTTCAAGTAACAGTATTTAATGAAAACGATTAACCGTGGGGTTTTAACCGGATGGTTAATTAACCGGTTATAATTTAGAGCCCTACTTAAACCTACTTTCGCAATCTCATGCATTCAAATACTGATCAAAATGAAGCTCTGTATAAATGTAAAATTAAATAAAATTAAGATGAATGTACTACTCAAATTTCTCCCTTCTTCTTGAATCATCCCTCTTGGAAAATGTTGTTAAATGGACCATTGATAATTGATATAAAAAACCCATGCATTGTAGTGTAAATGTAAAAAAATGTACTCTTCTTAATTATAATGAAGGTAAACGATCCTTGTTTGAGTTCCTCCATGACAATCATGAGCTCACAGAGTGCTGGAAGTATGATTTCAACAAGATCCCTTGTCCAGAAAATAAGTGCATTCAGAAATTGAGCATCTTTACAATCCCTGTTTAAATACTTTAAATGATACAAAGATCATATTAAATACAAATCTTTGATCTTAGTATAAGCAAATAAAAATATATATGTTTATTATTTTGGCATTTAAAGTAGAAAAATATATATAATTGTGAACAACGTAAAATGCTATATCATTCATAGCGGTTATCAATAAAAATATCCAAAAGTTTAACTGCATTAAAAAAATTCAACAAGTCAATCTCAATCAATAGTAAAATACAGCAATAAAAGAGCCAAGATATAACTGAAAAGAAATATGTTGTAAAACTAACATTTAAAATAATTTAGACACGGGACGTTCAATTTATCTAAAGAGGGCGTGAAAGATGCATATTCAATATATTATGTTTCTCTGACAGCTTGAATGCGCATATCGAACAACCAGAGCATACAAGTCTCCAATTGCCGCCTTGCCAACGCCAGTTACGAAGCGGAAAATAACCAGCTGCGAACTGCATGCAATATATGCAACGTGGCAGAAAACGATCCTGACGAGCAATCAACGCTGTTACGCTGCGCATGCACGACTGACTAACATACATTTACATCAAGCATTTCTAGCATCTGCCTTATCTTTACGCTTAGCGACATCCATATTAAGGGCATTGGGTGTAGCACCGGTAATTGCAAAACTGATGTATCTTCACCATGTTAATTTTTCATCCTCGCTCTTTGGAGTAATTTTTATGTTATAGCTAAGCTGATTGCAGTATTATCAAGGTATTTAGTAACCCAAGCGCACAATTTGGCTTAGTAAAACCTGATTTAAGGAAAAGTATTTTTAGTAATTTTTTAAATTTACATGCATTTTTTTTTAAAAACAAAAAAAAATCTTTAAATTAGGCTTTATTTAGCCAAATTGTGCACTTGGGCTACTAATTAAATTGATACTACTGTAATCAGCTTAGTTCTGGCATAAAAATTACTCAGAGGAGCAAGGTTGAAAAATTAACATGGCAAAGATACGTCAGTGCTGCCAACTAAATTATTAATGCCCTTAATAATTTATTTTATTTTACTAACTCATCTCATTTACATTTTATAAAGTGTTAAAAAATTTCATTCATCTTGTGTTAATCAATAAACCACAGTATAAACAAAATACGAATAATCTAATTATTAAATGCTAATAATTATTTCCCCAATTATAATATTTTTCACATGTAAAAGAAAAAATTAAAACTACGTTTTTTATCATATATTTTACAAAAAAATGTCATATTGTACTCATAGCTCCTTCTTCTCCTACAGAGACAGCTTTTCAGGCTTTGTTGCCTATTCCAGGCATATTCTGTTACCCTTAAAATTAGAAACTAAATAAAAAGAGAGCCGAAAGTACAAGAAGTATCGCGTTTCGTTTTTTAATGCAGAAATGGATTTAAGTTGCAAAGTTATGCTACCGTGTGTTTTTTCTGTTTTTTTAAAGCTCTATCTGGAAATATTTTTAAAAATTATTAAAAGTCCATTTTGTGAATTCTTAAAATTTTTTCCAATGCTGTAAAAAATCGTAGAAAATCAAGGTTACTGCATAATTTTGCACCCCCTATCCATTTATAAAAAGAGATTGATTATCTATTTCACACGTGACGTCGGAAGGGAAAAGGGGACTGGATTTTGTGGGAAAAAAAACGTACGACCAAAAAGTATCTTGATACCAGCTCAGGAGTGTCTAGGCAGTGTCTTGGATTGAACTCATGATCATCCGATTACAAATCAGAGGCACATACCTCTGCGTCAAGTGCCCGATTTATCAAACGAAAATGATCAAACTTTGTAGTCTATCGTTTTCAATAGAAATCTAATAACTAATCAGTCTCTTCATAACACACCCTAAGAGATAATATAGCACTTACCTCAGAACGCTGATGTATTGTCAAGTTCATTGACATGACATTCACATAAGCACCATATTTAAGTCAACGGATACGCAACTGACTGTGCTGGGGATCAAGAGGATGTACTTGTTGGAGGAGGAAAATGATGTCATTTAAAGTCCAGCTGGCAATTTCATCTTACTTTACTTTTAGTGTCTGCATTGAACATGTGTGTACCACGTGATAAAAAATATTACCACTTACAGTCAAACTTATGTTATATTTATGCCGGAAATAGCTGGAAATGAGAGGATCGTGGTCGTCTGAGTCTTAAAATTTGGGAACATGTTAGTACTTATGTTTGAAACTTATAGTTATATTTTCGAAATGAAAATTCGAATAGAAGGACTTAAATTCTTTTACTTCCGGGTACTGATTTCAAGACCTTTTAATTAACTTGACTGAAGTGTATCATTAAAATAGGCAAAAGTAAGTTCAGAAAAATATATTACTAATTAATCCTGATCTTTACAGTAATTAATCACATATTTTTTATATTTTTATTTTTTATATTATAATTTTGTTATAATATTGCTTATATTTTTATCTTTCATTTTAAATTCTTCTATTTTTTTTTAACATCTAGTTAGTAAATAATTATTTTATAAAGTTATTAATTTATGTATAATTGAATTCTATCTAACATCAATTTATTGAACATGTATAAAATTTTTGTTTTACTAGGCCTCTATAGGCCAATTAATATTGTGTATTAAATTTTTTGGATCAATGCCACATTTGTGTCATGGTGCCACTTTAATGCTACAATATTGGTCCTTACCCAAAGAATTTTCAAACATGAACAATTTTTATTTCTACCTTCTTTTGTTTGTTGTTTTATTTTTCTTTCAATTCTGTTATATAATGTTAATATTTATTTAAAAATTGACATGGGTGTAATAAAATAAAATGAAAATAAATAAAATTAAATTCATATGTGTATAATAATATAAATATATTTTATGTAATATATCATTCAGTGTTTCAGCTTAAAACTATATGCGGGTCGTCTCTGCTTCCAACCTTGTTTGTAATACTGTTCTTAACTCAATTTGTTTGTTTGTTTTTTTTTATTAATGTTTGTGTTATATATATGGAAGTTCTCTGTCTAATTATAATTATAGGTATGGAATACAGCAAAATGCGTATTGAGGCTAAATCAGAACG